>JAXQJW010000021.1:0-48295 GCA_037042135.1 Penicillium sp. PG113-03A | reverse complement strand
AATGGAGTGACTGTATACAAGAAGTTGTCACAATTCCGATACGTATACAATGGGGAGTTGGCTCGAGCTATGATGTTTTGCGGTTTACGCCAAATCTATTGGTTCAGAGATCAGTGCAAGCTACTCGACGAAAAGATTGTAGAGTGGTGCAACATCGAGATCTCACGTCTGGAGATAAAAGCTGAGCCATCGGCTGCAGTCAAATAGTTAGACATTCCTTGTTGCTCCTATAATATGCATTGCTATAAAACGAGCCAAGAATTTTGCCCACATATTTAGTGTAATATTTTGAGCCCACTCAGCAAGCTGCGAGCTGCGCGACTAGAATTGTTGTTACCTATATTTACACCAGAAGCAATATATACTAGTGATGGAGACTGCCGGCTATGTCGTGCTATCGACTTCCTCTCTATAAAGTAGCCTTGTATAGAAAGGCCCTGGCAGCGAAATCGGAACCTATAAAAGGGGAGATGCTGATATATAAGACTGACACTTATAGGTGGCTGGGGATCTGCGACGTCGTTGACTCACAAGTATTGAACCAGAAAGGTATGGGTTAGGAGGCATTACCGTTCCATGGATTAGCCAGGGTGCAAGCTCGTTCAGACTATGTGGTAGTGAATTTATGTCCCCTATTCTCACATCCTCTAAAGTAGGGCGCTGATATAAAATCCACGCACCCTGACTCTGGTGTCGGTCTTGAAACCGAAAATTTTAATCCATCATGGCAAATATTAAAATAAAACGCTTTTGGTCTAAGTGGCAAGATAGTTGGTATTCTGTCTATTTGCTTTGCATCCTTGAAGGTATGTCGAAAGGTTATATGGTTTACATAGGCTGACTTCTACAGGGTGGCATACAGACAATTCAGCACCAGATACCCTTTGCCTGGAAAAGACCGATCCTAGCCTAGCGAGGCTTATATAAATTATGTATACAAGTGCACAACACAAGGAAGATTGCATAGGGATTCAGATTTAGGTCTCTATCGCCAGGAAGTATGGGTTCATCATTCAAAATGCCTTCCCATTCGGCAAAGGATAAGAAATTTAATATCGAAACAGAAAAGATGAAGGTTCTTAGAGTTCGGGGTATCAGGTATTGGGATATTGCTTTGAGAACGGCGCAGCTGGAGATTGTCTACCAGCTCAACGGCACCGAAAAGTTAGCAATATTCAATTATGAGAGCCTATCCATGCAATAGAGCCAATTGCTCATATTCCAGCCCCGTCTTGGATGTATCATGGCAGATTTGAGCCCCTGATCATTTGCCTTTTTAGGACCGGACCTCTAGTATATAATCTATGCTCTGTCAATATAATCAGATACCTTCAGGCCCAAATTTCACTTACGATGACCAACTTTGTGGCGAGCGTCTTTTACCCAAGTCTCAAGATCCTCAAAGTGCTATTTATGTGCTTTGGAGTCTCAAAGGTATGTCCTAAGTCTATGTATATTCTTAGCACAGACTGACCTCCCAGGGCGTGTCTTCAAACAATTCAACCCATTTGACGGACACTATCAATATGGAGAGAGACCGTTCCGAATCCGGAAAGATCTATCCTAACAGCATTACCGACTATTCCACCTGCGAAAGGACCGCTACATTAAGGCACCTGTTTAGCGAGTCAGACCCAGACCTTCATGAACGCCAGGCATCAAATCAAATATCCAAGTACTTTCCTGAAATTGGGGGAAGGAAGGGAGAGAAAGAAATTAAAGTGCACAAAGTATATGAGGTACTAAGTATCAACTATCGGGAATTTTCCTTGAAATCGTCAGAGCTTTGGGTTGTCTATGAGTTCGAGGGGAAAAGAGGAAGTGGATTTTTCGACTATCAGGATATCCAAGGCCTCGATGGTACACAGAGAGCGGTAAAAGCATTTAGGCCAGCATGGAACTAGAAGATTAGATGAATAGCATACTATGCGTCGTTTCCCTGGAACGTGTTAGCTCAAGGCTTATGAAACCCCTATAATGCATACATCATAAAACGCCAACCACGACAGAAATAAGTATCATATATGCAAGGTACTGGAATCCGATGATAGATAGGAACGTGATCGCGATGTAGCGGAGAGAAAAAGCTCATATCGTAGGGTATGCATTCTGAAGTAAGCTACTTTAGGGTAATAGGTCATGCACATATTCGCGCTAGTTGCAGTAATAAATCCTCGCCCTTGAATGATTTTCGAAAATCATAGTCATATTTTTATTTCGTGGAGTAATATTGCCGAACAGAATGCGCCTTGCCGCTCTATGAAAGCGGTAGTTCTATTCTCACCTTCAGCTTTCGGATCAGTATTTAGGATAAGCTAGAATTTCCATTGTAAGTCATAATCTTCCGAGAAAGGATTTTCTGTTGATCTTTTCATCAAGGCCAACGTGACTTGACGTTAGCGAATCGCCGACCGAACAACGCTAAGATCAAATCCGGGTAACACCGAAGAGAACTAATATTACAAGCCAAAACGGGGGAATATGGATTCAAGAAAATGCAGCTCCCGATTATCGTGGCACATTACTAAGCCATCGTTCTTTAGGCTCCTCTCTGTGCCTGGCTGAACTATCATTCTTCCAGAAGTTCCGGCGGCTGTCCTGCATGATTTCCCTCATGAATGTTTTCGCTTTTGTCGCAAAGAAAATGACCTCTACGTATCAGGGTTTTTAGCAGTTATTTATTGATCACTAATATGTATTGTAGATTATTGTTCCGTTATCGCGACACTCCATGGCTTAGAAACTCCTAGCAATAAGTTCGCAAATCAATGGATGAACTTTACCCTTGGGGACATGACGAAGGTGAACGAGAAGCAAAGATAGGAATCTTTCAGATCAGTTGTCGGTGATTGGATGTACGTAGCTACATTTTGGTGCCTTTGAGGTTATTGCTCGTCGTATGAGTAATGTAATTTTTCAAAAGAGCCTTTTTTTTCTTAAGTTGGGGAACCTCTCGGACTCTATATAATCCCTGGGCCCTACGCACTTGAAATTTTATATAAGGTTGCAGTTCCCCCTTCCCTCCTATCCTACTCAACACAGGACGATATTTTAAAACCCTCTGAGCAGCCATCAGTTGAGAACTGCCATTTTATTCTAGGTATTTATTTACGTTCATTCTTGACTCTACATCATCCAAGATCATTATATTTAACATTCTAATAAGATGTGCCACTTACGATTCCGTCGCCACAACGGCCCAGGCGGTTGCGACTGCACCTATCATATAGGAATAATACTCTGTGATGAAGCTAAAGCTCGACCAAATCAAACGGCCTGCCTTCCCGCAAGTGGGAATACCCGAGATCTTCCTCGTCTATGTCTCCCTCAGGACTCGGGCTACACCGGACTATGCCCACCATGCCAAGGCATCACACCTAGCAGCTCTTACAACTCGGAGTGGGGATAATCACCATCTGTCGGGGACGAGGAATTACCGTGAAAGATGGCACCATGTCGGCCTATTCTGTTCTACCAATGTTTGATGCTAGGGCAACAAGCCTGTGGCTCTACCCCTACCATGGATTTTTCCTTTTTTCTTTCAGTCATCACCGGCCAATCAACTCATTCATTTTTGCTCGGGGTTACCCAACGTCGAATGCTCTTGATATCTTCCGGTTTTCTCAATCGCTTATTTTACCTCGGAAAAAATATATTGCCTATCCTATATATTCAAACAATAAATCATATGTCCCCGCTAGGGACTATGGAAACCAAATTTAATGGTCCTTACGAGCTTACCAATAGAAACAAAATCGAATAAAATAATCATAAATAAGCTAACCTGATCTGAAGGAGAGCTAAAAATGGTGAATAAGCAAAGATGGAAATGTCTTGGCAGAATGACGCTTGACGTACTAACCCTCTCAAGGGATAAGACTGACACAAGATATAATGTTAACTAACTAGCTATCAGCAAGGGGTTAATTAGTCATGATCAGCGGTCAGATGACTACTAGGGGTTATAAAAAACTGTAAATATCTTAGCCCCTTCTTCTCATTTTCGCACTGAATACCCAATGGCTTCTAAAAGAGTCATCTTAAGGCTCCGAGAGAGTCAATTTCCGGATATCATGTATCCGGAGATCATCGCATGTGTGGAGTCATTCCTAGTCTTCACCGCACGCCCTGCTGAGGAAGCACACCAAGACAAACATTTTTGGCACCTTCAACTGCCTAGTGGAGACTCGCCTATAGCAGACGAAAGGTTTCATATCGTTATCGATGTCAATATATCCGGTCATTCGGGTCCCCTGCCGACAAACTTCCCCCATGAGATTTACCGCGTCAAAAAAGTTGATAAGGAGATGTAAGATTTCTTATACAAATCGTGAAGCGCAGAAACTAATTGATAAAGACGACTGATGCCCTTCAAAAACAAAATAGAGCATGGCATTTTTTTAGGCAAAATCCGCTCTTTGTCTGATAGCCTCTATCCTTGGGGGCATCATCCGGTGCTTGATATCGATCTTAGCAAATAGTGATTGGATACTCTCCTGTTTTTCTCATTTATAGATTAGTGAAACACTCGCGCTATTTGTACGAACTGGATGGTGACAGAGAAGGGTCGTGATATTATTCAAATGTACGGACATAGCGGTTTGGAAGGATCTTCTAGTCTCCTAGCTTTGAGTGACTCTACCTAGTGCAATCAATATGTGATAATTGGGCGACTGGAGACAGGTCATCCACCGAAAGGCGACGTGTGATATGTAAGGCGCGGTAAATATTTCTTCAATATGGGCGATAACCTCCCGGCCCTGGCCTTGGACTAACATTGTTGTGGATCTTCGATTTGTGGGAATGGCGAGCAACGCAGCCACCATACGATCATCCTCACAAGGTTTAATATAAATATCCTTCATAGACATTGGTACCTCCATGGATTCCACCAAGGCGTTGCTTGACCCTTGCGCGGCCATTGGTGGGTTCGAAGCTGGGTGACTGTTCGCGAGGTTGAATTATGCCTTCGTTGATTGAGATGTCCTTGGTTCTATCAGAAAACGTGGCTAGATTAAGCGAACGAGCTTTACAATAATGATTCCCGAATGAGATGCGCGTATGACGATTTGGTTAAAAATCTCAAGTCTGCGGGGTAGTTGGAGGGGGTTAAGATTGTCAGGTAAATGTGGATGCAGAAGTGGAGGATAAATTGTCCGGTATTTCTGTTGTTTTCTTGGCGCTTTCATTACTTAGTAATTTGTATGGTAAAAAAAGTTGCGGACAAATAATTGAAATTCAGACTTATTGCCATTTGGCTGCTTTCCCCGTGCACAGATATTCCTGCCTCGCGCGCAGCAGAATGATCATATAAAGTTATTCGACGGTGACATTTGATTCCTCGACATGAATAACGGCCAGGAACGCTTTTGAAAGAGGGAAGCTTTGCTAGGTGTTCTGAGCGAAGACCAAATTTTCGAATCACGTCACTTCGAAGGAGTGGTAGGTAATCGGCCTTCTCGGTGAAGCAGAGGAAACAAACGCGACGACAGGTGACTAGGTATAGGTAACCACCAAAGTCACCACAGGTGTCGCACTCAGCTGTATCGCACTCAGCTGTACGCATTTTGTCATAGAGATCTTGGCATGAGAAAGAAAATCCAGCTCTCACGCTGAGGTATCCTCGGATTGAGGCTGGCGCATGTACGACGATTTGTTTGTATTGTGGGATCTGGTCTACAACCAGCCTTGCTCGTCTGTTGAGGCGCCGGAAATCAGTTATTGATTGAATATCAAGCAGCAAGAGAATCATTTGGAGAATTTCCAGAGGCAGATTTTCCAACGGTCCAAGTCCATAACACGGAATGCGTCGATCAAGTCCGTTATCTAGATGACAAAGACTTTCAATATCATCTAGCGTATGATCAATAAGACCAATAAATATATATGTCGATTCGCTTAGCTTTTGGATTTGTGCCATGATGTCAAGAGAGAGTAAGTGCTGGTTATCAAAGGTGTCTCCTCGCTCGAATGAATGACAGGAGGAAGAAATAAATTCTTGTCGGTCACGCGGAAAATATGTTATTCCGACAAACTCAGAATTGCCTCTGCAAATAATAGCCAGGGAGGGCGTGGGTCAAGAGCAACGTGGAGGTTCGCAAAACTTCATACTCCCAAAAAGTCTTGAGATCCATCGTGTAGTACATGTTTTCCATTGATATGGAAAATGGAGATTGAGCAGAAGATCGTGTGGTGATCAGGCATCTTGCGACCGACAGCCCCGCCTTTCCCCGACCGGCTACTTGTCCTTAAAAGGCGACGGAATATGTTTCGCCAATAGTCCAGCCCGGAGGATAAAAATGCGATTATCTATCTCGAAAAAACAGTCCCTGCAGTACATTCTTTCAATCAACAAGTCCTCGCAAAAATCATTACCGACAAACGATGTCAGAGAGAAAGTAGAAGGGGTGTTGCCTTAACCCGGAAATGAGGCATATCGTCAGGACCACGACCAGCTGATTATTGTGAATGATGCATGAGGGATAGTACCAGGGCGGACGTCTTGGGGTGTTATTCCAGTTTTCTATAATCGCGCAGGTTCTATATTATTCTCCCCCTTCGTTGCTTTGATCTTGAGAACGAATACTAGGTCCAGGGCAGCTGAAAAAAGATTGTATACTCTCATCCGCCATCCTGCCAAGTGCCTGATATGAGTTGTTACCAGACTTTATGCGCTTGGCCGTTATGAGGTCTTCAAGAGTGGTGACAATGGCTTGCCGGCTATTGTCACCAGTGCTAACATCCTCAAAAAAGTGAGTTCGCGGACGGTTCGCTTCTTCTTCTGCCTTCTTGCAGAACGCCAAAAGTGCTTCAGTCCCGCTTAACTCTTCCTTGAAATTTTGGTCCTCGATTTTCTGCTCATGAACGGAGCTAGGCAGATGATGTTGCTGCTCCTGGACATGACGCATTCCGTAAAGATGCTGCAGTAGCCGTAACTTCCAACCAGTAACCTCCTTGTGTGTTGAATTAAGTCCTTCCGCATTGATTAACCAAGACAGGTTAAAAGGCGCAGACACGGAAGTGTTGTTGAAGGGCCTCGAAAGATCCTCTCTATCGCCCAATAGACCAGATCGTGACTGTTCTATTAGGACAAGGAATTGCTCGCAAATATCCAAGCTTTTTTGTGTGCTGTTCTTTTCATCCTCCATCATTTTTATATCTGTTGTTTCACCACCAGAAATAACAAGACCTTCAGTACGTGCGGCTTGGAGTCGTGCTCGAATATCGTGTAAGTGACTTTCGAGATCGCATTTCGTGTCCTCGATGAGATCTTTAAATTGCTCAAGGACGTCTCGTGTGATTTTGGATGTGCGCCTATGAAAGAAAAGAGTCAGTCCAAATTTAAATTTTTTGAAGCGCGGTAACAGACAAGTTGGCATATGCAAGGGCGATTGAGATAGTTGATTTATACCCAGCCAACATATTCTTGAAACCGGAGATATCTTCACCCATATATCGCAGCTTGAGCCAGTCTCTTCTGCTGCTGCGCTCTTCAGTTGAATGGGAGGTGCATCTCAATATCAAAGCATTGAACTCCTCACAGGCATTGTTGCACCTCATGAGAGGCTGTTCAAGCGAAGTGAGATCGACATCAAAGTTACCGACCGACTCCTCCAGCGCCAGAAGTACGTTATGGAGGGCATCTAACTCATGACGAAGCTCACGAATCACCTTGTCACGGGATTGAAGGCTTTGGATTGTTTGGTAGAGAATTATGGATGATTGGAGAGCGAGTGCCACGAAGGTCGAGATAGCAGATGCGGCACCGATTGCTTCTGCCATGGTGTGGTTTCGCGATGCTTCTGAGGTTGAGGATTGGGAGTAAAAAAATATCTTTCTGATACTTGAGTGGAAAACTGGCGATTTAAGGGGTGGGAGAAAGTCACAGGAAACCAGAGGTGGGGTCACCGTCACAACGCTACTCCATATTTAGCTAGCGCATGGCTTAAGGCTGGTGGTTACTATTATGTGATAACACCCCTCGACATCTGTCATCAACGATGTACCTGGAAGTTGATCTAAAGTTAGTCAATCTGATTACAACCGAAGCATCGCCATAACTTGAGAAGTACTTGACCAAAAAATTCGATGAGGATATGGTCCTCCTGGCTCAAGGCCATTTGTGTGGCCCACGGCGACCCCGCTTCGAAGTAACTTTGCCCTCTGAGGACAACACATCGCTGCCACATCATAAATTGACTGGGAGATGTGTTTCATGTCGTGTTACCGTACAGGAGTCACCACATAGTATTCTGCTCACACCGTTGCAGGCATAGCTGAGATAGGTGGATGTTCTGTCAAGAGGGGCTAGATGAGCAAATGCTTTATTTCAAAATACAAGCTGGAGAATAAGAAAGGGTAGGGTTGGTACCTTGTACTCCAACACAAACATAATATCCCAGCCAGAGCGCAGAGCACGAAGATCCAACGGCGGGATTCCAGTCATAAAAGTCATTGAGGGAGATGCCGTTGTCGCTGGCGATCGAAGCGCAGCCATCGGCCTCCTCAACAAAGTGATAGTCGTTGCATGTTGAGATGATCCCGGTCTGCTGCGGGGTGGGCTCGGTCACGGTTGCAGTGGTCGTGGTTGTGGTGGACGGAACGCTCGTTGCTGTGGTGGTTGTAGTTGTTGAAGAACCGCCTGCCACACCGACGCAGACATAGTAACCAGCCTGGAGGCTTTCGCAAGAAGTTCCAACCGCGCTGTTTCGGGAACCGTTAGCTTGAATCTATTATAGAGCTATTCTGAAGGGGGCGTACGGATTCCACGCGTAAAAGTCGGAAAGCGAGATGCCGAAGCTTGCGGCGAGATCGTAGCAGCCGTCTCCTTGCTCAACTAGATAAAAATTGTTGCAGTCAGACGTGATACCAGTCTGAATTGGGCCAGGGGCGGCTCCTGAGGTGGTCGTTGTAGTCGTCGTAGCAGTAGTCTTTGTTGTCGTGGTAGTCGTGGTAGTCGTGGTAGTCGTGGTAGTCGTGGTAGTCGTGGTAGTCGTGGTAGTCGTGGTAGTCGTGGTAGTCGCGGTAGTCTTGCTAGTGCTGGTCTTGGTGGTAGTCACAGTGGGGCATCGACACAATACGACCAGCCGACAGTCAAACTGCAATCAGTGCTGGATAGCGAGGGGTTCTACGAGACGCGTGAGACGGGTATTCCAAGCTATTACCAAGATATAGCAAGAAGTACTGACCCAAGAAACCAGCTGGTCAACGGTGATACCAAAGTAACTCTGCACCGAGTCGCAAGTTGCGACTCGCAACTATCGCCCGTGACAATGTTATTGGCCCAGTACGTGCATCCCCTGGCAACATCCGGATCGGTGGTCCCTGTGGCAGAGCCGCCATTAGTCCATCGCCTGATGACAGCGGAATTCGCAAGGCCCAGGAACAGCCTTTGAGCGAGGATGGTAGAGTAGATCATGGTTGCGATTGACAGTGATAGGCGGCCCCTCAAGGACTTGAAACACGATCCGTTCCACTACCTGAGGTGAGTGCCGATCAATTTATAGCTTCCTGACTCGCTAAGACGGAGATGGCCATGCGATGTCGGCGAGAGAAAGCAGGGAATTGGTTAGTGGGCAGTAGTAGTCCCGTGCTAGTTTGAGAATCAAGATTCTATGAGGTTTCCTGGTCGACCACCCTCGTTGGCAGCACGAGCCCGGCGTTTACCGGGACGAGAGAGCAATTGTTGAGTTTAGCGAGACACCCCACTGAGTAGGTTTAGACAATGTCTCCGCCACTACTCTTTAGCTACTGTGGGTTCTTCTGGACAAGCGAACCTACGTTGTATACAAGGTACGGAGTGGTGGCTGCATTTGGAAGGTCGCAACAGCGAGTTTCCTAGTTTCCTGGTCGCTTGGCAATCAATAAGAAAGGAATTAAACAAACACCCAATGCCGCCGTTACCAGCTGTGCAGCGCCTTCGTTTCTCCTACAGGCTTCCGTCCACGACACAATTGGCTTAAGCACCTTTGCTATCGTGGTCATTGTATTGGTCTGCTGCCTGGCATCCGTCGCACTTGGAGCAGCATGGAGCAGCAGTACTTCGACCATGGACTCCAGTACCAACGCCTGATTCTGAACGACTCAACATACCCCACGAACAAGCTGCCTATATGCGAAGCGTGGGGGAGGCAAACCTTCGCCGGGTCTACCTTGCTCTTAACGGCGGCCGGGCACAACGCCCTGATGCTGGTGTATGTGATACCCTACAGAGACTCCCGTCTTTTTGGTGGCTTGCTTGTGACGTTACTCAGAACATTGTGTGCTAGGTGGATATGGAAAGTATACGACACGGACGTGGACCGCCATTTTCCGTGTCCCGTATCTGTGCCAGCGGGTCGAGAGATGGAGCACACATGCCAATAAAACACTGTGAAGTGCTGGTTAAACGTTAGAGATCTCTGCAATGGTCTCCGCCATTGCTAAATCAAGCCGGTTCCCGAAATTGACCCATGAAAAGGCCAAACGCAGATCCACAGAATCCGTGGCGGTCTACGGTATACGTATTGGCAGTGTTGAATATCTACGCGAATGTGATTTGTATTTTTAACGGAGAATATAACGGCTATTGATTTTCTATTGTACACTAGTCCACGCCTCTGAGCTAACCCACTTTCATGTTCAGTTTCTGCTGCCAAAACAACCGATGCCATCTCGGGCGGGCAAGCAAATTTCAGCGCGTTCCCTGCTGATAGACCAGTGGGTACGAGGATATCTCGAGCGTCTCGTTGATATCAGCTGAGTACCAAAACAGAGTAATGGCCATGATCACAGCCATCAGGATCACATCCAACCCATAAGTGGGCTATTAATGCGATTGGAGATATCCATTCTCCCCCTCGTTGTACTCCACCAAGCGATAGGCATTCCTGACCGTGATGAGAAGACTGCTTATATACAGCGTAAACAGCATCACCGTCAGGTGAAGCTCGTGGTTCGCCTGCTTCTGGAACCGCGCCGCGGAAACCCGGACGTGAAAGACGAGAGTGCAAAGAGCAAAGACGCAGAAGAAGAGGACCTGTAATGCCAAAGGAAGCGAACGATTCTGATTAGATCAGTAATTGATCAATAATCCGCTAATCCTTCCAACCAAGCCTCTTCGCCATATACTTAACAGCATACACAAGCCCCAACAAAACTGGAACCTCAATGAGCGGCCCAACAGTCGAAGCAAGCGCCTGATTACTATCTGCCCCAAAAGTAGCAACAGCAACAGCAATGGCCAACTCAAAGTTGTTACTCGCAGCTGTAAAGCTCTGCGTTGTCGAAAGCTTATACCCAAACCCCAACTTATACGCCACAAACAACGTCAAAAAGAAAATAACCGTAAAATAAACGATCAGCGGCGCAGCCACCCGAACCACAGAGACAATCTGATGGACAACCTGACGACCCTGCGACGCGAACAGCACTAAGATCGTAAACAGAAGGCCAATAAGAGACCAGGGGCCGGCCCATTTCAGGAACACCTCGTCGTACCATCGGCGACTCGTGGCCCAGCGGAGAATGAAGCGCGTGAGGATCGCAGCACCCAGCGGGATGCCGAGGAAGACAGCGACGCTTTTGGCAGCCGTGGAGTATTCAAACGTGATAGTATCGCCACTGATGACTTCGATGAAAAAGACGCCCATGGGGGCGAAAAGGACAATTTGGAGGAGGGAATTGACAGCGACGAGAATGGCGCAGTATTCGCCGTCGCCGCCTGCAAGGCCAGTCCAAATGAGAACCTAGGGCTTTGTTAGAATCGTCGAGTAACTACACCAATTATTTGTATTTTGGGGGATGTGCAACTTACCATGGCAATGCACCGCGCTAGTCCAACAAGAATAAGTCCCTGGCGTAGCTCTGGCTCGTCCGGGAGGAAAGCCCAGGCTAACGCCAACTATATATAGTATTCCATGTAAGTTGCTTCTTCATGACTTGGTGGGGTAGTGATAGGTTGGATTACCATGAAAAACGGAGCAATAATCCAATTAACAACAATACTGAATGCAATCTGGATCCATATCTGACGGGTTTGAAAAACATGATGCAAGCTCTCATACCGCACTTTGCAGAGTATAGGGTACATCATGACAAGTAGACCGACAGCTATCGACTATTATCAGCCCATTTAAAGTCCAACGCAGCAGACGCGGCAGAAGTGCTCACCGATAGGAACTGAAACTCCCACAAACTCACCCCTTTGCAACGCAGGGCCAGTACTGGGAACAAAGTTACCCAAGATGATCCCGATAGCCATGGCGAGGAATATCCAGACAGCGAGAAAACGGTCTAATAGACCCATGTTTTTGAAGGCGGATTGCTTTTGTTGCGGCGAGTCTGACGCGTTCGCCTCGGCCTGCTTTTCAACGTCGTTGGCGTTGGCCGGGGAAGGCGCCTGGACTGCAGCATCGGCTGCAATTTGGTTTTGATTCATCCTAGGATAATTCTGTTCCAAGATCAAATGCAGTGAAGCTAGATGGCTGGCACAAATTGGTTCTTCAATGGCTCGCGGCGCCGGGCAACAGGGGCATGTAAAGTAAATCGACACAGGATAACTGTATTAGACGGTGATTTGCTATTGTCGCGAGAAAATAAAGAGTCTTAGGCGCACCTAATGCTGGCTTGATATCTAGTAATATTTGCAACGGTGAGAGGTGGATTTATATTGAGTGAAGATCCGTCCTTTGATGCTGCTCTATCGATCGATGATCGGCCTGGATGTCACTAGCAAATGCTGATTGGTCAAGGACGGCCTGACGGATTGGTGTTTCTTGGCTTGGCCCCACCCAGCAGAGCTTGCAGCTTAGAAATGCAATTCAGTAGCCCATCATATAGCCAGAGTGACATGCTGGGAACTTTCCAGGCTGTCGCCTCCACATTACTCATGGGTGTTAACGAACTTCACTCCTTAACTAGTATCTACCTGATTAGCCAGCCATCAATGGTCTGGACTGACCGGGATTTTCCTGAAGATGCTTTTTGCAGCACGTGATTTTTTCAAGGCAGCTGATTTGATACAGATTGTCGAGTCAAGATGCATGGACCTTCTCACCCCTAGAATGCAATCTATCCCTGTATAAACTTTGAGGTATTCTTCCTTTTTTTTTGGCGAGGGGGTTTGTTTGACAGCGGACAGGTCCCATTAGGATGTCACTACCCGATGTTTATTGGGCAAGAATTGCAAAGAGATCATCGACGCCAAGTTTGTCTTTTACCTTTTGGTTTTGAAAAGTAGATTCCTCCTACAACCAATCGGCGCACGGGAGTGACATCCAAGGCTGGATCCTAGCTCGAGTCCAGTTGGCTAAGCACCCAACATCACAACTATATATCATGGCCGTTGGAGCGCCGGCAGCACTGGGCAAATTAAAACTACAACCAGCACTTCTGTCAGGTCAGCCTCCTTAGACGCTGTTAGTGAGAATGAGTCTTACCAAACGAACTGAATGGTCACTAAATTAGACGCTTACAGATTTTCCCCCCTGGCAGTCCTTGACTATTGCAAAAACACCACTATTAATATTTTGTTTCATCACGCTTCACCAGCCGCTTCGCGACAACCGCCCAACCAACCATTAAATGGCGATAATGACTGACAAGCCCAGTGTCTTGTTCGTTTGCGTCCACAACGCCGGTCGCTCACAGATGGCCGCTGGCTACCTCACGCATCTTGCTGGCGATGCTGTTGAAGTCCGCTCCGCCGGCTCGGCCCCAGCCGACTCCGTCAATCCTATGGTCGTCGAAGCCATGCGCGAAGAAGGTATCGACATTGCCAATCAGAAACCCAAGATCCTCAATGCCGACGCTGTCCAAGCTAGCGATGTCGTAATCACCATGGGATGTGGGGACGCTTGTCCCTTTTTCCCCGGTAAACGCTACCTCGACTGGCAACTTGACGACCCTGCCGGGCATGGACTTGATGCTGTCCGCCCAATCCGCAATGAAATACGTTGCCGCGTTGAGAAGCTTATTACCGAGCTTCAGCAGCAAAAGAAACGATAGAAAATCTTTGAAAATTCGTGGTATAGTATAAGACTGTGAGAGAGATGAGCATAGCTTTGCAATGAAAGCCAGCAGAGCAATGGGATGTCCCTCCAGAATTACCGACACTCTTCCCTATGCACGAAAAGCTTCATATGACACTATCAGCAAATTCTCACTGCAGAAAAGCTTGCCCAGAATAAAACTGATTCTTGCCATTCGTTCCTGGGGGAAGATGGACGAGGGAGTATCAGAAACTGGATATGTGGAGGGATATCTTTCTTGTTCATAAAGATTCGTTCTAGGGATAGGTTAAATTGGTTCTATATTTCCGCGTGCCGACAAGCCCCCTAGACTGCTTGTATATATCTGCCTCTGAACAGACATGTTCACTAACTGTAAAAGAGTTCAAAACCAATATCATACATGTTCGCTTTGTGCCAAAACGAAGAATCAGACTGAAGGGGCTATTCTAAACAAATCTATTCTATTAACTAGGTATATACTCTCAGAACTGGACCTCTCCAATGCCTCACGATATATACACAAAACCCACCCCTCCTTACTACGCCAAACTTGACTTTGTGCGCGCTGCCCTTAGCTTCTCTTCTTTCACCCTCTTCTCCCGCTCACTGAACCGATCACCAAAAAGCTCTAAGTGAGGACGCATGAGGATAGTATATTTCACAAACTCCTCCATGCAGTCCACCAGCCGGTCCCGATTACCACTAGGCATAATTCTCTGATCTCCCGGTTGACCTTCGTCAGGAAAATGGGTATATGCTTGGGGGATAGACGACTGATTTGGGATAGTAAACATGCGCATCCACCGGCCGAGAATACGCAAGGAGTTGACAGCGTTGAATGATTGCGATCCGCCGCACACCTGCGCAATGGCAAGGGTCCTGCCTTGCGTGGGACGAACACTCCCGGTGGTCAGCGGGATCCAGTCAATCTGATTTTTGAACACCGCGGTCTGAACGTTATCAGTACTAAGAAATTAAGAATAGGGAGAGTAGAATGCTAACCAGATTACCATGCTGTTCGGGCGAAACCCAAACATGACCGTCACTCCATCTACTCAGCTCCCGGAGCTCTTGCACCTTAGGATGGCCATGCTCGGTATCGTTCTTCACTGGTAACCCTTCAGGATTAAACACGCGGACATCGCACCCCAGACGGAAGAGAATTCTGCTGGCTTCCAGCGCCACCAGGCGAGAGTAGGACCTCCGACGGAGACTACCGTACAGAACAAGAACTTTTAACCTGTTATGCGACACCTGGAGTTCCTTCGCCGCCATTTCCAGGGCGGTTGTCAGCTCCAAGGTACTGACCCAGTCCTCAGCCGCATCATCATCCTTGAGAATGAAGGGGCGGTATTTCAGGCGGATATCCGTGTCGTCTTCAGCCTTGGATATGGCCAGAGAGGGGTGTTCAGAGGAAAGCCCATCAATAAGCCCATGAACAGTTGGCCGCGGCTGAGCGGCAGCGGGATGGGCCATTGTGGTGTGTCCGCAGCGCGGGATAACTAGTTGGGAGCGAAATGCGGGATTGGGCGTGAACGACAACGGGAGTCTGAAACGACCGAACATCGGGGAGATTTCTATAAACTTGTATGGTTATCTGGTAATCGGACTTGGTGAATTGATAGCTGCTTATTTATAGATTTAAATAAGCAGACGCCGAGGCGTGGCGAGCATGTCACTAGTGGGCTCTGATTGGACGGCGTTACGGAAGGCGGAAAATCCTGACAGAAACAGTTATTCCGGGCACAAAGCCTGCTTAGGTAATTATTATACCAACTTTCCCGCAGCTTATCCTTGCATTACGGTACCCGATCGCCACCCATCAGTCTGTTGGTGACACCGAAGATCAACCTCATTTTTGTGGCCTGTAGGGCATTAATAACGGTGGACCATCAAGACCAGCTTTATCCCCAAGAAGGATTGACATTTGCCGGCCTACCCGAGGCCAAATCTCACATCCTGCGCCTGCAGCCCTCCTCAGCTGCCTTGGCCATGACCAACATGCAGACTAAGAATGCAAATAACACAATGATGACAGGCAAGGTCAGTTAGTTACTCCAGGGAGTGAAAGACATGCCATTTGACACACTATTTACCGACTAACAATTACCCCAGACTGACCAAATGACATCTTCAGCGCGAATCCGCGACAATCAGCGGCGTTCACGTGCACGGCGCAGAGAATATATTCAAGATCTCGAGCAACGCCTGCAAAAGTTTGAGAGTCACGGAGTTCAAGTGACACAAGAGATCCAGGCTGCGGGGCGAAAGGTCGCTGTTGAGAACACTCTTCTCCGGGCGCTGCTTAGACTACATGGCATTTCTGACCATGATATTGAGGGATACTTGGCAGCGCACACTCGGGATATTGTTTCATTTACCTCTCACTCAGAAGCTTTACCAGAGCCAAAATCGCACTTGTGTAAAGGGGGAAGCGGAAATGCGGTCAGCAGCAGTTCCTCGCAACCGATCTTATTGAACGAGAGGAGCGACCCGTTTCTCGAGAACGAGGCAGCGACTCCCGCGCCGACCTTATCCCCGCCAAGTCCGGCTGCCAGCCGACAGGTGGCTGTCTCCCAGAGTCAATCCTCTAACACGGGGCAGCCTGTCCCAGATGCACCTCCCACCAGTGATCCCTCTAGATTACAATCACGCAGTAGGAACCAAGATTCAGGGCAATCGACACCATGTGAAACTGCAGCCGGCATCATAACCTCGATGCGAAGCTACCCGGACGCACAGGAGGTGCGGTCGGAACTAGGGTGTCAGTCGAGTTCTAGCTGTATGGTGAGGAATATGGATATCTTTCAGCTACTGGATGGACGATGAAGCGAAATATTGGGTTGACATTGGATTGTGCTCTGCAACTGTTCCCACCAAGGCAGGGCTCTGAGAATATACCTCTCTTATAGAATAGTACCTAAATAAAGCTACCTAGGCCTTGATGGCATAGATCTGAAAAGAACCTGAAAAAAAAAAGGGTTAGCAGTGAAATCAATCCAGGACGGAGGACAATAACTGACCAACCCACTCATTAAAATCCAACTCCGCAATATCACTCGTAGTTTCCTTATTCCCACAACCACCACACGAGCTCTGAGGCAAATATGAAGACCCCTTGTAGAGATTAAGGTCCGACTTGGCATCAACAATGAACACACCTACCACCAGTTTAGTATTTAGTACAGAAGGCCTTTTTGACAACAGTGTACATACCTTCAAATCCAACCTGCTTAAGATAGTCTTCGTACTCCTTGATCTGACTAGCGCCAGCGACACAGCCCACAAACAGCGCCATATTTCTAGTAATATTATCGGGTAGTGGCTTTCTAGCCAAAATGTCACTGATAGCGACCCTTCCACCAGGCTTTAGCAAGCGAGCAATCTCTTTGAAGACGGCTGCCTTGTCGCTAGCCGGAACAAGATTGATAACACAGTTACTGATAATGCAGTCAACGCTAGTGTCTGGCAGCGGGATAGAGTTGATAGTTGCTTCAATAAACTTCGTGTTGGAAAGTTCCGATTTCTCGGCATTTTTGTTGGAGAGTTCGATCATGCTCTGGGTAGATATTATAAGTACTGGTTTCGACAGACAAGGGGCTTGGGAAATAATTACCTTGGTCATATCGACCCCGATTGCTTGACCACTCGGCCCAACTCTGCGAGCAGCCAGGAGGACATCGATACCACTGCCGCTGCCTAGGTCGAGAACAGTCTCCCCCTAGTAAAGGTCAGCCCTTTGACTCTCTCACGGTCGTGGAAAACAAATTAGTCCAAACAGACCTCTTTCATATTCGCGAATCCCACCGGATTACCACAACTCAATCCAAGGTTGGTCTTCTCTGGGAGCGAGCCGAGATCTTCCGCGCTGTAGCCAAATGCCCTGGCAATGTCCTCTTCCTTTTCGTGCTGCTGTGTGATGTTACTCTGTTTCGCGATATCGCCGTAACGGGACTGCACGAGATTATAGGTTTCGTCGGCCATCTTTAGTTGGAGGGATGCTTCCAATACAGTCGAGTAGTCAATAATTCAAGGCGTAGTTGTATATTTGGTATGAGTGAATCCACTGCGGGTTAGGCTTGGTGGTATGATGGGTTTAAGTCTCTCTTATATCCACGCAGGGGCCCACATTAAATGGCTCTGATTATCAATAAGTGGTAGAAAGCGAAAAAGGTGGTGACAGACCAGAATCTCTGATGGCGTTGCTCGCGTCTGCTTTGGGGCGGGTCGTCGATAAATGGTATGTCACCAATTACCTACCGCACGAACCAACCACATTAGTTACCCAAGAAGTGTATGTCATCACTTTCCAAAGGACCCCGCCATTCAACTGGGGTACACTCAACTGCTTTAATAATACACCGCAACACAAGCAATCTGCCCATGGGCAAAATAAATACAGAGGCGGACAATAGACCATGAAAAAAAGTCGAAAACAGATAATACAAAAGCATGTTGGCCGTTTGCGGAAACTGACCACCCTCCCAAGTTTACAAAGGCTCGACCCATTCCAACACTTTCAGGAGCAGCCCAAACTTTTGAAATGGCTCAGAGAGACCCTGATGAGAGACTTGTTTATCTGGCTTGCCAGCACGTTTTCCGCGGTTCTAACTCCTTAGTTCGAAAGCGAAAGCATGTGATGAGCTTGCTCCAACAAAACAAACCCGCTTTGACAGATATTCTCCGGGAACACAATATCGATCGCACATGTAATGTTGCCAGGAAACTTCTTGAGGATCAAGTTTTCCACTCGACATTGAGAGCTAAGATCAGATTCCCCGAGTTATTTGATGTCTCACCTGCTCAGAGCGCTGAGCGAGAAGCTTCAGAAGCGGAGGCGGCGAGAGACGAGGCCAATGTTGTGACGGAAATCTCCGAGAGGGAGACTTCGAGAGAAGTCGCGATTCAATCCCAGGTGCAACCTGCCAACGAGGAAAATGACGAAATTGATGGTTGGTACTCCTATAAAAGAATCTTTATGATATTTGTTGACAGTCAGCATCATCAGCTCCTGGAACAAAAATCGGTGTCAATAATCCGGTCCCATCTCTCTATCCAGTCTATATACATTACCGAAGTCAACACCTCATCACGACAAGCATACAAAGATTGGTGGAAGAAGCTTGTTTCGCCTACGCTCAAAGTCACTTCCCGCAGCTTTTGCTAAGAAATGGCTGGGACTGCCCAGAGGCTGTGGAACTCACCGAGTGGACCAAGCTTCTACCCCAGTATTTGGGCAAGGTAGTTACCCCGAAAAGAAGCGAATTATTTCACCTTCTTTGTGAATTGAGGCACTCTGCCGTCCACCGACTTCGAAAGACCGCTAGTGGTGTAGAGCGCCTGGCTGAAAACGCACAACTTTTTCTTGAAGCTTTGAATGACTCTAATCGTTCGAAGAGGGTCTCCATGCTTCGCAGAGAACTGAGTATGGCGATCGAAGAGCTCAAGCGTAACAAAGATTTCCTTGAGGGAAGATATCTTGGGGAACTGAAGGAAATAAAGGCCAAACGTGCGGCTTTGGACATGTGGGAACGTAATGCGAAGAACGCCATGATTAACGATGATTCACAATGTTTGGACGACACTGACAAAACTCTTGCGAGTGTTGTCCAATATCTAAGTCCAGGTGGGCCTACCAGAGACGAAGGGAAGGGTAAGATGCCAATCGAGTGCCCCGAGTGCCCGGAGTTCTCAGATTCGGAGGAAGAGTTCCTTGAGAGTGTGGTAGCCATCAACAGTTCTGATTATCAGGCATTACAAATTTCCAGAAGCAGCGAAAGTCTTTAACAAGGGGCTGTATTCTTATCTCTTTTATGCTTTCTTGTGGCCACTTGTTACCTACCCCATTGACACAAGAGTCGAGCTTATAAGGGTACTATCAAACTCTGCTTAATTATATGTGCAATCGAACTGGGTATTCGTTATCAGCTTGATTGTTACTTTGGTATTTAGTACTTCACATGCCGTAACTAAGAAATAAGATGAATGCCAGGTCACAGCGAGTTAACTGCGGCCCATAAGCGATAGCGGGAATGCAAACAAATAGCATGGCCCCTCGGCTAGCGGAATCTAATAAATACATTCAATCTTTAAAGGCCTTTGACTTGAGGATATCATCAAACAAGCCTCCAATGTGATCATGTTCGTAGTCAAGGATATCATATGCGGCATTATCATGTTTGATGCACAAAGCCTTCATTGGCCAAACGGCGTGCGACACCCCGTGTTCAGACATGATTCTCGAGACGACTTGCAGGATCTCTTGACGACTAGGACGATGTACCTCAATCCCCCAATGGGGTGTTGAAAAGGATACTTGATATGGATGAGGACCGAATAGCCCTTTCGCCCTGCCTGGCACGAGTCCACAACGTGATCACCTGTGTTTTCTTCTGTGGAGATGTCAGTTGCCTCACCTATAACGTCGGCAATGATGATGTAGGTTCAGCCTGGAGAAGGGATGGTAGCAGATTCGTTCTTGCGCCCGTGAAACTTGGTTGAGATTGTTTCGGCCTTCACCCAGCACGAAATCTGGTGACGACGCCCTCCTGACCGCTGAGAGGATCCTGATAAGTGGCTTGGTATTGATTAAATCTGAACCCCTTGAGAGCTAATCCTACTTCTTCAAGAAGGTCAGCCCCAAATGAAGGATACTCTCGAGCTTCCTGCGCAAATCTGTGGTGCTCGCAAAGAAGATATCCCTTCACTGTTGCCGCCGCTAGAGTGCGACGGATTGGGTGCCTTGAGGCAAAAAATTTGCCGAAATAACATGATGAGACGTGAGGCAATAAGTATTGACACTTATTCCACCTTTGCTGGTTTTCGGATTCGGGTTTGCAAGTAAAAGATTCTTGAAATGCCGCGCAATTTGAGCTTCCATTTGTGTTATAACGCACATGTCCGCAAACCTCGCAAGTTCTATCACAGCTGAGATCTGGTGTTCCGGTTCTGTTATTTCGAATTTGATCTTGCGGAGGTATAGCCATTGTAAGAAGGCCTCAAGGCTTTGAACCGATACAATCCCTTCTATGTCTTCCAGAATTGCTGTCTGCTGTTGTCCCTCTTTAAATTCGCCCTCGAACATTGCTGAGAAATATTTAGATTCTCTGCAGAGAAGATCCTTCGAAACGGTGTATTCATGGTCGCAAGAGTTGATCCGAATTGTGACGCAAGGACCATGATAGATTGGTAGGATGCTAAAAACCAAACGCTTAGCTGCTATGCTATAATTAGAGCTTGCCATAATACATACGATCTCGCGAAGTCCTTGGCACTTGCTCCAGATATATCAGTCATTGCTTCGACGGCGATCAGTGGATTCTTCCAAGAAGACAGAGTGGACTCAGAACAGCGGGGTCAAGGTGCGCCCCTAACGGTCGTGCGGCACGTGATCTGTTGATCGTTTCTAGGGACTCGCTAAGACCGCCGCTTCAGTTAGCCAGCGACATAGGCTGAAGGCACTAGTGTTCCAGGCACTCAAGAGTGGAAATCCAGTACGGCAGAGATTAACCATCAGCTCGAAGCTCATAGGGGCAGCTCTTATAATTATAAGAAGTATAGAAATATACCAGATAAACGGACTATTTTCTTGAAGAGCCTCAAAGCTGTCTGCGAAGCGAGGTTCTTGCGTCAGATGTCATCCAATAGAGATCGATGCGTAATGTGAAACCAGAGCCGTGCTGAAGGCGCTAGTGCTACAGGGCTCAGGCTTCCACGAGGCCTCCGACCAATCAATCCCCATTCAACCTTCAGTGGTTTATGAAGCTGATATTTGTCTGTGAACAAAATAACTGGTAGCCCAATATATAAAGCCGGTTGGACCTGGTGTAACTACTCATCGGAGGAAATTCTGCCACGGTCGGCTCCAATCATGACTCCATGCAACCGGTAAGGGTGGGTTAATTTTTCCTGGATGAGATAGTCATAACTGATAATAGTGCAGAGTATTTCTGTCTAAGCTCCTGAAATTCACCGTCGGCGCTGATTGTGAAGAAGTTGTCATTCACAGTGATATACTTAAATTACATTCGTCGCCCTGGTTCGACAGCGATAGCGGTAGCTTTGCTGGTGATGAATCTATCATAATCAAGGACACGGATAAGCATATATTTAGTCTCGTCTGTCAGTACTTGTACTCTGGCGACTACTCTATTACACCACCCGGCGACACTCCACCGCAATACAATTGCTAATACCTTCAAACGCTATACGGAGCGAAACGACGTGAAATCTCGCCACCGGAGTGGTCGCCCCATAAAATTCAATCGCTGATCTCACTATCTAATTAAAACCAAGGCCCGACGAGACCCCTTTACCATATATAGAGCGCTCGCAAGTTCGATAGTCGGTTCACCTTCGATTCACACTCTCCGGTGGATTTTAAAGACCTCGGGGATCTCTCGATATCTCGCAAAGAGGAAAATCCCAATTGGTAGGGCTATTGTATATAAACGACGAACCTTCGCTCGTCGCCGGCGTCGTGATTTTCACGGAGAGCAAATCAAAAATTGGATCTTCTCCGATGAGTGCTCCGTTAAACAAACATCAAACGGTGGCAACTTTTGGTGCTGGCGACTTCGCTCTGAGGCTTATCGGAGTGATCTTATGAACTTAAAGGTTTATGTAAAGAATATTTCTCAAATGGTTTGGGCCGTAATTTGGGTAGGTGGACGCTCAAAGCTTATCGTGATAGAACGCGATAACGACTCGGAAAGAGGAGGTTATTCACGTTTTAGCTATATAAAAGCCCTCGAAGAGGGTCTCTTACCGACTTACCAACCTGGTTTAATCTTCCAGCAAAATAACGCTAAGATCCACATCGTTAAGGATACTCAGGGGTGGTTTGAATCTCACGGGGTGTATATGGAAGATTGGCTAGCGCACTCGCCTGATCTTAACCCTATAAGCCGGTCTGGAATATTCTTAAGCGACAGCTTTTTCGTATATATCTAGACCTAATGTGGATGGGAGGATCGGATGGCAATTGGGCCTATTTTAAACAATGTATTGCTGCTGCTTGGGACGCTTTAGATCAAGCTAAGATCGATGCGTTGATCTTGAGTATGGGGAGAAGGATGGACAATTTGTGGGCGAAGAAGGGGTTTTATACTAAATATTAAGCGAGAGATTTGAGTGTGCGAACCCAATTTTTTATTATATTTACATCTTACTAAGATCGAACCAAAGATGATGGTGTAGTGTATGTAAACATGGATACATATATTTGATGGGGTGGAGGTCAAAAAGCGGAATGCACAGACTGTCGCCCCCTATTGTATTTTCAATATTGCTAAACACTTCAATACCGGATCTTCTGGGCTTGCTAGCCACGCTTCATCAAGTTGAAGCAAGCTGGAATCCATCTGTAGGATCAAGTCTTCTGTCAAGAAAATTGAGAAAATTGAGTTATGAAGCCGGGAGGAAGCAGGAGGCTGTTCTTTTATATGCTACTGCTGGGACTAGTTTCCTCCCTAGGGAAAGCCAAAAACACAATATTCCCTAAGATACCAATGCCTAGAGCCTGCCCAAAGAGGCTCTCAGTAAGATACATACCATGCGATAATTTTGGAGGGGCACTCGTGTTTGACTTTCTTTGTGTCGGGACTATACTTCTCTGGCTGTTTTATCATCATTTGCGTTTCAGGTTTACCGTACGTTCAGGCTAAGTTTTGATGGCCGAGAGAAGCCAAACTCAAATTTTCTAGTCGAGGAATAAAATTTCGTGCTGATGAATGATTGTAGTGAGTAAAGTGAGACTTTCGTGATATTGAAGAAGTATGGAAAATTAGTCCCAAGAGCTCCCGAGCTCCGAGCTCCCACGTTTGTAAGATATTTAGGGGCACCACTACCAATCGATGTTATATTCTAGTAAAAGTGGGATGTTTATCGTAAACTGATAAATATATCTTTGTAAAGAATGTCCTTATTCATCAAATCCTGCAAAGGACTCAAACCTTGGACTTATTCCTATCCAATTTGCCAAGTATACCACATGACCATTCGAGTATGTACCTGTTTTAAATATCCTTCCCGTGATGCTTCCGTGTAGCCCCAAGTTGATTGGTCCTAGTGCATTCCTTGCCAAGTAGATGTTGCGTCTGCCAGGCTTATCACATCTTCTAGCATAAGCACACCCACGTTCAGTCTGTCTTTCCAACTGAGTCCGCAAGCTTTTTGACATCGAACTTATCGCCGAGCCCAAAACGTACTTTCTCTCCAATCACTTGATGTGTACCGCGATGACCTCCTGTCTTGCCTTTAATAAATGCCTTGACGGTCGTGTCGGTTGCTTGGCTGTTTGCTTGAATTATGCCGGTGGCCATCGTCGCATCTTGCGTGTTGCGATGGACATCGAATCGGAGATCCTGCGTCCGTACTGCAGTCTTGGAAGTTGCACCCTCAGCGATTAGTTATATGACAGATAAGTTTGAGCTATTGTACAGTACATCCCGAAATTGGTGTCACCACCTACACTCTGCGATTTTTTTGGAACTCTAATTTTCAAGGCCCACTAGTGCGTTTTCGGGAGTTTTTTCGAACATCTCTGTACTGGAGGTTGCATTGTGTTTACAACAGTGACTCAGACTGTAGCGGGTTGTATTCAATCGTATTGTTAATATTCCAACACCTTCCTGCCCCACCTTGGGCCTCGTACTGGAGCGGTCACCAGGGTAGGGTGGGAAGCTTTTTCTTTGTTTGGGCGAGGTGGCGCGCAGGTTGGGTGCCCAACGGGCGGGCGAGAAAGAGCCTTATTCGGGTTAGAAATAGAGAATACGAATGGTTGAGACAGGGATTAAGTGGACTAGCTTTTTTACGAGACCGCAAAGTAAAATACTTATATGTGGCCAAATCCAAGCCTTGCTACCAGGCTCCCATGGCAGCCGGTCGCCAAACGATTTCTTGATTTAACCTTTGCTCAATATACTCTCTGCAGAGTAGAACTAATGGCCCCAGATACACAGCCCAAGGTTTGCCTGGATGTGGCTGTCGACCACCGGATCAGACGGCTTTTCAAACCTGTCTCCATTGACATGCCAGGCCATTCCAATCATGTATCCTGTATCGAGTCACGAGGGTGGTCTCTGAAGCGACCGCGCTGCGAGATTCAAGTTACTACGCATCTGGCAGGCCCAGCGGTTAAGGGCGGTATAGCTGTTGCTCTGCAGCAGCCCCGGCACAATCACCCATTCGAGAAGGGCCTTAATGCCGTCATCCAGGGTTGCGAAACTCTTTGCGCCCTTGACGACATATTTGCTACTGTCTCCTGTGGGACTCTCAATATTCGGACCAACATCGCCGTTATCGACTTGCTGCCCTACCTGTCTGAAGATATAGCAAAAATTGACGATGCGACATTAAAGGAGTCATTCCGTGCGTCGACGCAAATTATTTGTGACATGGAGCCTAATGTCTTGCTTTGTGCAGGCAAGATACAGCTGGGCGATTTCATTGACTGGAAGGGAGATGCCCGGAAAGGAGATTTTCGGAAATTTGAGAGTATCGGTGTTGGGAAGAAATTTGGTAACACTCCCAAATTGCCCGTCGCAGCGAGGATCCGTCGTGGGGAGGGAGGATTTGTCGCCATCTGTAGGGTAAATGGCTTCCACCCTAGCTATGCGATGAACCATAATCCGCACGTCAGTCTTTTGAGGCAGCTTCAGATCTTGATAGGCGCTGAAACTTGTGGGATGTTGAGAGGAGACTGGGAAGAGGAAGAATGGATGGGTGAATTGAGGCGCCGTTGCCAGGATATTTCCAGAACACTCTTAGGTAAGGGAAAACCTTCTATATCGAGGTATCCTTTATCTTCGTCGCAAACCATCATATTAACTTTATTCTCAATAAGAGTCGTCGTCTCAACCTGCTCAACCGCAGAGCCCAAGGCAAAGCTCAAACAAGCGCAATAATGCCAAGTATTTGCCATACTACCAAGGGCTCTACTCTGATACACTGCAAAAATGTGTCAACTCTCTCATTTCGGATCCAATACTGGCCAAGCCATCATCCAGAGCGCTCTACAAAGCCCTGCTCACCAACGGTCTGAGCGAGATTTGTAACGATGCTACCCTTATTTTGCGCCAAATGTTTCGTCTCCAGTGCACAGGCTGGCCGGAGTCTGTAGCCTGGAAGAACAAGACCGCCCTAAAGAAAGCCGCAAGTGATACGGTTTGGTTCATCGAAAGCCTGCGTATAGCACAAGTCTGGTCATCGTCAGCTATGGCTGACGACGTGAAATCGTTTCTTTTTCTATCCTAGGAGCCACTATTATCGAGGTGATGTGTGTTACGTTGATTATGATAAAGTAAGATTTGGTGAAGCTAGTGTCTTTCTGCGAATTCTCAAGTTCTGTGGATCAAAGCCAATCGAGCAACTGGAAGCCTTCCCCCTTTGCCATCATTCGAGTTATAAACGAATCCGCAAAGACCTTATAAAAGGAGGTCATAAGTTCCGTGGCTTAGCCGGTTCAAGTTTCCAGCACTGCAACAGGAGCGCATTCTTTATGAAAAAGGGAAAGCCTATTAAACTAAAAACCAAAAGTCGAGTGGGTGTTAACGCAGCCTTTTCCCGAAAAATGCAGCCAAACAACCCTCGACTTCAGCTGCACGATGTCTGGGCAGAACGAAAAGATGGTATTGCTGCCATTGACCAAAGCATCAAAAGAAGTGCAACTATTCAATCCTCACTCATTGCTTATTCCTGGATCCCTTGTGTGATTCATGAGGCAAGTGTTCCATCTTCTGCTGCATGGCCTCGAAACTGGGATATTCACCATCAAATTCGCCCCGGTCCGCTCTCACCTAATTCATTAATATGTTAGATTTAATAGGCTTTGCAAGGCTGTAAAGGGGTATTCTCACATTCTGCTCGCTAGTACTAGCCAGCTCGGACTTCCACTTTCCCTTCCCATCTTTGGTATCCTTGAGGGCCTCTTGCTTGTAAGACTCGTAGTGAATGGTGAGATTTTCACGATCTGCATGCGATTAGTCATGGCGATTGTAGATAGCTCTGGTTTGTATACTGACGTCTATCATTCTCGTTCAAGCTTTGCGCTGCTGAGGTGTGAAACTTGGAGGCAGAGGGGGCGAATTTGGAACGGATGGCTTGGTGGCGCGAGGCCCGGATAGAGGTGAGGAAAAACATGCTGGTAGAGGTAGAAAGGTATGATGCAAGGACTACTGGTTCGTAGTGTAAGGTTGGATGGGAAATGTGGAGGTGGTTTGGCGTCGAAGCTTTGAATGGGAAATGGGGGAATTTTGGAATCAAAAATAACTAGTTGCCTGGAAATTCCGTAGAATCTTAGAACCGCATCTCCATTTTATGGGGTTCCTTGGAATGTCATGGCATCTGGAGTTGCGTAACCGTTTTTCATGATGCTATATGACATCATGCTCGGGCGGAGCGCTCATCTCACGACCCAACGCCAGTTCACAAAACCGAACGTGACCTCTTAAGTTTTGAAATGGAATTGTACACTCTGGGGGGGATCTACATACAGTAGCTTTATCATAAATACAAGATCAGTCTCTCATCCTACACACCCTGGTCAAAAGTATCTTCCCACCCCACTTTTTGGGTCCCCCCCATCAAATATATATATCTACTATATATAGCACTACTACACCATTTTTTATGGTAATCGTATATAGAAAAAAAATATAATTAAGCGAGAGATCCACACAATAAATTTATCGCTTAATATTTCGTATAAAACCCCTTCGCCTTCCGCACCGCTCTCAAACGTCTCCCCATACTCAATATTAACGCATCAATCTTTGCTTGAGGAATTGCTTCCCAAGCTTCTATTAAACACGTCTTGAAGTACTCCTAATCCCCCTCACTTCTTCCCATATCTAACAGCTCTAGATGTAACCGAAAAAGCATCACCTTAAGTCATCTCTATACCGGTTCAATTAGGTTTAAATCAGGTGAGTGTGCGGGCCAATCTTCGACCCATATCCTATGATCTTTGAACCACTCTCGCGTTACACCTACTATATAAATCCGGGCGTTATCTTGCTGAAATACTTGACCAGGGGTATAGAAAGGAACAAGACCTTTTTCGAGCGCCGAGATATATGATTTTACGGTATAACCTCGTCCTGATCGTGAATCTTCGTTTCGATCTATAATAACCAAATTTGAACGACCTCCAAGCCATATTCCACCCTAAACCATTTGCGCAATATCTTTAACGTGGACTTTCGTATTCACAAGGTCTTTTCTATAGGTCTCGGACATAAAACGGAAGCAGTATTATTGTCCAATATTAGTGCTTCGTTGGACCGAGCACTCATCCGAAAAGATCCATAAACTAAAATCTTCTTGACGCTGTTTGCGAGCAAAACGCCGTCTCTCTCGCGTAAGCTCCTTCGAAATTGGTATCTTCTTTGATAATCGCTTTGCAAGGCCAACCCGACCGAGAATCCTCCTAATTGTTGACCGAGATAGATTCTCGACTAAGGTTGCGCCAAGTTGTTTATATGTCCAAAAAGGATGCCGACGAGCTTGGATATAGAGGTAATTTAACGACCGAGTGCTTAGCAAAGATGGACGGCCAGCGCGAGGTAAGGATTCGAAGGTTTGGTGCTGTTGGAAGCGCTTAAGGGTAGTGAATATAGTCCTACGGCTACAAGAAAAATCGTTAGCTAATTTAGTCTGCGAGACACCGTTTTTGTGGGCATAGTAAATAGCTGATCTTTGGATAGGGCTTAATTCAGCCCTTTATAGACGTCTTAGATGAATTTCCATAAAAAAAAACCGGTCGGGGGGTGTGTAAGAGAAAAAAAAATAGTGGGTTGGTTGTTAGGGTGATTTAGTAAAGTGGAGTGGGCGGATACTTTTGGACCCCTATGTAATACCGCTTCTGTTAGATTTGTCTCGGGGTGGTATACATCTTGTCTATATAATATTTTTGCTTCAAGCAACACAGGCTTATATATATCCTGAAAGGGGTGTCTTATGAGCGACTCCCGTATATGTACACGGTCCAATAATCGATATTCTATCTAGAGCAAACTCCCCTCCGCGAAAAGTCGGCCTTGAGCCGCTCGATTCTTTTTCTTATACCTAGAACCACAAACAAAGGGTTACTACCACCAGTAGTCCCGCAGGAGTTCAAGCCTCCGACCATCACGATATTGCGAACAAAGACTGTCCTATCGAATACTGTTATTCCCTAGAGAGTAAGCCCGTATATACAACACCAATACACTATACAGAACGCACTATATAGGCTTACATCGCGAGGATGGATTCACTTTCTGTAACATTGGAATCTTTCAAACGTATATAGTAGTATGATAGAACAGGTCTACCTTTTATCGTTAGAATGAGTGTAAAGCTTCACTTTTGTATACGATAATGATGAAGTGACTAGTGACACTACATATGCACTAGTGTTTCATATTTTATGCTGACCCCATAGGGAGTAGTGTTACTTAAAGGATCCGCTATTAGACGGGCCTAGATACTCCTTATTGAAGTCGTAGTAGAATTTAGCTATAAGAGCAAAATTTTAGGGGTAGAGGATAGAACAGATAGACTAAGTGCTAGCTTAGATAGGAGAAGGATAGAGTTCACGTTGCATAACGTGTCGAAGAGGGGTTCAGCGCCCGATGATATAATCCTCCACCAGCCAGAATATCAACACGTGGTCATTAATCTGAGATTGACGTTAGCTAGTTACTCTGGTTCATATGGTGGATGTGCTCGAGTTGCTCATTAATGCTGCGAATTCTGTCAACCACCGTCTTCTTAACTAACCGAATATTTTTTACGTCAAACAAATTACTATGGCTTCCCAGGTCACGAAGGAATGGGGTAAAGGGAACTAGGAACTATTGATTCTTACATTATAGACTCACAGCTACCTTTGATTCTCAATTTATTGGTAGCAGTCTCTATACTACTCTGATTAAATGAAATGGACTGGTCTTAGAGACAAAAGGACCGCTTAATTATGAGTTCAACGAAGCCTTGTATAATAAGTCAATTCAAGTGTTCAAAATTTTAACGCAAGGCCGCAGAAAGTGATGGAAAGCAAGTTGAGCTAATTAAATATGATTTGCCAGCCAGCTATCTCCACATAGACCTAAGGTCGGTGCATTTCCTAATACCCTCACACAACCAGATCTCAAGCAAGATATTATTGCAGCCTACTGATTTAGTTTTTGAACGTACTATTGTATTGAGTCATCCTTCAAGTATTTATGAATCACATGAAATTCCTCAAATTTTTATCATCGACCGTGCATAGTATTTCGTAAACAAATCAGCTGTCATCTGTGGAAGATCCCGCACATCAGATAGAAATGCGGCTAGACTACGGATACAAGCCAATTTTCTCCATGACTTTATTCACCTGCTGTACGTCGTTGGAATCAAGCCAAGCTGCACCAAGAATAGCTTCCACGGTGGTAGCCAATGTGCTATCTGGTACATTCCTTTCTAGGTCTGGTCTTTGGTGGATGAATCTCTGCAAATCCAAGGCTCTAGCCATAGAGGTTAACTGCTTGTTACAGGCAAATATCTGGAGCAGACTTGTCCCCTGCTCTGTGTACATTAGCCTGATGTCCATTCCGGAAGGAGTAGGCAACACAGAGTCATCGTTAGCTATATAGAATTATTTGATGGGGTCTCTGTAATGATGACGTTGGTATGAGCACTAGACAAAACTATCGTTCGTATTCGGTAGTCTTCTTCGTACCATGGTTGATGTGGCTACATGTATATAACCTTATGCGTATTAAAATATATAGACAAATTTACACAGGCGGCCTGAAAGTCGAAATTCCTGCCTCAGCGCAGCCACAATAAAATATCTACGCCAAGGTCTTGGCAGCGGGGCCAGGAAGAGTGTCTAAGAGTGTTCTTGTTGCACCGGTTTCGCAACGTACTGTATTCTTACTATCCTCATGCACGATATTTGTATCGGTTGACAAAATATATGCAAAAATAACCACGATAATTAACCAATAGAAGAAAGAAGAAAGAATGAGGAAGCAGATATAGGAAAGATGATAAGCAAAGTATACAAAAGAATAAAAAATTGATGATCCGTCCCTCTACATCGATCGGAATGTTCGGTAGCTCAAGACAGAATTTTTGGTCAGCGGCCAGGCCAAAAAGATTTTGTCTAATTTTGCGGGTTCATTCAAACGTTTCTTTTTCGCCAACTTCGAGGAGGCTAGGCTTGAAAAGCACATGGTAGAAGACACGGACGCAGGTTAGCCTTGCTCTTTGTTAAACCTAATATTCATCTTCAGTGGAAACCGATGAAGAATACTGGTTTTGAGGCCGCTGGAACTGAGGCTGCTGGAACTGAGGCTGCTGGAACTGAGGCTGCTGGAACTGAGGCTGCTGGAACTGGAGTTGCTGCAACTGTCCTTGTAGTTGCTTTATTTGCTGCTCAATTTGCAGCGCTTGTGGTTGCTGGCCATGAGGAAATGGATGTGGTTGAGAAATAGCAAGCTGCTGCTGCGGGACCGGAAGTGCTAATGGTGCTTTTAGTCTCGGCACATCTGGACACATCTCGTAGAGGGCCTCTTCCAGAGAGATACTAGATTGCGTGGACATATACTCGGCAATTAATCTCTCCCCTTCGGTAGATGCAACCACTTTCTTAAGTGCAGACCGTGAAAGACCCACTTGAACCTTCTCCAAGTTTCTTCCCTCATCTTTATGCCAAAAACCGACTCCGACATATGGCATTGTCTTTTTCGAAGTATCCCAGCGTGATATTGCCGCAAAGAAGAGGCCGTAATAACCACCACCCTGGACTCTGTCGCGGAGTTGCCGAATTTCTCTTTCATCTTGTAAGAAGGTAGGAACTCCGGTATTGAGGGCTCCCTGTAGTGCTCGCTGACCGCCGGCGTCAGCACACGACACCAATCGCATCCTACCCTCGGAATTCAGCACTACAAATCGAGCACCGTTAAATCCAAGGCGTTGTATATAAACTATTTGTTCACCACTCGATGTATAGCCAGGTTGGATAAAGCGGGTTAAAGTTCTTGGCGGAAGAGAAATCTCGCGTTTTCCCTTGCCAGTCGAAGTCCAAGGTTGACCCTGATTCGAGTTTGTCTGGAGGGTAGCGGCGAGCCCTGTTTGTAATGGAATTTGCGAGTTAGAAGAAAAGAATGCATTAGCCTTAGCCGATGTCCATTGTAGTGGGTTGGCCCATTCCACGGGATAACCAAATTCTCGACACCAGTGACGGGACATTTCAATCTGATGACCCGCTAAGCTGGGAGTCATAAGCCACGGTCTCCATTGGCTGGACAAATCACTAAATCGGACTTTTCCGATATCAGAGTCTTTTCCTAGCTGCTGATTTTTCATTTTAATCCTAGCGTTGACAATATTGAGAGCATCAATAGCCGCCTTTGTTTCCTGATCAAAACCATGGAATGGAGGATTGGGGTTTAGCCTTGGGTTTTTCTGTAAGGCCTTAAAGAGGATCTTCAGATAAGGAGTTGCTTCTCTTTGTGCACTTTTGTGGTATGAAGCGAGATTCCCCTCTCTGTGCTCTGACGGTAAGTTTTCACCTTTTCCAAAATAGAAGTGTACATGTTTATCAGCCCCAACATTGTCCCGATATGACGTTAGATCTAGATTGTTGTCAGCCAAGATTTACACAAAGCCTATAACAGAACGCGTACTTTGGAAAGCTACTTTTGCTTCTTCTTTGTGCTCTTGTTTGAATGTGTCTGGATGCAGAGTTTTCACCAAGTAATTAAATTTCAATGGGAAGGGAAGAGCTTTTTCGAAGTTGTCTTTGAACTCCTTCGGGTCCTCAGAGGCATCCAGCATAGCTCTCATGATGCGTAATTTTTCATCATAGCTCAGTGCCCTATTTGCCTCGTCGTGATCCGGCATATCCGTATCTTCTAATCCAGTGGGCGTAGAAGCTAAGGGTGCAGGAGTGGAGGATTTCTCGGCAGGGTGGGAAGCTGGGGACGTAGGATTAGAGGTCTGAGATGGAGGTAGACCCCCTAGGCCCTCCCCAGAATTTAGGGATACAGGAGAAGGAGCTGGTGAATCATTGCTGACATAGGTCTCTCCTCTCAAATGGGAACCTGCCGCTTGCAATTGCAAATTTTGGTCATTGGTGGCCATGTCGAAGCCGATCAAGGTGCTTTGTTCCGGTTTTGATTTTTTTTTTTTTTTTCCGCTCGTGTTTATGCTTTAAAAGAGCTAAAATATCGTTTGAATATTTTTATCGTGTAGTTGTTTAAAGACAATGAGAATGTTTATAAAATGCTCTGGTCCTACAAGCTGCTTTATAAATCGACTCCCACTTTCGTCGCCAAAGATTTGCATCTGATGTTTCAAATTTCTAGAACTCAATAATCTGTTTGCATGATCTGTTTCAAAAAGCTGTATGTGAAATGGTGTGATCGAATTCTCTCATATCACAAAATCCACATGTGCCGTTTCAAATAGACCCACTTCAGGGGAAACCCCGCAACAAAGCCGTCCAAGGGAAATTTGAAGATTGATTCGCGCTTCTTTGTACAGTAATATTAGTAATCAAATTTATATCTACACTCCTCGAAAGGTTCTCGATAAATAGTAAGGTCAAATGAAGTTGAACTGGCCTCGAAATAGGAAGCGTAAAGAAGCAGAAGGAAGTGGGCCTTCTAAGAACCTGGAAGTCGGTTCATACCCTTTGCTTGTTGTTGGCGCCTCGCGCATTTATTTAATAGTACGTTTTTTTGTACTTAGCAATAGCTGGCTCAATGGCTCCCATGACCGTGCCGCGTCGCATATGCATAAATTGCGGCTTTCTAATTACATGAGTTTTGTAGGGTTTCCGATACGTATCTCTAAAATGGTGAGATAGTCATGTATGGGCATATAGAATTTCTGACAAGTATTAACCTGTCATCGAATAAAATATAGCAAGGCCTCCTAAAAGATGTCGCAACTTTCACGTGAAGATTCTTGACACGATTATCGACTTCCCAGAGCCGAGCCATTCCAGGCAATGGCAGGCTCGATATTATTTATTGACGATAATCCGGCGAGCCGACCTTGGAAATCTATATTGAAAGATGAAACGTGATTCAAAGCAGCAACCGACTTTAAAGTTGAGCCAGTCCTGATTGAGGCCAATCTGGGTGATATTGTTGCCAGTCAACGGAAAGAAAACAAGGCTGCCTATAACACTCTCTATAAAAATGATTTGTCGGATGATGTTTGCTACTATGTGGTATAATTCTTACGCGGAAGCCTGCGTATCGGCCACCACTACGACAAGAAAACCCAAGAGGTGACCTAAATGTACGGGACATTGTGATATATAAGGGATGGATTTTTGTATCTCAAAGGTAGAAGAGCTGGATGATTGATTTCTCCAAATAAGCCTTCGTTTTTGAGAGGCTCAAAAGTTTGAAGACCTGCGATACTATTGGCATGGAGGAGCCACATCTAGTGCCTTTTCCCCGCTGGATCCACCCAACATTTTGGGCCTGAGGGGCAAGTTCTGGAATTGCATCGTATTCAATTATACTACAAACAAAACGCCTAGTATTTTTTTGTCTAGAGCCGGCCTTCTCCGCATCAAGCTGTGCGACTCTCTTCGGGCATCTTTTTGGAGGCAGAGGAATTTCTCTTTTCTCCCTTTTCTCTGTGGTGGGGAAAGAGTGGCCCGCGTCTAGTAAATTAAAATACATCTTTAACGTGAGTTCCTTACCTCGATAGTCCGGAAAGTATCAGGCGCTGCTTCTCGATAGTTGTTCTACACCGAAGTACGTAGCTGTTTCTGAAGCATTATATGACAGAAAAAAACCCCTTCAAAAGCTAATTTAGATTGAGTGACGTGGATGTATGTATACTTGTTTTTCTTTTTCTTTTTTTTTTTTTTTTTTGGAGAAAAAACAGTCCCTACCATGTCAATCGTTCAATTCCAAGACCTGTGCCTCTAAACTACCCTTATTGCTCCTCCCATTAGGTAGTTTGGCTGTGTGCTAGGACACAAACTTTGAAGCGTCGAAAGCACATTTTACCGGGACTTGGGATATAGACGCGCTCAAAATCAGTTTCACCAATTTTACTTTCTGAATCTTTCCCAAACTTAATTCTAAAGCACGCTAGTTTATGCAAGTTCCGAAATGTATTGAGAGTCCAAATCACATGATGGGCTACTATGTAATTTATTGGAAATATTGATAGTTACCCCCCCTCACGACTCCCCTCGGGAATCACCATTCCAATACTAACATTCCTTCTTGCGGAGGGTGTATTAATATATACTTTTAAGATTGTGCAATTACCACCGAAAGTATGCAGTGAACAGATAGAAAATTATGCACCTTACGTCTTCGACAGAACGAGGAGCGTGAAGACAAAACGACAGGTCTTTCCTTCCTATACTCCGGTACGGTACGACGCTGTAGAACAAAGTGGAGGACATGTATGCCGTGTGTATACAGATCGTCGTAAAGTGGACCGTAAACACAAGCTAACCTCTGTTGTGGGATACAATATTCAAGGGGAGGCAATGTTACACTGGCATTCCCAATTTTATCTTTGCGGTACTTGGCGGATATGCTCATGTCCAGGGACCCCGCTTTGCTAGTAAAAAAAATACAAAGCGAATGATGAAGCTAATGAAAGACGAATAGCACACCTTCAATACAAACGATTGGTCGCCACCTAGGACTATAAACCGAAACTTCAATATGCACAGTATGCAAAATATATTTACTCGAATGAGATTAGAACAACGAAATACTCGTTAGTGCCACTCTGCCAATATTACTTCTCGATACTAGAATTCTTCAATTCATTCCAAGCGAAGCTGGCCCTACCAAAGTAGCGGAAGGACGTCATTAACAGGGCAGCAAAATGCTCAAGAGCGGATATTTCTTGACCCAAATAGTATGATTGCGCCTATGAAACGTTGCGATAAGTGAGATATCCGTAATCACGGTTGGCATCTCGTAGTAATACATGATTTGCCGGTGAAACAGGGTTTAGCATTACCGAAACTCAAGGATTGCTTACAAGGTTATCACAGGCAAATTGTGGTGATTGTGCAATAGGGTTGGTGTTCGCATTGCTTCTGAATATCGAATCAGGAAGAATGAGCGTATCCGTCCAAGCGCGACATAAGATAAAAGGGTTAAGAATGTTAGTGCAACAGCGCCTTCCTCCCACGTATTACAAGATAACACTAGCAGATAATAGGGAGCCCGCACATGACGCTTTGCATTCAAGACCTATATAATACCTCGTTTGTTCCCCGGAAATGTACCGTTTGAGCATTCAGTACTCATATGGCGCCTAAATCCTCAAATATTGTCTCTGAAACTTTGATATTATCGCGCTTGTGATTTGTTTCCATTGCCCCATTGCATTGATTCCAAAATCTTTGGAATTTCAACCAACCGAACCACAATCATGTTGAAATGCGAGTGTGGTCAGTTGTTCGAGAATCGAATAGCTCTCAGACAGCACGGCAAGAACACACATAGCCGCCAGTGCCCTCACTGCCAACGGAAATTTGCGGCTTCCGGGGCTTTAGACCAACATTTACTTGCACTCCATAGTCAACAGTGCGAGAGTTGCAAAGGATGTTTCAGGAGTCGTAAGGCGCTGAGACTCCATCAAAAGTCAACCATACATTGCTATTGTCGTCCATGCGATAGCTATTTTGAATCAACCGATGCCCTCCGACAACACGAGAATTCACCTGGACATGTTGGCCAATTTCACTGCTGTGACTGTAAGCGAGATTTTGTGAACAGTTCTGCTCTAGAGCAACATCTTCGGAATAAGATTCACACGGCCACCCGAAAACACAAAGAAGCTTACCTATGCGAGCAATGCGATCGGAGATTTTTAAAAAAATCCGCATTGGAGCAACACCGCGGATCGCTTGTTCATCGTCCTTTAAGCGATCTGGATTGCATAGATGCGAAATGCAAGAAACGATTCAAAAGTCCTTCATCTCTCTTGCACCACCTCGAAAGCGGCACATGTCGCTCGGGAATGAACAGGGAGAAGATTAATAGGATCATATGCGCATACGATACCGATCATATAATCTCTAGCCATGGTCAGCCACAAATTAGAGCCTCGGACGACACCCTCAGTGTATACTCAAGTACAAGCATCGAGTCTCAAGTTATTTATACTCCGAGCAGCACAATATCAGGTCGTTCGCTTTCTCCAATAGGGATCGCATTGACGAGAGTCTACAAATCCGACCTTGGGGAGAGATTCTCTGATATAGCGTGCAGCGAATGTTCACGAAAATTCAAATCTCTGGAGTCCCTTGGTCAACATCGACGATCAGCAGCTCACACAAGTGCTATTTTCAACTGCCCAATGCCGTTGCTGAAGGACAACCCTGCCCCCATTCCCTTCACCCCTATGCGTTCTTTCAATACAATCAGCGGGCTGGCACAACATCTTGAGTCTGGGGCTTGTGCTGGAGGGTTTACCATGCTCCGCGAGGCAGCCGGATACATCGAAACTTGTCTTCAAAAGATGGGCCTGAAAAGAAGCGTTCTGATGAAGGATCCCAAATACTACATATAAATCTACTCCTAGTCACAATTTACCTTATTTATGATTTTGAAATTTGACTTGCTGCGTAGTCCTTTTTCTTCTCAGCAGACGTAGCAGGTTTTGAAATGACTCAAATGTCGAGGTCGGCGATGATAGGAGTCGACAATATATCACATCAAATGATATCTTGAGGGTCGTTAGGAAACGAAGCTTCTTCACAAACCCTGAAAATATACGGATGTCGTTCCTGTTCTTTAGTATATCACATTGGTCTCACGAGAGGCGGCAGAAGTGTTCTTGAATTGCATAGTACGAAGGTTCCCCGCCCTGAAGATCCTAGTTTAATTCTTTTTGGACTTGTGAAAACTCTTTTGGGGCTTATACGCATGCTGTGAAGTGATACAAGTCCCGAATGTCTATGGCTGTTGGTGAAGGGAAACTGCAGAGTCGCTTAAATAACTCACAGAGATCAATCTCGCTTGCCTCGTATTGAAGAGTCTCTATAAACAAAGCGACGCGTGAATTTGCAGTTTCTTTTACTAATACATCCAGGCTAGCCGCTGAGAATCGGTTCTTCAATACACGAAATATGAAAGGCGCGCTTATTCTCCAGAATTGGTGACTAACTAATAATGATATTTTCAAAGACTGAATAGAGAGAGGATCGAGTATCAATACCGTGAACCTTGTTGACTTATGGAAACTTTTGCATGGCCCCCAATTCTAATAGCTATTGGAAGGGTCTCAAAATAATGACGCTTAAGACTCCATGCCCCACCGGGATTCGCTAGATTCAGGAATTCATGCTGAAGAGTTCTTAGCATGTCGAAAGATGAAATCAACGGCATTATACTGCTCACATTGAGAAGTTCACTAGCAGAGTCTACTCCCAGTCTATCAATGAAATGTCGGGCAGGCTCAGACAAGGAAGGCGTAGCCATATCTCGGGTTGACTCGCAAAGCAAATTTGCCCTATCCCTGAGGGAAATGACTAAAGAAGCTAAAGAGCGTATGTCTTGTTGGATAACTCCGGGAGAGTGTCTTCGTAGAAGACTATCGCCGATGTTTGCTAATAGTGTCAGCGAGGGTTTAAAGGAGCATATTGCTGCGTACCGATTTTGATCTTGCCTTTAGAGGTCAAAAGGATATTGTTGCAATCAAGTGCACCATGAGCAATTTTCAGACTTGAATGAATATAAACAAGCCCCCTTAGAAGCTCTTTGCATATAGTGGCTATATCGGCCTCGCTAAATTCTACTGTGCCAGCGATGCAGCTCAACGATATTGCCAGATGTTCGTATTTATAGACAATTAGGGTTTTCTCTCTGGCCTCAAACATTTCTATGAAACCAATTAGATTCTTGTGAACGACAGGCCCAGGTGTTTTATTATCTTGTTTTGGTCGTTCCTTAATCAGGCAGACCGGCAGCGTTTCAACATCTTGAAGCGCAATCACACCTGGACCTGCTTGGTCAATATGACAAGATCTGTGATAACGATCAAAGCCGGAAGAGTGGACCGAATTCGTGTGGTTTGTAGCGTTTGGCTTAACTGGAACTCCGAATAGTGTCAATTTTCCGTTTTCATTATTCCCAAAAGTGTAAGTGGGGACTCTGTTTTTCTGCCTCTCTGATGACAAAATAGAGGCACCTTTTTCCTACGAAAATGTTTTTATATAAGCCCCAAAATAAAATTTAAATTTGATGAGAGGACGGCAATTAACACGATGTTTCTGCTTTTTGCGCAGTTCAGACACACCTTTGATCCTTGAACGCTGTCATCTTTTTCTTTCAATTGATTGTCAGTGAGGACAGTGTCTTTTGTTGGATTATCATCTCCTTGTAATGAATATGGAAGAATAGTTTCTCGTTTATACTGTTTTGCCATGTCTGGTGGTAGTATAGAGAATGAAACTCGCCAATGCTCATATTTATATATGTTAATACCTTGCTGGTCACAACCGAAACGGACATTTATGGAGCTTGAGTTTAACGCCCGTTGCGAGACTGGGGGTTTCCAATCAGAATGCTCTATCATTATTGTCTAAGGATCCGTTTTATTCTTGTTTCAGATTTTCCGTGACATTTCTATTAGCACACTGATTCCCTCGCTTAAACGAGCTCTTCGGTTAATACCGGCTTTGAGTATATGAACTGAATGTTAGCCTGTCTCGTAGTTGTGACGTAGCTGCGTAATACTTTAGATTTATATTCTATCCAGTGTTAAGTCCATATAGTCTTTTCACTTTGTTTGTAATACGCTCGGATACAGCAATTTTCGAAAACTATATACACAGACACATTTGCTTTTTGACATGTATCCAAAGCCGGATATCGTTTTCTAGGGCGGTAATTTACTCTTACTCATAGACTAGGATGTTTAGTTACGACTTTGTCTAATTAGGCTAAGACCGTTTTATTTACAGACCAAAAACAAATGCAGGGGCCAATCCATTTGAATGCTGCTACAGTATGACAGTCATGGGTATTGATGAACTATATATGTACCAGAAACAGCTACCCATCTCGTGATCGCATTATTTCGTCATAATGTGCTTCTTTCACTTTTTTCAGTGCCTGGAAGTTGACAATAATAAGACCAAAGCAAAAACCAAGGGATATAGTAGAAGTAATTATAGTTAAAAGAGCCATGATTGACCAAGTACCGTGATGTGCGGTATAGATATTGATTAGGGTGGTGAGCAATCCAGCGAGTGCGTTCAAGGACGTTGGTCTGGTTTGCATTAGCTAACGTCATCTTCAGATGAATTTGCTCACATTAGAAGTTTGTTGATAAGCCAGATGTAGTTGGTTTTATATTTCCAATACAGCCGGCCCATTACAATAAATCCCAAAGTAAAAAACGTGAATGCAGTTCCGAGAAGGGGGGGATTCTGAATCTGATTCAGAATAACTCGTCCAGCTTTAGCATGATTCAGTTTGTTACTGATCGTGTCAGAGTCTCTGAGAGAGGTGAATGTTCCCGGGGCGACCAGATAACCAGCAAGCAAAGTCCAATGCGCAGCGCTTGCAAGCGTGTTGTATTTCCAGTGTATTTCATTCGCCTCAATAACCATTCGCACATAGCGAGTTTCAAATGTTTGATACGAAGACATATCTATTTTGCTACCCGTATATTCATCCCGTTACGAAAACTAGTGCCTTTTATCCTACCTTGCCTTCACTCCGAAACGAACACTTGGCGCGCCCCACAGTGGGCCCTTGATCGTTTCAGATGTGCTCTGGATGAAGTTGCGGACCGTACGTTAAGTCTCGCTGATTGGCTGATAAATTAACGTTGGATCTGAAAATTATGTGCCCAAAATTCGGGAAATGTGGTATAGGTAGGTAGTCCTCTAGAGTGGCGGAATTGGGACTGCGCGCTATGTAATTCTGGGGATTTATGGAGATTTATGGACCAACCTATCGGAGCGCTCTTGTAATTGTAAGGATGACGAACCCGGAGTCACGCGGGTTCCGAAGTCACAGGCCGCGAGGAAGCCTAATAATGGGAGCAGCATTAAGCCACGATGGGCCTTGATAGGATGCTAAATTTAGTCCCCGGAATTCGATCACTACATATATCTTTATGCATGGATGTATTAACTGCTGTACAAATGTTGCTCACAACGGATCGATTCAAATGAAACCACACATTTCTCTATCCGCTATGCATATTGAATTCTTGCCTGGTCGTGCATGAAGTGCAGGTCAAGTGTTATCGCTCACGTTTTACCTTGAAAGGTAACTTCAATATATTGTATATTGCACACAATCTATGGTCTAAGATAGGTTCGTAATTGACTAATTTGGCCCCATGGCTGAAACTCTTGTTCATAAAGCTCTATGTCTCGATTTGCCCGCATCCTTACCAGATCTCTGATTTTATGACGTACCTGGGCACGGGCAGACACTACCCCGCCTTTAGTTAGCAGAAGAGTGAGGAAGAACGGTAGTTGTTGGGATTCATACCGGTAACCAAAAGCCTCCCAATTTGATTTTCCATCTCGTTGTCTAACTGCTGTTTCCAGTCCACCGAGCCACTGTGAACTGTAATAAGTCCATTTTTTCCAATCCGTTGGGTATGATTGACAGATCTTAGCTGGTCAAATATGGTGACATAGAGCATCTATGGGCAAAATTAACACAAGAACATCTACCTGATGCGATCGGAATGCTCACATAACCATTGTCCTCCTCTACCAGGCTTTGAAGCCAGTCCCTGGCGCTTTCCCAGTCACCGAGTCGATCCAACTGCCAGACAAGTGAAATCCGCTGGGTACGTACCGTCCCTCTATGGCGACTTTCCAGAATCTCTTTTATGTATGGCAATTGGGTGGCAATCCCAATACCTGTAGCTACCAAAAACAGGTGACCGTAATCACCTGCCCTGATATTACATGGCCCAAATGGACCATCAATCCACGCTCCACATTCTCTATCAGGCTCAATCCGCTCTAATACTTTTCTTGTGAAACCTGAACGCGGGCGAAATAAAATTGAAATCGAGTTTGCTCGGCCTCGAGTGTCATTTTCCCACCAGGCAATTGTGAAAGGATGGGACTGAAGAACATAGAATATACCCACATGCGGTACCCCTAAATTGACTCGTTCGCCTGCACGCACAGTCCAAGGTCGCGGCAAAAACAGAGTTATTTGTGCAACGCTCCCTTTGTGGATTTGCAAAACCATCCGGACTGGGTCTTTCCCCAACACTATATTGCGGTACAGCACCCGAGCCACTTGTATGAGAACGCTTGACGCGAAGAATATAGTATATGCGAAAGGAAATGCCCATGTAGCTCCGGATGTGTCCTTGGTATGTTGCCAAGTTGCATATATCATTGTCATGGCGCACGCAATATGAGTGGCGAGGAAAACTTCGTATACTCTCTTTTTAACAAGTGGCAGTAGCACCAAAGCGGATAGCATGCACAAGGCCTGTACATTATTATCAGGATTCTCATTGAGGGGGAGTATCTTACCAGCAAGCCGTAGAATTGGGATTCAATCGACCACGACAAGACCTTCGTGCGGGCGATGATAATGAGATGAATGATGCCCTCTATGAGGGCTACACATGCGAATATGCGATGCATAAAGCCGTATGTGCGAAGTGAAACACCAAGTATCCAAGCGCCAAATTCGAAGCTGCCGGCGAGAAAAGTTGGTGTTAAATTGATCAGACACAAATAAGCGGCTCTGGATCCAGCTGCTGCGACTGTGTTGACTTTGACAAAATTACAGATACCTGTTCCCGTGAGGTAAAGCCCTGCAAGGACCACATATATACGTGAAACTGAGTGAAGTCCGAGAAATCGACCATAGGATCGCGCGTATATCACATGATTTAATAAGAAAGGTTGAACATGGAAAGAAAAACAACGACTTGACGTTATAAAAGTCTTCAATCGCGCAGCAAATTGACAAAGTATCATAGAAAATAATAAAGCAGCAATAGCTGCACTGTAAACCCCCTCGGGGGAACTTAAAAAGCCGGAAATACCTGAGATCTTCATGGCTATCGATATAGATACTTGGGTAAACAGACAACGGTGGTCTCTTAAATATTCAGAATTTGCCCATGAGTTTCAAGTATATACAGCAAACCTTTTACTTAACTCCCACTCTAGGTGATGAACGTTTCGGATTACGATGTCAAAGGCCGCAGGAGCTCAGCACGGGTGGCGAAGTAATCAAGGAGACGTTTCAGTTCATGAAGATCGGAATCGCATTTCGGGGCTTGCATTGTCTCGGGATTCTCGCGTTTCAGGACTTCATATTGCTGCTCCTAAATGCAGTCAGAACAGAGCCATCCCATAAGCCGCGCGCGAGCATACTAAATTCCGGTCTGGAGGAGGCCACTCTTTGTTCAGTGAGGAGTTGTAGACCACATTTTCCCGTTGGTATGTGATCAAGACGTATACATTAGCACCGTCAATCTTCGCGAGGTCGTTGGCTTTATTCAACAAAGTACGGGTTCTTTTCTTGACTTTGGTTCGGTTGCTGCTGCCTTCATGACTCAACATACTTTGAGAAATTTTGAAGAAAAGTCTTTAAAGGATAAACGATAGCTAGGCAAAGTTAAAGATATATGTACAAAGCATCCCTAGGCGCAATAAACTCCGGTTGTAGGCTCTACTATATATGTCCTTTCTCAAAACATGATTTCTTGGGCGCTTCGCCCCTGGAGCTAGTTGACTCACGTCTACGCCGCGTGCCCTTGTGGCGGATTTCCCCGATATCACACCTCATGCATGGCACCCTGTTGGGACGTCCATGATCATTTCTACCAAATGAGAGCCCACTGCTTTGTCTCGAAACAAATGACGTCACACTCCCTGGGAAACCGCTAATTCGCCAGCGCTTTTTAGAGCTGGATTGTAGGAAAACATTGAGGGGTTGATCCATAGTGGGGGATAAAAATGAGATGGCGTGATTGTAGCACCCGCAAGACGGACAAAGAGCCTCGGATCCAATGAATGTGTCGACCGGCCCACTATCAGAGAAATACCTGAGGCCATCGGGATATAAGCGCTCCAACGCCGATATCACACTTTGCGCAGGCCCTTTGCAACGAATCATACCGCGACACCAAAAGGGTGCCGCAGTATTTTTGGGCAAGTCGCCGATCACAAAGAAAAACCTTGAGACCAGAAGCATCGTTGCTGCATCACGAGCCATGCGGGCGCTTCCAGGCTGGAGTGGAACTAAATTACGATAATCCTCCATCTTCCCAATTGCGTCAAGCAAGCTAGGCATCCCTCGTAGAGAAACATTTAATCGATGATAATCATGACATCCTTGTCGACCAGACTGATTCTTGTACTTTTTCCAGTCGGACTCTGTGTCCATTGTGGACATCCATGCATCAAACCCTCGGCGCACGAAGCTATCGCGAAAGACGTTCCGGAAATGCGGGGTTTGATCATCGGAGGCTTCCGCTATTCCTGTGCCAAGGGAAAGCATTCGCGTCGAACCAAGATGTTCTGGCCAGATCTGGTGGCAAATGTCCGCGGCAATGGCGCCCGCAAAGTTATGCTTCAAGCCACCATCCTGAAACGCGCCGATTCCTTCCAACACCACTGGTGTAAAAAAACTGCCCCTCACGTTAGCTTCGTGCTAAAGATTCACTAATGCATGGGATTACCCTACAAGGGTGCGGAGGCTGTGGCTCGAGCCCTATGATCGGCTCGTTAGCATAGTTAACTAGCATTTCTTTGTCTATGGTACCTTACGCTTTCCAAGCCTTTGGTTCGCATCGTGTGTCACCAGGCCGTATTATTTGATAACCTAGTTCCGAGATCAGCATTAGATTGTTGGGTCAAGGCGGCATCATTAAACATGCCCTGCTCGTCGCCAAGTTCCTGCGCCGTGTTGAAATTCCCAATGACAAAAGTACTCGTGTCCCTGGATATACCCGTGGTGACCACCCCAACCTTTGCGCCCGAGCGTAATGGGCCCCGCGGATCATCCCGACTAGTCCCAAAAAGACGGCGATTTTCCCCGAAAACGCTCCTGAGCGCGGCGTCAAACACCCGGGAATCGTAACAACTATCGCGCAATAACCACTGAACCCAGCGTGCAGTTTCACCGACAAGGGAGTTTTGGCTATTGATTTGTCTAAGAAAGTGTAGCAGCAGAGGGTGACGTCGTTCACTAAATATGCGATAGGCTAGGTCCTCGAATATCTGCGAGCACTGTGGTATGCTCCAGAGCATGAAAAACAAGCCCAGTACTATAAGACCACCTGGAAAAGATCAGCACCACTTCATTGCTGTAGCCCGCACTCATTGGATACCTACCGGAGCTAGTTCCTAGACCTAGATCAACCACTTCCTGGATCGTGCATGGATTCAGGTACTCTTGCACAAGCAAAAGAAACTCCAGGGGAATGACTCCCCGGACACCCCCACCATCCACAGCAAGTATTGAAGGGCTCATGGTTGGTGGTAAAACATCCACAACTAGGGGCCTCTGGTATTGACAGTAGAGGCAGCCTTTCAGTCTAAAACGATATTCAAATCCTGAAACTGGCTCTCCAAATATCTGGGCGCAGCAGTCGCAAATAGTATGACCACATGCTAATGTGTGTTGAGCAGCCTCAAAGATGCAATACAAGCAGATTCGGTGACTGTATAGACGACAGAGCTGACTGCTCTGGGAAGCTAATTGTTCTTCGCGTAATTTAGTCGATAGACGTTCTTCATGAAGGTATATGCCAAAAAGAGCAACAAAATGCGTTTGCACTCGAAATGTCTGCTCACTTGGGCATAGATCTGTTTTATAGGTATGAAATGCCTGTAGAATTATAACACGGTATAAGGATTTGAAGACCAGTTGAGGCTCCAATACTATTCTTGGTGAGTGAAGACACGAAAGAATCTTAAATCCAAGCTTACCAGGCGTTCCAGGGGCTTGATGGTTCATGAATATTGCGGAGGAAATTGCGGGCGCTAAGTCCTCCAATGGAACACCTGCGCGTTTTGCAACCTCTAGGTAATGAATCAAGCGAAATCGAGCATTAGGGTTGACGGGACGATCGTCTCTGGTGGCCTTGATTACATCGAATGGACGTTCTATGGTGGCTACCATATGCCGGATGGCGCGTTGAAACAGGGCAACCAAATGGAAGCCGTTCAGGTGAAAATGATTCTTCTGCCGGGTTGTCCTTATTGTGTCGAGTTCTTTTGTGATTAAATTTTTGATTCGGTCGTATTTTGTCGAAAGAGATGGAGCATCCGCCGGAAGGTCCAGAAAGCTGACGTTCGAAAATGGTTTTCCGGTATCCATGCAGCCAGAGTGTTCCATTCTTGCCTTAAGCAAATGGCTTCGCGGTATACTTTCGACTTCGCCTTTCTCGGTGGTAGTATGGTGTAAAATAATGAGCCTAGGAAGCACAGCCGATGGCAATGATGATGCGGTTTGAAGACTTGAACAGCTGGCCACAAAGTCCACCGCCCTATCAATATCTGACATGTCATCTATATATACGCAAATCACGTCGGTAAATGGGAATATCAAGCGTGCCCAGACAGCAAAGAGTAACTTTTCAACCGAGTTACATTCCCAGTGCACAGCTTGCCCGACCCCAGACTGCAAACCTGTTGGGATAGAGGGGTATGAGTCCTTGGCATATTCGCTGTCCGCGAATAAAATCGGGAAGCGGGACTCGTAGGTTCCAATATCATTTCGAAGTCTAATAGTGGCTTTCGAGTTATGGCGCTTGATATTGTTGAGCGGAAATAATCCCTGGAGCGTAGACAGCATGGAAGTTCCCCCAAGGAACACACAAATTGATGGGTATTGCTCTCCTGGATTTGGTAAACCATTTATGATGTTTGATAATCGCCCATAATCAAGAAATGCAGGCTTTGAGTCTTCGCGGATACCGATATCGAACCAACCTGTGTTTTCGATATGCATCGTGGCCTCAATCTCTCATGATTAGGTTTCTTTCTGTGTTGGGCTCACGGCCAATTGGTAAGACGAGCATGGCCCTATTATAGACAGAGCGCGTTGCTTGTCGTTTCAGAAAAGTCCTTGAAAAAATCTATAAAGATGTAACACTCTCGCTCGGCCTATAAAACGGCACTAATGGGAATCCCGACACAGCGTAAGTCTGTGACACCCCAAGGTGAGAGTTGGATCGTCAGGCTGTTTCGGGAATGCTTGTAGACCATGGTAAAAAAGTAACCCGAAGAGTGCCGTAACCGGTAAACGAGTGAGACGCAAGCGAGATACCCTCAAACACCACATCCAAGGCGATCACAACCAACCCTAGGCTTAACAACATCTATTATCATATCGCACTATGTACTATTACTATTATATTATAGGTACCTTCTAGTCAAAGCAAAGAAACCCCAAACTACCAATTCAGAATATATATTTGTGAACGTTCAAATATACGTTCTCTGTAGCATTGCAATAAAGTAAATCTTCGATCGAGAGTCAAGTGGGAATATATTATTTCCAGCTCTTATTCAAGATTGGAGCAACCATCCGAGAGAACCAAGGCTGTTGTGATTGGGTGTCGCACTCCCTTACTCGATACGTTTTTTTCGTCGCCGGAAGACAGGGTTATTCATCCGGCGGCGCAGTCGAAGTTCTACCACCATGTCCACGAGCGAGGGTTATGGGATCAGAACAGGAGGTTCAAGCCAATAATAACGAAATACACACCCTTGCTCACCTAAGAAACGGGGCTAACGGAAATTCTGAAGCAGCGTGGTTCTGCGACACTGAAAACTTCGAGCTAGAGTCAACTGACCTGGCTGTTTAGGAGACCCTTCAAAAAAAAAAAAAAAAAAAAAGAAAAAGAAATTCCCCTGCTTTTCGGAAAACAGGGGAGTACATCCGGTGGCACAGTTGAAAGTTTACCACCCTCGGGGCAATGAACACCAATGACGTTGCAGAATTACCCAACATGGAGAACAAAGAAAATAAGAATATGTTGAATATCGTAGTTCTAAAGATAAAGGAAGCGGATTTCCTCCAGCAGAGCTGCACAGATACTTTTTCTCACAAGATGTCGACCTTTCGGGCGTCCTCTGACAATGATTCCACTGGACACATCAACGATCTCTTTGACCTCGCTTCCTATGACCTCGATTTCCTGGATATAGGGTCTCCTAGTCAATGGATGAGTCAGACGGCTACTACAAACTATGCCGAGGAGGCCTTGGGGCAGAATGATAGAGCGTAAGCGCCCTGGCTTTAATCATAATAGTTCCTACTAAAATGTTCCACTGGCAGAGCCACCATATCTATGCCCCCCCACAACTC
>JAXQJW010000020.1:0-37560 GCA_037042135.1 Penicillium sp. PG113-03A | reverse complement strand
ACGAGAAATAAATTTCTGACCGGGTTTACAGGATGGATCTGGCTGGACTCCTCTTATGATCGCTGCCAGCCTAAAAGACGCCGCGGGTGATCCGCTCATTGATATGCTACTGCGCAAAGGGGCGGATGTGAACGTGAAAAGTGGTTCTGGCCAGGTATGAATTTTCTTCATGAATTGGAATAATAATTAACGCGTCGTAGAATGCACTACACTTTGCAAGCTCAAAGGCCAATATCTCCACGGTTCGGACATTGATCGCCAACAAATGCAGCGCTCGGGTAAAAGACATCCGAGGTCAATTGCCTCTTCATCGAGCCGCAGCAGTAGGCTCTGTTCCTATTCTCAAAACCTTGCTGGAAGATGGCAAGAGCCCGGTTAATGCAACCGACAACGATGGTCTGACGGCGCTACACCATGCCATCTCAGAGGGACATGGAGATGCCGCAATCTTGCTACTGAAGTCTGGCGCAGAAGCCGAGAAAAGAGACAGTGAAGGCAAATTGGCGATTGATCTCGTCCCGGATGCAAAGGTATTGACATTCACGTTTTCACTGACATTTCATCAACGTCTGATTCTTTTCAATAGGTCAAGCAGTACATTCTTCAGACTGCAGAAAGAGAAGGTATAGAGCTTCCATGATCTTTGTCTGCCTATGAAACTACAGAGAGCTTAATGGATGCCAACCTATCTTTCTCCGCCTCTACCTGCCTCGACAAAATGACGATTACCTTCGCTGCTGTCTTCTCAAAAATACATCGTGGTCCTCTGGTAGGAAAGAAGAATGTATGAGCGAAACTCGAAGCATATAATCCATCTTGTTTGATCAAGCTATTGCTTCAACCTGGAAACAAGCCTGGACTATTTTTTTGTTCACCGACCAGGACTGATGTGGCTCCTCGGGATTCGTAATGGACAATTCGCGATAAGAGAAAGACATAAAATGATTAACTTAAGAAAAATGGAGATTCAAGCCGGCATTTGATTCATTTGCACAGACGTGCTACTACGGTCTGTCAGCAAATATAGCTTCGCTTTCTACGATTTGCAAAAAGAGAGGTAGCCGACAACGATCGTAAATTACCAAAATGGCTCCCAGATGGAACATCTACTATAAGTGGTAGCAGAACAGGGGGAAATGCAGGGAGTATAGAGTCTTCGCGTTAGCCTTGATAGAGCAGACGCTAGCGTCACGCACTTGTTGCCGTATGACCACACGCTCGTGCCACATTTTCAGCGGGGCAGATCGTTCCTCTACCCACCCTTGCCAAAGCTTGCGGAACCGACCGACTACATTGATGATGGAAAAGGAGGGGGAGGAAGGCACGATTCTCCATGAACTGTTCAATCGCAAAGTTGTTCGAATCAGTCATGATCGCGTGGTGAAATCTGGCCGGAGTCTTCGTGCCCATGAAGCGCCGACTCTCCGTTTCATAGCAGCCAAGACGTCAATCCCGGTCCCCCAAGTTCACGAAGTTCGCTGTGAAAATGGAACGGTGACGTCTATCGTTATGGACTACATGCCCGGAAAGCCTCTCGATCAGGCTTGGGAAGGCATGGATGAGAATCAGAAACTCTTCGTCTCGGAACAGCTTCGTGACTATGTTCGGCAATTGCGTGAGCTTAAGGGAACCTATATCGGGGCCATCGATCGCGGGAAAGCTATTATTGGGAATCATTCTGTGATCGAGGGGGGGCCATTTGACACTGAAAGCGAATTCAATGATTTCATCTTATCGGGTCTTGGTCGGAAAGTTCCAGATATGCTTCGGCACTACGCAAGACATGCTCTTTCAGTGGATCATGAGATCGTCTTCACACACTCAGACCTTGCTCCTCGGAATATTCTTGTGGGTGAGAGCGGCCATGTCACAGCCATTCTGGATTGGGAAGATGCTGGGTGGTACCCAGAATATTGGGAGTATGTCAAAGCACTCCGGGACTTGATGCCAATGCCGGACTGGACAGACTATCTGCTACATATTCTTGAGCCCCGTTATGAGCAGGAATATATTGGGATATCTTGGTTGAGTCGTCTTTTGCGCCATTAAAAGACACCGCGGTCGGTATTTCAACCGGCTCAATACATTTTTGCCAGTCAAGAATCCTACCCATATCATGGACATGAGACGCGCCTGTTTATTGTTCATTGTCATGGTCCAACATCAATTTGGCTGGCGTTCTGAATACAAATGGTGATATATTCGACCGAGAACTTCCTCCAAGAAATGTATGGCAATTCGATGGCCAAAGGATCGAAACCAAGATCACCATCATTACTCATCTGTAGCCTCCAGAATTGCGTCGGTCATTCTGTCGAGAGCCACTGTTCGCGTTGCGGCATCCAACTGCCTGCTGCTGACCATCCGCGTCAGAGCATCAGAGACCCAAGTCTGACAGTTCCAGTCCCTATCCCTCGGGCCATTCTTGACCGGAGTATTCGAGACGATACTTTTGATCAATTCTTTCCGAATCGAATCTGGGATCTGTGCAACGGAGATCTTGTGCTCCAGTGCGCGACTCTTCATGGGGTCATAATTGTCGAGCGGGTCGAATTCAAAGATACCATGGGTTCCTTTGACATGCAAGAGCGATGTAGAAGAATCGGACCATTCGAAGAAAAGAGCCGTATGTCGATATTCAGTGTAATCGACCGGATCGCCTTTGTACACGAGAATATAAACCTGAGTAGGCATGCTATCGTTGACGAAACCTTGGAAGTAGAGAATTGATTGAGAGGAGTTTTCAAAATGGGACAGGTGCACGAAGAAAAATCACCTTCCCAGGTCTGAACACTGTCAATTTATATCTTTTAGGCTCAGCTTTCCACCCCAGCATAGTCGCCACTCCTTTCTGGATCTTGCCTCGAGGTCTTCCTGCGCTCCACAATGTTTGTTTCATTCCCAACGTACAGAACTACATGTTTGAAGCCACTAAACCTTTTCCTGCATCCAAGGAAATCCAATCAAATGGAAATCAGTCTACAGTGGGGCGATGCTGCCTAACATGGAGCATGGATGCCACTGAATAACGCCTGTCCTGACCTGCCAAGCTGGCAGATCTACAAAGAGCAAAGTGAACGTGCAGCTCTCAACAGCGCATTTCCAGGCAACAAACAGACTCAGCCACAATCTACTCTGAAAGCCTTTTCTTGGAATCTGGTGCTGCTCCTCAACGACGTACTTGGCGCCTTGGTGTGGGAGCAAATAGGGACCATGTTCGAACCCCGCCCCCAAAAAGCGCTGTCTGTATGATTTAAGCGCAGTCAAAGCCTCATAGGCACGGCTGGTCATGAATGTAACCGGATTGGGAAATGGATGGTGGCTCTTGACTCGCCAACAACTTAGCGCTAATGGACTCACAATAGCCACTCATGTCGTTTCGACAGGGGTATGAAGGGGTCCTTCGCTATGAGTCATTTCTATATCCAATCAAATTGGTGATACTAGTGAAGCGTCGAGGCTGAAATGATAGGTTGTTCTTATTCAGTATGTAGAGGATCTGTGCCCGGCGCTTAGATCGGCGGGCAAAGCAATGCATGCGCTGGCATATTATCTCTTAATTAGATAGATGACATCTGCACAGAATCTGCATATTTCTGTACCAAGCATCTTGGGAAAAGATTGACAGTATGGAGTACTCAACTTTGATCTATTAGGACGGACTGAATGGACTGGTAAAATTGCTGTAGACCGAGCTCATCTATGAAGTATTCATATCCTCATATCAGATAAATCCATAAATTCCCATGAGATAATCTAATCCAATGGATCTGTCTTAAACTTCCCCATATTGCCTCGCTTCATCAGGAGATAATCCATCGCTGTCAGATATTTCTTCCAAAGACCACCAGCAGTCAAAGCAAGAATCTTTCTATACCGAGAATAATGCCGCACGCTTTCGTCTTCCTCTGTTTCGATCCTCTGTTGACAATCAGGTCCCCAGACCTTCCAAATCCCGCGCTCGCTTTTCCATGGTTCTTGACCGTGCGTGAATCTAATCCAAGCAGAAGCAAAGTCCCGGGCCATTGCACGCTCTTGCTCATTAAGCTCGTTGTCCAAATTTCCAAATAGATAGACAATCTCAAAGCCATGGTATGCTTTTCCCTTGAGAACATTGTCGATGCGAGACACTTGATCAAAGTGATATTTAAAGATTGCCTTTTCAGTCTGCAGCCGTTTATTCAAGAGTGCAGTTTCATAATTTTGGATCTTGAAGCAGGCTTCAGCTCCAAGATTGCACACTCGTTTTATGAGATCATATTTCGACAAATCGTCCGTGATGCCGTAGATGCCGAGAATGATACTCACGAAGGTCTCATCCTGAACTTGGTCTCGGAGAGTATTCCAAACCGACTCGTAAGTATCTTTGGCCAAATTCACCGCGAATATAATTCCCTCCTCTTGCACATCACCTAACATAAACGACCTAAGCCAACCCGGCGCTTCAACCATAATCTGCGGATCTTGTGCATAGAACCAGCCATCAAGACACGGATTGCCCGTCCCCGAAGCAACCCCCTGAATAATAGGATCCGCATCCGCAAGCGTCTGCTCTGGGATTTCCCGTAGTTGATCGAGCACATCTGGGTCTTGCGGGTTAATCGAGAAGTAGCGGCAGGTCGCACTAAACAGAAACTGATGCTCCTCCTGACTCAATGCGCGGAGCGTACTACCCAGACCAGACATACAGATCGCACGGTGGAATCTCATCGGATGATTCGCTGCCATGTGGTGGCCAATCGAGACTCCACCTGCCGACTGTCCAGCAGCTGTTACATTGTCGGGATCTCCTCCAAACTGTGATATGTACCTGTGTACCCAGTCCAGGGCAAGCTTTTGGTCGGTGAAACCGAAGTTGCCGTTTCCTTCGAATCCGTCATTCTTCAGCTCTTCAGCTATTCGTGAGCTAGCGAGGAATCCTCCGAGACCGAGTCTGTAGTTGAAACTGACGAAGACGATTGGATGTCCAATGGACAGGCTGTGAGAGACTAGATTCACGGCGTCGTAAATGCCGTAGTTTGAGCTGCCGAATAGAAGAGAGCCACCGTGTATATACGTCAACACAGGAAACTTTTTGTCTGTAAGAGTGGGCTGTTGCGGGATCACAATGTTGAGGATTAGGGCTGTTTTCTCGTCCACCTGGGGATGTTTGGGGAAATTTGGATTCGGAGGAACTGGGATGAATGGGTTCTTCTCGCCGCCTTCAACTTGTGGACGAGGACAGTTGTTTCTGTGTGATAAATGAGCGAATGTAGTTTGACGTGGTGAGAGAGCACGTACCCCAGTTGAGTTCCATCGTGATAGTCATTTTCCCAGGATGTCTTCAGCACCGAGCGTGTCCAGCGCTTCGATAAGGTGGCGTAGGGAATGCCGCAGAATTGCTGCACGCCGTTTGCATATTGAAAGCCGTCGAGCTGACCGAGACCTTCAACTTTTATTGTCACTTTTGAGGAGGGAGTCTGAAAGGACATGTTGGAGTGGTGTTGATGAGGGAATAGTATCATCCGAATTGTCTAGATATAGAAAACCTTCGGTTGAGCCAGTTGTCTTCTGCTATGAATCAAAACACTGAATTCAGGCACCTGCATGACATTCCGGAGAATATCGAGAAAGCTCCGGGGTGCAACCTTGTATCTGGCCATCTGATCTGTAGAGCATTGCATTTGGAAAGTCATTAAAATTCAACCTCTTTACGGGTTTATGGGAATACAAGAATGTTCATCTTTATATCCTCAACATGGAGGTGACTTGGTACTAATGACGCAGAACCATAGAGTCAAGAGGTGATAAATATACACTGAGAACGCACGTCCAATGCAGATCACAACTTGCAACAGTGTATGTTATCAATGTTGCTGCAAAACATCACAAATCCTAGTATCGCAGTGCCATGCATCAGGTATCATCGAAAAACGCCCATTTGCAATGCATACCATGTCTCAAACACGGTAGAGATTAAAGTTCCATTTCATCGTCATCCCAACCTAGCTGTTCATAGATCGACTGAGATTTTTCGGGTGTGACCGGTACAACCGCGGCACCCTTGACCGGAGTTCGCATGACAGCAGGTGGTGATTGTGCGCGAGATTGATTTGTGCCCATGACCGGTGCATCTGGGCGAGAGGGCACGGGGCGAATGGGGAAAGCACCCCGATTCTGTTGTTTCGGGGGTGTCTCCATGACTGCCGAAGAGCGGGCAGCTTCGAGAGACTGGTTGAATTGTTTCGAGGAGCTTTGAATAGATGATTGGATGCTCTTCTGTCGTGAAGACACTGGCGTTGATGGGACCACTGACTGGATGTGTTTATCGTCGGCTGCACTTCGAGGTGCTGGAAGATTTGGGACACGGAAGAGACCCTTGCCATTGCTCGCAGACGAGGTTTGATGTGCATTTGATGTGCCGCTGCTCTTGCTGCTGCTGAAGAGTTTGGAAGAGGGACGCGTCGGCGTTTCTTGAATAGACCCAAGCTCCGTCTTTCCGCTTCGATTCACGGTGCGATGTGAGCTAAACACGTTGGAATCAGATCCAGAAAATGACGTTGCACGTCGAGTCGAGGAAGGGACCATAACTGGAGATGACTCCGCGAGCGAATCATCTTGCATCTCGCCTGCGAAAGAGCGCGATGGAGCAAGACTACGGGGTAATGGTGGAAGTCCAACCACTGTGTTTTTCTTGCGATTGCCGCGAGGCGTCGCCATAACCTGAACGCCCTGACCAAGCGGATTGCGCACAGGATTCTTGGGCTTTCGTGAGCTTCCTCCGCCACTAGTCACTCGCTTGGCTACATCATCGGCAATATCTTGGGCTACCAGTTCTCGGTTTGGCTTTCGGAGAGTATGAATGGCAGCATCGAGCTCCTTTTTCTGATCAACCAGCAACTGCACTTTACGCAGCTTGCTCTCATGTTGCCTCGCAACGGCATTGAGATCAACCTCCCGGTTTTCAACGCGTTTCGTTTGGATACCACCGCGTACACTGCCGCTGACAGCTGTGGGCAGCAAAGGCTCCATGGAATCGCGCTTGGTCTCTTGCTTGCTAGGTGCAGTGTGAGATCGGTGCAGTGACGGATGGCGATTTTGAGATGCTGCGGCTGCTTTCTCGTCCGTCAGAACCCTGTGAAGCGATCGGCGTGATTTAGGCGCAGCCTGTGGCCGCTTGACTTCTGATCCAGGTTCTGGGTGCTTGTTTGATGACTGGGACTTTTTCGCAGCTGGTGAGATACCGCCAGACACTCCGAATTTCCGGGTAATCAGCTTGCACTTATCAGGAAGCCGTGATGCATAGAATGGGATAATGACTTCGGTGCAGAAGTCACGGACAGCATCACTTTCAACTTTCTTGCCAGACATGTGTCCTTCGTCGAAGGACGACGCCTTCGCTGACTCGGCAGCAGTAGACTCCTCTGAGCTGACAGCATGCCAGATACACAAGCGATCAAGATGCAATTCTAAAAGCACATTGAGATCTTGTGATTTTTTGGCTCTAGGCTTCTTCATTGCGTCCCTCTTTTCATCAGCCACCTTTCCTTTTTCGGGGCTTGTCTTTCCATCCGCTGGGTTGGATTCTAGAGCAATAACTTCCAGGATTAACAAGATTTGTAGCTGCGTCTCGCGTAGCCGAAGCTCGGAAATGTGCTTTTTAGTTTCGGCTTCACGCGAAATTTCTTGGCCGGAAGACTCCATCATGCTCCGGTCCTTCCACCATTTGCGAATGAAACCCTCCTCTTCCGCGTAAATGCCATTCTTGCCGAGCTTCTTTTTCTTGCCTTTTCGCTTCTTGGGCCCAGGTGCATCTTCACCATCTGAAAGAGCCAAAACTGCGTCACGAACGACAGCGGGCAGAGTTTCTCGATATTTAAGGTCCATCTTTTTAGCGGCGAGAATAGCTTCGCGATAGAACTCGGTTAGCTCAGTTGCAGACTGGTGCTCGTCAGAATCATGGTTTTGAAAAGCATTGCGACAGCGAGTCAATGGACCTTTGGCAAAATACGCCACAGATGTCTGACGAGAGAATCAGTATAGGATACCAAAAGCCTTATAAGGGTTCCCACCTTGGACACATAGAGGGCGCGCAAGTACTGGTCCCTCATGCTTTCCAAGAGCTCCTCGGTTGTTTGTTTTGCATCTAATCCATTCCCATCATGGGAGTCGACATCCATGATGTCTGTACCGCCGAGGCCCTGAGAGTCCAGAGGCCCAGACGAGGACACAACCTCCGTCGCGAAGCTCTTGGAAGCAGGCGCCAATGATTGACTCCGATGCTCAACGACATCCACGAACGACGTCTCTTCAGACGCGGGCTCGCCCTCGGACGGCCCAAAGACAACATCCACCTGCAACCCCGCAAATTCGTCGCCCAGTCCTAGATCAGACGGTGGTTCATTTATTTGAGCGGCCTGCCACCAGTTCAAAGCGTCGAAACCGGAATTGACAATCTGATCATTCTCAACACTTATCGACGCCGCCCGGGTTCCCTGCCATCCCTTGGCAGCAACGACAATATCGCCCTCTTGTACCCACGGAGCAAGCCTCGACAGCGAGTAAATGCCCCTCTTGACCCGTTCAACCACATAAAGTCCACCATGAGCGGCCAGTCTCACAGCTAGCACCGTCGGCTCCACGCATCCATATAGATCATTCTCCAAGGCCGGGATGTCCGCGACGAATAAGCCGCCAGGTTGCGCATCAGAGTGCGACCAAGACGCGTCTTCGAGCCATGAAAGCGGGAGCTTCGAGCGGGGCAATGCAGTAATTGGATCAAGCACTAGCGGTTCGTCCGATAATGAAGCGGCATGGGCCTAAACAGTGGATGAGCACGGTTAGCAAACACAATCCGCGTCTGTGTAGCCAGGAGAAACGACTGACTCGAATCACAATGGAAGTTGTAGCAAGCTGGCCTGCAGCGCTGTCGTCTTCAAACTTGCGCTTCTTTGAGAGCGGCTGGGTGGGCTCATGAAGCGTGTTCAGCATGGAGCAACTGAGCGGGTCGAGGGCGCTGGGAATCGCATGCGCGGTCATGATCACGTTTAGAAGGCTGTGTGCATGATGTTTTTACCGAGTCAGTCAATGACTACACGCAAGAAAGAAAGCGAATGAAAGAAAGTGCCATGCAAATAGTCAATGGTTGTATGCAAAGAGTCGGAACGCGAGGGTTGGCGGAGTCTGGCGTCACGCGTCAAGATGCATGAATTCCCCACTTCACTACAACTTCCATCACTGCTTCAAATGTACAATTCTACAATTCTAAAAAAGTGTCCATATGGAATCGTTGAAATATTATTGAATGCTAATTTCTAGATTAGCGAACCTTGTGACCCAAACGAGCCTCGACGTGTTGAAAAACCGTCGACTCTGTCTTAGAGGCCGAACTCCCCGGTCCTCGAGAACGGTCACGGCGAGCAAGACCGATTCCTCAAGAAGCCGAGGAGGTTAAGTTGAAGGTAATATGGTTGTTGAAGACTTTCGCTCCAGAAAAACGCCAAAAACATCCCGTCCCAGCCGATGAAAGTGGTATCATGTTGAATTTTGTCTTCGCCAAAAGGCCCCTCTCCGGGCGACCATGCAGATAATGAAACAGTAGATTGATTTCGCATGCAAAACCAAGCTCTTTTGCGGATTTTGTCGTGGTTTTTTTGTATAGTCTATGCACGTGCTTTGAGTTGTTGAAAACAAAGCATACTCATCACAGTCGTCAAAACGTCTCCGGGGTCACCGGACGGAGGCATCCGTTTAGAACTTCAGAGCCTTGGGGTTCTCCCAGCTGAAGGACTGGTTGGTGAAGTGACCATTCTTGGCGGTCTGAGCGTAGATGGGCTTGGCCAAGTCAAGATCCTTGACAATCACACCAGGACGGAGATCGAAGTTGTTGCGGATAATCTGGACCAGCTCGTCCGAGGTCTTGGACGAGGTGCCGTAGGTCTCAACGAAGATGGACAGAGGCTCAGCGACACCAATGGCGTACGACAGCTGAACAAGCGCACGGCGAGCCAACTTGGCATTGACCAGAGACTTGGCGATCCAGCGGGCCACGTAGGCGGCGGAGCGGTCGACCTTGGAGTAGTCCTTTCCGGAGAAAGCACCACCACCGTGAGCACCCCAGCCACCGTAGGTGTCGACGATGATCTTACGGCCGGTGAGACCGGCATCACCCTGAGGACCACCAATAACGAAGCGGCCCGAGGGCTGCAGGTGGTAGACGGTGCGGTCATCCAGCAGGTTGGCGGGGATCACCTTGCGGACGATCTTCTCCTTGAGAACATTACGGATCTCCTCAGTGGAGACCTCATCGGCGTGCTGGGCAGAGATGACGACGGTGTCAACACGCAGGGGCTTGACGGCACCGTTGTCGTGGGCATACTCGATGGTCACCTGGGTCTTGGTATCCGGGAGCAACCAGGGGACGGAGCCGTCCAGACGAGCAGCCTTCATGGCGGCGTTGAGCTTGTGGGAGAGCAGGATGGTCAAGGGCAGGAGCTCGGGGGACTCATCGGTGGCATAGCCGAACATGATACCCTGGTCACCAGCACCAAGCTTCTCCAGAGCCTCGTCGTAGTGAAGACCCTGAGCAATATCGGGTGACTGCTGCTCAATGGCAACCAAGACGTTGCAAGTCTTGTAGTCAAAGCCCTTCTCAGAGGCATCATAACCGATGTCCTTGATGGCACCACGGATGACCTTCTGGTAATCCAGGCGAGCCTTGGTAGTAATCTCACCAAAGACCATGATCATACCTAGAATTGCACATGTTAATATTCAGGCCAGGTATGTGTCTACAAGGAGCATCCTACCAGTCTTGGTGGCGGTCTCGCAAGCGACCTTGGAGAGAGGATCCTCAGCAAGGCAGGCATCGAGGATAGCATCCGAGACCTGGTCACTACAAATAGAGATTGAGGTCAGAAAGGGGAACCGGCAATGGCAGAATTGTCAGGGGAAACTCACGCAATCTTATCGGGGTGACCCTCACCGACGGACTCGGAGGTGAAGAGGAAAGTGCCGGCTTGCGAAGCGTTTGAAAGGGAACCCATTGTGAATGATGTGAATTGACTCGGAGGAAGTCTCGAGAGAAAGGAGGAAAAGGGGGGATGTAGAGAGGAAGAAAGGAAGCAAGAGGGGAATTGGGAAAATGGTGGGGTTTTTCTTCGACCCAGACCAGCGCGGGTGCTCGCCGCCCCGTGGTTGGCGTGCAGTAGTGGGGACTTGTTGCTCTCACCGCCTACAGTGGCCCCTGCTTCTCGATGGCGCCATCTGCTATGATTGTCCGCCCGGCAGTTCCGATTCCCCGCCAAGTGCAAATTCTCGTTGTCAAGGACAATTCCTGGTGAGTGTCCATCATGTCCAAATTCGGGGTCTTGGTGATGGGCCCTGCTGGGGCAGGCAAGACTACCTTTAGCAACTCGGTTATTCAACATCTTCAAAATACCCGCCGAAGCTGCTTCTACGTCAATCTCGATCCGGCAGCCGAAACCTTTAGCTATGAACCTGATCTCGACATTCGCGAGCTGATTACGCTAGAAGATGTGATGGAAGAGCTTGGCTTAGGTCCCAATGGAGGACTGATCTACTGCTTTGAGTTCCTCCTCCAGAACCTGGACTTCCTGTCCGATGCACTCGACCCGTTGAGTGAAGAATACCTCATTATCTTCGACATGCCCGGCCAGATCGAGCTCTACACACACGTCCCTCTTCTCCCATCATTGGTGCAATTTCTTTCTCGCCAGGGGCCCTTGAACATCAGTCTCTGCGCTGCCTACCTGCTCGAGAGTACCTTCGTCGTTGATAAAGCCAAATTCTTTGCTGGCACTTTGAGTGCCATGTCAGCCATGCTCATGCTAGAGATTCCTCATGTGAATATTCTCAGCAAGATGGATCAAGTGCGTGAGATGGTGTCTCGGCGAGAATTGAGACGATTCGCCAACGTGGATGTTCAATCGCTCCAGACCGACGAGGAAGACCCGACGGCAAGCGCCAATCCCATGGCTAAGGATGCGTTGATGAGTGGTGGCTCTTTCAAGCAGCTCAACCGGGCAGTCGCACAGTTGATCGACGATTTCAGTATGGTCTCTTTCCTGCAATTGGATGTGCAGGACGAGGACAGCATCGCAGCTGTTCTGAGCCACATCGATGACGCCATTCAATACCATGAAGCACAGGAACCAAGGGAACCGAAGGATGAACAGGAGGTCAACTATGAAGATGAATAAATCGGCACACTACAGATCATACAGCACAACTGTACGGTGGAAGTCCCATGACAGATATCAGATCTGGAAAGGATTCCACAGAACCCATCATCTTGTCCGATCTTCCAGGCATTATGAAGCCGTGATCTATATCTACAACAGGAGACAGCACATGCCATGATACTGGCGGCCATCGATCGCATGTTTCGATGGCAGACAGTCCCCTCTTAAATCCGCCCCCGCTACATCACTGGTGCCGGAATCGATTGCCGCGACCAACCAGACATGTGGAACAAATTGTCTGGGTCTCAACAACTCCCATTTGAGGGTCAATACCCCATCACGGACCAGCTGTCTAATAGGCTTTGATCGAAACAATTGACGAGTAATGAATAATGCACTCCCCAACTCCGCTCCAAGTAGACAGCATAGAAAAACCAACCACTCCAATGCTCACCCACAACATGCACAAACTGCATAAACTGTTAAAAAATACCCTTACAACAAGAAAGACATAATCCAAAGCCTCATCTAGCGGCCCCAAGAATAGCCACCCTTCGCATTATTCGTATTTGCATTCGCGGTGGCCACAGCCCGCTGCTGAAAATCTTGGATAAAGCCCGAGATCACCCCAAACAACCAACCCAAATCGCGTCCGGCAGTGTCGATTCCTACGCGATATACGTACCACGCGAAACCGAGCACAGAGCCCCAGAATACGAGTCGGAAGGCCAGCATCACCCAGAACATGATGACTCGGCGCGCATAATCAAGGACGCGAAGCGAAATATAAAAGATAATAACCAGCAGGGCGATGGAAAGTAAATCAGGCATTGCGGTAGAGTTGGTGAGGAAGGCAGAGAGCGGCTCGATGAGGTATGGTTGGATGTAATCTGAGCGTAGGGCGGCAAGCTGTGTGAGGAGATTTTCTTGGGTTGAGGTATAGGCGTAGGTGACCATTGGATGTTGGAGGAGGGTTTGTACGTTCTCTGCGACGTGGTTAGAAACGTTGCGTGACAGTGGCAGAGGGAGCAAGGAGAGAATAGATACCTGGGAGATGCTCCATTGTCGCGAAAAGTCAAGAATAATCTCTCTAGCCCTTTGTATCGAAGCACTTGGCTGAGGATGGCCAGGCTTTGTATTTATTTGTTTATCACGATGCGACGGATGTAGGTGTTTCGGTAGCTTCGAACAGTTTATGTCGTGATAAGACTGTAGTTGCCGGCAGGAATAGTGGAATCAGGAACTTCGTTGAGGGTAGATTCGAATCAACGACCGAAGTCTAGCTCGCAGACGAAATCGGCAGTTTAAGTCTAAGATGAAGGCGATAAAAATGGATTGTCGGCGCCATCCGAAATAACAAAGGGTGCAAATCAAGCAAACACATGCACTCATTTTGTGGTCGAGATCAACAAATCCCATAGAATGTAATTGTCAATTAATTCTGAAAAAATTGTTATCAGGTTTTGATTGGTTCTCCTTGACAATGTGTTTCAGAGTTCATCTGTGGCAGTGATTTCGAGGGCAGGGCTCGAAACTATATGTATGACATCAACTCTACTGGTAAGCACCAAAAGGTCAAAGGGATTGTTTGATTCAAATTAGAGCTGAAACAACACACACACATGCAAGATGACCATTGACAATCTTGACAATATGTCTTGAGGTTTCGGGGAATTCCTCGGTAAGAAACCACGGGCTGGCTTGGATGGTCCATGCCAATGGCTTGCTCATGTTTACCTTGCATACCCGTTTTGACTATTTCCTTAATCTCAACTTCTACAACTCTCTAGGTAATTCTTTGTTTTAGCTGTCGCCCCAAGATCACCTGACCCGCGACCTTGTCATCCCTGCACGACTCTCTAGCAATTACCAACCCAGCACTCAGATTGGGATTGTAACTGGCTTCCTTGAATAATGAGTGACTCGAATAATATGCCCGATGTTGGTGCGTATTCCACTGCCGGCTCAGCGTTTTGAGTATCCCACTAATAGTCTTTGCAGCCTCGACAGACTATGATATCAAAGATACACCTTTGCCTGGGAAGGAGCCACAGCAAGAACTACAAGAGGAGAAACCCAATGAAGAGCATAACCACTGTGTGTCATTCCAAATTCTTCGAGTCATCATCTCAAACTAAATCAAGCAGCTGTCATTTCACGGTTGGCAGTCACTTTATAGTGCGGAAGTTGAGGCATATCAATTATTGGAAGACATGCAAAGAAAGTATATCCCTCGAGTGTATGCCTGTGTGCGCCTTCCTATTGCTCCTTCTTTCGAGGACCAATTACTCCAGGAATGGGTAGACATTCCCGGAATTCTGATTGAGTATCTCGATGGATTTGATCTGACTGATCTCCATCATCATGCTCCTCAGGATACTTGGCAGGGTATTGGGGATGAAGCAATGCGGATTATCAACGCGATTGGCGATCGAGGTATTTTGAACAGAGATGTTAACCGCAGGAGTTTTAACGTCAATCCAAAGGACTTGAAAGTGCGTATGATGGAATTTGGAAATTGCCGATTCCGTCGCGAGTTTGAAGATGAGGAGAAATGGCGATATGCCCAAGCTTTCGAAGACGAAGAAGGTGCGATTGGAACTATGATGAGAATGAAGCTGGATGAGAGTTCTGCATATAGCCACTTCTCGGGCATTACTCGGGATAGATATCTTCGCACTCCCAGAGCTGTTCAAATAGGTTCGATCTTTAATATATAGAAATTCATTCTTGGGTCAAAGAGATTCTAATTTCTACCGTTCTTCCTCGACAACAGAATGGGGCAGTCAGTTAATGTGTGAGAGATGGTAAATATAAACCTGTGAATTTTGAATGAACGACCTCTTGAGTGACACAAGAGAGAAGCCTGTCAGTGTAAAACTCACGAGCTCCATACTAAAGACATGTTGAATTGCCTCGTATATAGTCTCATCATTCCCAGATAATTCTTCCACGTTAAACTAGAGACTTCGCGCCTTATTTGGCAATTTCCTGCCTTTTTCACTAAAGTCTGAGCTTTTCTCTTTCTCATTACCTCAACAATACTCGTGCATCGCAAAGAAGGACCCTGGACCTCAAGCAACTCACATTCAGACATCATCTATCCCACTAGCACCAACAGAGCCTCTTTTCCGATCTCTTGCATGCTGTCCCACACGTATGAGTACCCGTGGAGTCTTCTGATGTCCATCTTAACTTACCGGTCGATAGACTTTTGAAAAAGGCTCACCTGATTAACCCAGCTCATCCAAACCCCGATTTTGAACCAGAATCTGATTCGTGCTAAGAGAATGATTGTGAAGCCTACTTCCTATGCAGTCCTTTTCAGTCGCTGATTTTCATTTCTAGTCCAATAACAAGCCTGACTTGGAATATGAAGAAGCAGAAAAGTTGGTATTGTCGCGGTGCTCTTCAAACAACGAACTAATAGCATTAGATGTCCCTACGTGGCCGGTAACACCTTGCTCTTGCATCTCGCGGAACCATTCAATGGAGAGATTGCAAATGCCAAAATCATCAACACATTCGAGCCATTCACTCTATCGTGCGTCATGGTAGTTCTCTTGCAGTCAAAAATTCCAGATCTCAACGGTGAAATGGTTCTGAAGCTTTTCGACCGCCGCTTTACTCGTGAACACCGAAAAGACAAAAAGGTTCCGCCATGGTCCATGAGAATAGAAAAAGAATTCCAACAATATGCGCTAGATGGCTTTGCGGCGCCATTCATTGAGGCAATTGACTGTTCATCGTCAATCGATGATTCAGACTGGTCCAATGCCCAGGAAGAAACTTTCATGGCGGCCTGGATGGGCACATACCACTACACAGAGCTCGAGGCATACCGCGCCATGAAGTCCATCCAAGGAAAAGACGTTCCTGAAATCTTTGCAGATGTCGCTCTCCAGGTCGCCGAGTCGGAATCTGCTGAGGTTCATGACTTTGCGGATATCCCAGGGATCCTTATGACACATGCACCTGGATTCTCCTTGGAGAATATTCTTGAGAAAGCTCCACCAGAATTATGGCAAACAATCGGAGAGGAATGCATTCGAATTATCTATACCATCAGTGATCTCGGTGTTGTGAACAAGGACGTCCATCTGAGGAGCTTTGTTGTCGATCCAGATCATGAATACAAGGTTCAGATGCTGGACTTTGGAACATGTCTGTTTCGCAAAGACTACGAGGATGAATTGGCATGGAACAAGGCTCACACCTGGTATGACCAGGAAGGTGCCGTAGGTGCCGTCTTGCAAGACCGCACCAAAGGAGCATTCAAATGGCATCTCTCTTCTCGCTTTTTGGAGCTCGCTGAGTTTCGAAGCGATTGTCCTCAGGTGTCTAGTTTTGATTCTTGGTCTTCTGATTCTTGATTTTGCGCATCTTCAAGGTAGTCCTGGATATTAAGCTGAGAATGCAGGTTGGATTTGATTTTCAAGCGCTGTCTTTATTGAACTAGGCTTCAAAAGAAGATCGACTAGACATGCTTCGAGAGACTATTGAGGTATCCGAATCAATAAACTTGAAAATGATGTCGACACCAATAATTGATATGATCGAAATGTCAAGGTATCGAAGTTCCATCTATGCATTGCCGAATCAACCAATCCAGCAACCGCAAATATATAATGCCCACACCCCTTATCATCAGAAACTATTTCTATTCCAGTTGGGATCATACCCAGACACCGTTCCAAAAACATTTCTAATTGTGTAATGCCCGTTGGTCATCCTGTATGAGGTGGCTCCAGCCAAGCAGCCGATGATGGTATGGAAAAACCCAGTGATCACGCCATAAACACCCCCTGCAGCCGCAGCTACATTGTATGGACATATATCGTAACCTTTAAACAAGATTTTATGTTAACTCGGAGAAAGGTGTAACAGGACAACAAGTCATAATTATAGCGTAGTTAAATAGGGACAAGACTCACCTCCGTTGTGTGCCATTCGCGCAAACACATATCCTCCGAGTGCGTCAAATCCTATGATCAGGATTTTGGCACTGTGTTTGCTTCCTGTTAATCCACCCGCCGCTATAACAGTAGTAGAGATTAGAATCAAACTCTTCGATGGTGATAGAAGTCTGGATTAGGAACTCACACTGGTAGATGCCCATACATTCTCCTGCCAATGGAATCGCGGCAACAACAGCCGCGATGAGCAAAGCGCTCGGTGCTAGACATATAGGATTAGAATGGATAGTGTGAAAGAGTATGTTGAGCTATGGAATAGACTCACCCTCTCCAAGTACCAGGTTGCTGATCTCTGCCGTCACCAACACACAGATTCCGAAACTGCTTGCCATCAACAGTAACAGGATCCATGCCGGCGTCGGCAAGCCTGTATATCCAAGGAACTCGACAAAGGCTAATACCCCGGCTTTGGTGACACCAGCCAAAGCGCCTAGTTGGAGCGCTCGCGCAGTTAAATCACTACCGTGGACATGAACGGCTGTCGCGACGGCAGCTGGACCGGCAGCAGCATTTGCTGCTATATCGAGGGCGGCGAGAGCAAAAAATTGCCATACTGTTGTCCTTGTCAGCAAGAGGTTCATGAGCAAAGAGTTGATTTGATCTCACCACTGAGGGGTGGAAGTTGATGGTCCATCGTGAGACACTGTCAGTTCAAAGACAGGATCAAACCTTTTGCAGCACCTTCACCGGCACCAAACTCGCTAATTAAGAAGACAGCACGGGAAGCTTGTCATCGCTTATAGGAGTCCATATACGCCTGACATATCAAGATCTCTGAGCACTGATCTCCATCCAGCCAGGGAGGCTGAGGGACAGGATCAGCACAGTTTTCTCGCTCACGGGCAAAGAAGAAATACGGGGAAGTATATTCACCGTATAGAAATGAGTGATAATGCGCTCAGCCAATCAACAGGCTTGATTGGCGAGCTTGGCATCTTGCAAGAATTGACTGTCATGCAGTGAGCATATCGACAGCTCCACACAGACCCAGGCAACACGAGGCGATCCAATCACAGAAGAAGAGATCAGATTTGAAATGACAGGACTGGATTGCGACTCTCGTATTGCGATTTGCCTTGCAGCACCCGGCTTCGTGTTCGTGATGCCCACGATGTTGACTGTGGCGCTCTGCTATGCTTAGCCACGCTGCCTCGAGGCCGACAGACGCATTTCAATCTCGATATTAAGAATGGCATAGGTCTGTAATATATTAGTCTAAATGCCCTCATATGGACTCAGAAGGTAATCTGCGCTCGCTGGACTGCACTCAACATGAACTCTACACAGTGTGTCATCGAAGCCAATCCCGACGTGACAGGCACTGGAGTATGTACGCTTCAACTAGCTACAGAAAGCTCCAAACTAACACCAGTATCCAGATTCGTGCCTCCATTTACGCCCTCTGTCTAGGCGGCACAGTTGTAGGCTACTTCGTCCGCCTCATCTCCCCAGGCGAAGACCAAGCCGAGTTCTCTCGCAGCATCTCCTCAGCTCTGGGAATACAAGGACTAGCACTCCTCTGCACAGCAATCTATCAAAGCTTCCGCAATGAATTAACCCTCTTCCACGCCATTTGCGTCGTGCACCTCCTCGCCCTACTAGGCATGAACCTAATCAGCAAAGGCCGCTACGCTGGCTTCGGACCCTGGCGTATATGGCTCTTCATCGTGAGCCACGTCCTGGTACTCTCGGCATTTATCGCTTTCAATGTTCATATATGGATCACAGCACCGCATTTTGGCAGTCAACCCTCCTGCAATCCGCACACGGTGTACGTTGTGTTTGGAGTTAGCATCAAGGCGACATCGCCTGTTTTTCGATACATTATGCTCGGGACAATGGGGTCTACGGTGGCGGGCTTTATTCTTGTGTTTACGTGTATGTTGCCCTGTCTGTGTGGGATGTGGATTCGTCAACGAAGAAATTCCGACGGAACGACGCAATCGAGTCACAAACGAGGTTGTTGCAAGTGGAATTCATCTGCCAACAATGAGGCAGAGGCTCATGACTCCACGAAGAGATTGACTGGGCAGGCACTGCGCAACTTTACCCTGAATAAGTTGGCTTATTGTGGTTTCTGTATTTATTTGATTGTGTCGTTGGAGCAGACTATTGCGCGTAATACGCTTGATCCGGAAGAGAAAGGGTGGACGTTTGGACAGGTAGTTGCGATATTTCTGTTACTTGGTGTTGCGAATGAGCTTCTTAACGTCGTGCTGGCGAATTGGGATCGCAGGCGAAGTGGTGAAAGTGCACAAGAGCTTGTGCGGTACAGTCCAGGGTCTAGTGATGGGAACTCGATGCATTCGGTTTATTGAGTCCATTTCTAGCAGTACTGGTATATGTTATTCGATGTTAGATCTAAGGAAAGACGCTGTTTACATTAAGTGATGATCATGGCTTGTTGTATAAGGACTCGAGCATATAAACAAAGGTACACATGAAGGACGACAGGACAAGCGATGTAGAAAGACATAATTGGTACATCAATGAAATCTATAATGGCACATTGCGTAAGTGATCAGTAGCTTCAATAGGGTATAAAATCATATTTCATTCGGTCTGTCAACAATGTCAGCAACGCATCAATCACAATCCAAGAAAAGAGCATACCAAGAAAGTGGCTCCAATCCTCCTCTTCACTGAGCCGATGATCCCAATACTGCTCGAGGAATTTCATTGACTGCAACACATTTGGCACCCGAATGGTATCATGCAAAGATGCCAGAAGCTGTCGTACAGTATGCCGGTCCTGGCCACATGCCTCGCAACCAGCAATAAACAACGGAGTCGTCAGCAACACCCATGGACTAAGACCTGCTGAAGGCCCAATCTGAGCGGTGCACTCCAGGATTCGCCGTACCGAACACTGGACATGAGCGGAGGTGGTCGGTGTCTTACGGATGCGACGGTGGATTTGAATCAGAGCGCAGTGCTGAAATGCCTCGTTACAAAGCACAAGTTGCTGCACGCTTTCCGTAGATAAACCTTCTGCAACTCCGGGGTATAGTGATGGTTGAGAACTTGCCCCGCGATCCATAAGCTGTCGCACAGAGAGCTCCAGCAAGCCAGCGTCATCCTCGGCATTTCTATCCACTTCTACAGCCACGGACCTTAAAGCACTCTTCTCGGTTTGATGCTGATGCCACGCGGCGGCCCCAATTTGCCGAAACACGGCCGCCAAGTTCACCGTAAAACCCCAGTAATCATCCAGGTAGTCCGGCGACTCCGAAGCATCCCAAGTTGACGGTGCAAAGCCTGGGTTGTCTCCAATCGGGGGCCCATTTCCCGTCAGTGCAGTCAGCGACACAATCGACCAGTACCAGCGATCCAGATACCGACGGAAATCATTTGCCGGTGCGATTCCTGTGGCATCTGAGGACATCATCAATGCCCTTGTACCTTCAATGTGTGCTCGCCATGAATTCGCATTTATTGCGCCGGAATGGATCTCAGCGAGACATAGCGTCCGTGCAGTCGCCAACAAAGCCCCAGACTCTCTGCTCGAAGAGTTTTGGAGTTCAGTCCTGAAATGCTCCAAGCTTAACAGCATTAGTCGCGCAATGTCGGGTGCAGACTTGACGGTCTCGGACTGATTGTGCAAGGCTTGTAGATGAACTGCGGATAAAGCGGTGGTGGCATAGAGCAACGATGGGGTCTGTAACGCCATGGGCACCAGCATGCGACAGATATCTTGCTGCATACCCGAGTGACAGGCCGTAATTTGGGATGCATCGTTGATAAAATGATGCAGTAACGCTTTCTGACTAGACGAAAGAGCAGAGAATGGATCGACAGGCTGCATCAAGATTGTGTCGCCGGGTTGATTTGACTCATCGGGATTATTAGTGGTGTATATGAACTCCCCGGGGGAGATTTCTTGCAAAAAAGTCAGTCCATTCGCCTATAAAATGGGATTCTATCTGCATACCGAGTCTCTGCATGCCTCCAGTACCGATGCAATTGCCAAATCGCGATCGCGAAAAGGCCCGCCCTCCCCACTGCAAATGCATCGTATACTTGCACTGCACGCCCGCAGACTGACAGCGCCCACAGATCGGCTTCTGTTCGTCACATTTTTGGCGTCTTGCTTTACATCTTGTGCAGCCGGTGAACGATCTCGACATGGGGATAGATGTGGAGGAGAGAAATGGTGCTCGGGGAAAATGTTGCGGGGAATTGAATGGATCGCCGAGTCCCGCATTTGCAAGAATCTTGTTCTGCGGGGAACGAAATTAATTAAAGAGAGAATTCAATGTCTTCGAAATAGTCCATTTCAGCCCAGTAATATTCTAGATAGACCCGAGAAAGTATCAAAATTCACAGTCCATACCGACACTATGTTCATCCCACTTGGGAAACCTTTCAAACCCCGAAGAAATACAAATCGCGTTCACGCATCGAAAGTATACCGAAGCCAGTCACCAACGGCTCGCAAGCTTTCCCATCGCACCGACTCGTCCTTGTCGGCCATAAGCTCCATAACTCGGGTCTTTAACCCCAAACGCTCAAGCTGGTTGCGGCGTTCGGGGAGCTCCTTCACCAGATGCCCCACGTCACTACAGGCAATGGCCAGGACCTGCTTGTCGTTGTCCCAACTCTTCGACATAATATCGGCGAGTTTCTTGGGGAGAGCACCGTTGGATTCATCCAGGATGCGGCGTGCATTGTCTTTCCAGAAGGTAGGGTTCTTGTGAGGAGGCGACCAGCGTAGGTGGCCGGATTGGACCTCGGCAGCGTACTCATCGAAGGTCGTCTGGGTCTTGGTGTATTCTTCCAACATGTTCGACACCGCATTGAGATCCTCGAGAAGATCGGGGTCCGTGAGGTGGCGGCCAGCAAGGTTGGTCAAGAGAGCGGGCAACCGAACAAACACGGCAACGGGGAGCAATGTGCTTCGGTTATCGGAGAAGAGGTTGTACAAGGTCCCAAGGAGCAAGCGAGTTGTCTTTTCCTTTGGTGACAGGCGTAGAAGCTGGGTGTAGAGTTGAATGATCTCATAGTTCCTGCGCAGTGTCAGTGACCAACTTGATGCGAAAGCTCGCGCTGTCAGTACTCACTCTTGCAATTCCTCCCCGACCAGTTCGCTCTCAAATGTGAGTTGCCATATGACCAAAAGTACCCGATACAGCAACTGAAGTCCAACCCCACCGGCTAAACCGGGCTCAATGCCGCGTGTACCATTCGCCGCAGTGCTGCCATTTTCCTTGGTTCCTGCAGCAGCACGAAGAGTTTCGATCAACGGATCTAATGTCTCTTTTCGTTGCTTCCAGAATATTTCGCGGGAGCGCTGCTTGCGGAGCAGCTCCGAAAATCCTTGTACTCCAATGTCCTGGAGGCCGCTATCATGGTTCTTGGTCAGGGTGGAGAGGTACGTGTACAGCTGCGGGAGAGCTTCATCGTCTCGGGGGGCGGGCTTGGATGTGTTGACTAGGCTGTGCGACACCAACGCCGTGAGAAAGGTCGATGTGAGCAACGGGATGGGGTCTTCGGCATTGGTGGAGTGGTGCAAGAAGGGTAAGAACAGCCTGTATGGCTCTGGGTGTGAGATGAGAGCATCGGCCAGTGAGGGAACATCTGAAAATACCAGCAACCGTCAGTATATACTTCCAGGGAATGACACTTTCATGCAATACATACCCTGGATCAAGTCCGATGCTAGCACAAGTATGTATTGAATGATGTCTGTCCTCCGCGACGCCGACTCAAGAACACTCTTCCCATCAGATCCACCAGCGAGCAAGCTTGTATATCCCGAGACATCTGCTTGTATTGTCTGGATACGCTGCTCCTTGCGCACCTTATCCACAGCCTTGATCTTCTTCAGGTGGTCGTCAGTGATGTTGCCTGCTCGGACCGCGCCCTCCCATGGAATGGGACGAGCCCGAATGTTATTCTGCAGGGAGCTGAGGTATGTGGGCGGCTCCAGCGACATGATGATCGGAACAAACCCCGAGGCCAAGGAAGAAGCGTGAGGGGTTTGGATCGGGGATGAAGTGGAGGGAAGGGAAGCTGGGATGACGGAAGCCTCCGCCAAGACTCAATCGGCCCGTCAGTCCCAACACCTCGACCGTTTCATCTTGACAACTCCCTCTTCTGCGACTGTCTCTGTCATTTCTGTTCGTCTGCTGCACTTGCGCAATTCCCATCGGGCTCGGCCTGTGCGACGCTCTTTTCTGCAACGTGGTTGATGTCTTGAACTTCTACTTCTACTTCGATCCTACTTCGATCCCGATTCCACCTAATTACTGTCGCGATAATATAATCTGGTCAGCTCCATTGCGACGCGCGAATCGATCCGTCGCGACAGAATTCCCATCGAGTCGAAGAAAACAAGCCGTGTCTGAGCGTCGCCCCCACCGAACTCATGCAAAGTGAACACGAGGCGTTTGTTGCTCAATAGCCGCGCTGTAATTCTCCAGCACACAATACGCCATGGCACAGAATTCGCAATCCCAGAAGCCCAAATGGGCTATGGGCAATTTCTTCCAGCAGGCTGTCGCTGGTGTCGAGTCGCGACTAGACAATATTCTGTTGGATCAGGATGAGGCTCCGAAGCCGCCCTCCGCGAAGCCTGAGAGAAGCGAGAACGCTCCGGCAACAGTGACAAGGTCTCCCACTGGCTGTGAGCAATTATGGTGGACTCATTGGGTGTGAAGCTGTGGTGCTAACCGGATCTCCAGCCATTTCACGGACCGCCTCTACTGCGCGCCGAAACGATCGGCTTCAGGAACGCCTGGCGCGGGCCATGGTCAAATCCAATACTGCGAATCGGGATTCACAGTCTTCTCCGAGCCGAGTTTCTTCGAGGACGTCTAGCCCAGCACCCAGTCATGGCACACGGTCCAGCATGGATGTCGATACTAGCCTCACAAATTCGGCGGGTATTAGTGATGTTCCTAAAAGCCCTCCGCCTGCTGGAGAAAGTAGTATTTCAGAGACGCGCTCACCACGTGTGAGTCATGATTCAGACCGATCTGCAAGGCCATCCGCAGATATCGGGGCGACGGAATTGCCGCCCAGCCACTCTGGTGATGTGGGACAAGACCAAGATTTGGCTGACACAAAACAAATTGGCATGGGAGAAACTAGCATGCCCGAAGATGATGACCGCGAAAACGATCTTTCAAACGCAGGCCCGGATGACAACACTGCCGAGTCACAGCGACAGGAAGAGATACATGGGTATATTGAACGCATTGATGCATTGCAATCCAAACTGAAGTACCTGGCAAAAGAGGCAGCCGATTCTGCTAAGACTGCTGCGGCTACTGCCTCTCCCGGGAGCGCCAAGAAGCAATTGCTCGAAAAGGATGAAAAGATTGCATTGCTCTTGGAGGAGGGTCAGAAGCTCTCCAAATCAGAAATGGATCACCGAATGGCAATCAAGAAGCTACGCCAGCAACTGTCCGAGCAGACCAAATCTCAAACAGAGACGAAGAGAAAGATGGAAAAGTTGGAGAGGGATTTGGTCAGCTCGGAGGCCAAATTGAAACGGATTGAGGCTTCAGAGAAACGAGCAACAGATCTGCTGTCCTATCAAACCAAGACCACAAAGGATTTGGAGGCCGTGACAACTGAGCGAAACGCGCTTAGCCAGACCGTTCAAGACATGAAAGCACAACTCAGTCGAGCCGTAGCGCGGGCTGAATCTGCCGAAGCTAACGCCCAATCGGATGCACTTGAGCAGGAAAGACGAAAAGCGGAAGATCTAGAAGAAGAGCTGTCGAGCTTGAAGATCGAGCGTGATATCAGCGAAGAGAAGACAAAGAAAGAGATTAGCGAGCTGAAAGAGAAAGTCGAACAAGAGAAAGAGCGGGCTCGCATGCTTGAGACTGAATTGAAGGGCGAGCAATCCGTTTTGGAAAGCAAGATGGAAAGTCTTCGATCCCGCGCAGAGGAAGCCTCGTCTGGAGCGACCGGTGAGACGCAGGCCAAACTGTTGCGACAAATCGAGACCCTACAAACGCAGTATTCAGTTGCCAGTGATAATTGGCACACGCTGGAAGGCTCTCTGCTTTCGCGACTCGCCAGCGTGGAAAAAGAACGCGATGACATAGGACGAAAGGAGGGAGAATTGCGAAGGAAGGTCAGAGAATTGGTAAGAATTCTGCTTTTATTCCAATCACGCATCATTTGGGCTAATCAGGTGTTCAACAGAATGTCCGAACTAAAAAGCTAGAAGAGGATGTGGAGATTGCCAAAGAGTCGGAGCAGGACTTGGAAGGCAAGCTCGAAGAACGGATGCAGGAACTGCAAAAATTGCAGCAAAAGCTTGACAAAACCATTGACGATCTTTCTATCGCTCAGAATGATCTTACCGAGCAGAAGAAGACGTGCGATGCATCGTGGGCTCAGAAACTCGAGGAAGAACGGGCCAAATGGAGGGACCAATTAAGCACTATGCAACATCCTCGTGGAATATCACCAGTTCAACCCACGCGCAGGTCGAGCAATCTCGATGCTATGCCTATTGGTCTCTCTGATTCTCGACCGACGAGTCGACGCTCGTCGAATCTGCCTTTTGGTTCACCTGAATTCGGCACTCCCCCACGCCAGAATTCTTATCCGACTTCAATCAATCAAGGGGCCCTCTCTCCCCCTGTCAACACTGGATCGGCTCCTTCCATGAGCATGGAACCACCCTCAATAACATTTGAGCCCAATGATCTGCTAGATTCCGACACACCCGCAACGCCGTCTGTCTTCGGTGGTACACAAACAGCCGCATCTCGCGGCATCAATGACATCATCTCGGAATCGACTGTTGGAGCGGGTCCATCAGTTCAGCTAGTTGAACGGATGAGTGCAACGGTCCGCCGCTTAGAGAGCGAGCGCGCCGGTTCCAAAGATGAACTTGCACGCATCACAGCTCAGCGCGACGAGGCTAGGCAACAAGTCGTTGATCTCATGCGCGAACTCGAAGAGAAAAAGACCTCTGATGCCCGCGTGCAAGAGCTCGATGCCAAACTTGCGGACTTGGATCAGCGGTACCAGACTACACTCGAGATGCTGGGCGAGAAAAGCGAGCAAGTCGAGGAGCTCCAAGCTGATATCGCTGATCTGAAGAAGATCTACCGTGAGCTAGTTGACAGCACTATGAAATAAGTGCTTTGCTGGCACTTCTGAGCTGTCGCTTTTTCAACACGATGATGATTTGAACGTTAATTTCTAGTTAGCTATTAAGCCTGAATGTATATAGACCTTGAGACTTGTGCAGATAGACATTCCAAGTGATCGAATGATCGATTTTTATCCGTCTTGATTTCATTTGTATGATCAACGAGTTACCAGCACAAAATTAACCAGCATGTGAGTTGCTTTATACCTAAGTAGAATATTCCTGCCGTCTTCTCCGGAATTCTTGTTATAAAGAGCAAAAAACATATCTTTATCGCAAGAACCAATGTTACTCTAATAGTACTAGGGCGGTATGTCTACACGACAATCCCTGTTTACGAATCACGACGCGCCGTTGTTGAACGACTGGAACGAAGTACCTGATCTTCCCACCATGATCAAATGCCAGATATGAAGAGCATCCGAAGCCGCTTTCTAAGAAGAGCTCTTGGCACCACGCTTTCCCGTCCCTGCCACGCCGACGACACACTTTCGGCGGCACCTTTTTCTTCCAGCAAATCAAGAAAGAATGTGGCCGAGGGTGTCGCGGACTCAAAGCATGACCTTGACGCACTCAATCGGTTTACCTCGGGTCGTTGGCTTTGGAACGAACGACAGCAATTTGCCTGTCGCTATGTCAAGTTCGACCTTTCAGCGCTTCTGCGGTTAGCTGCCTCTGCGATTGGATCGAGATCATGCACACAAGTGTTAAAGATCTCGGAGGGTCAATACAACAAAGTAATTCAACTTACTATGGACGACGAACGCGAGATTATTGCGAAACTTCCAAATCCAAATGCAGGCAGGCCACACTTCAACACAGCTAGTGAGGTCGCGACTATGGATTTTGTACGCTTTCTTTTTACTGTGAATTCTTTCTGTCCGTACTAACTCTGCTAGTTGAAAAATGTTCTAAACCTCCCTGTTCCGAGAGTGTACGCCTGGAGTTCTCGAGCATCGGAGAACCCTCTCGGAGCAGAGTATATCCTCATGGAGAAGCAAGCCGGGGTAGTACTAACTGATGTATGGGACACCATGAAAGGAAAGCAAAAGGTTCAAATTCTGGACCAGATCATTGATATTGAAAGGCGTCTAACAGCCACGAAATTCTCCAAGTTTGGGTCGTTGTACTATAAAGACGATCTTCCTGACAATCCCGACTCTACTTCACCCCTATATCTCGATTCAACTGGGAATGAAGTGTGGAGCAAAACTTTTGGTATTGGTCCGACTAATCACCGTTCTTTTTTCGATTTCGGGAGAGGCGCATTGGACATTGAGCGTGGTCCATGTAAGTTTGTCTTCAACTCGTATGATATTATTATCTATGCTTATCCATATACAACTAATAGGGTCAACCATCACAGAATACATGACGGCTATCGCACAGAGGGAGATTGCAACTGCAAAGGCAGGTCTCCGGTACCCTTTAATGCCTGAAGGTCTTTTCTATGGCCCCCGACAATACCAGCCTAGCCTGTCCAAAAAAGTCTCCGCGTTAGAAAGGTATCTTCAGGTGGCACCTCATATTCTCCCAGAAAATAAAGCCACCCATGTCTCAGCTCTATGGCATGGCGATCTTCATTCGCAGAATATATTTGTCGACCCTGAAGACCCAAGCCGTATTGTGGGAATTATTGACTGGCAGTCCGTCACTGCTTGTCCGCTTTTTACGCAGGTCGGACGCCCAGCATTTCTCGATTACAACGGTCCGGTTCCTGAAGATTTGGGCAAGGTCCCTTTACCACCAAATTTCGACTCTCTAGGCCCAGATGAACGGCGGAAGGCAAAGGCACTCCAAATGGCACAGATGCTACACAATCTTTACCTGGTTCGGTGCCTTCAGCGGAACGAAACAGTTTTCCAAGCGATACAGGCCCAGGATACTCTTCGGCATCAGATTAGTGTGGTTCCGGGATTAGTCTTGCAAGACTACGAGCCGCTGCTCAACAGCCTTCTGAGAGATGTCGAGAAGCAATGGGCACATATCGTTGGCATCGGGGAAGATGGCAGCTCTCCTCGAATTCCGTTCCCACTACAGTTCTCGGGTGAAGAAATCCAGCAGCAGGAAGAGGACGGCGAGCTATGGGCTCATGGCGTTGATCTTATGAACGCATTTATAAGCGATACTGGCTCGTTTAAACATTGGGATGGTAGGGTGAGCGATGCAGATTACGAAAAATCTAGGAAGGAGCTAGATGAGGGAGTGAAGAGGTTTTTGGACCGTGAAGCCAAGAATGAGGAAGAACGTAGGGAATGGCTCAAAGCCCTACCGTTTGTCGATTAAAGTGTGCGGCGAGGCCAAAGACATCATCGATCTCACATATCCGGCATTCTAATGAATTGAACTGTACCACGCTTAGATCTCTATTTAACTGGAGAAGGAAAATTGAATTTTTGATGAAATAAACACCTGTTGCGATGCAAAGTAGATATGCATTGCAGTCACTCAGTATAAACTGTATCCCGCGGCCACAAAAACGCCACATCAAAATCATTTGGGATTTCAGGCACACTCAATGAACCCACTTCCACGGTCGATTGTGTCAAAAAGTCAGCCATCAATGGGTGATCAAGAGCCATCTCAGTCGTCAAATCCGGAGTCGAGGCCTCGGCATCGATTAAAGAATTAAACGGTGCATAGCCCGAATGATCCAGCAGTGCTGGGACATAGAAACGGCTTCCAAGAGGTATCGGCCCTGACTGGCCAAAGTCATGGAGTGGCTCAATAGTACTATGGGCAAGTTCATATCCCAGAGTCTCACCTCCAGGACAGCGATCTTGCAGACACTGCCGAACATGCTGAAGATGCTCATAGAGATCCTTGGCAGGTAGATTCTCAGAGTCGCTGAGAATCCGAAGTATCTCCATTGCAGTGTCCACGGATGCAAGATCATTCGGGTTTCCCAATGGCAGGAGACTCGATATTGTCAAAGCTAGTGCAGACGAGAACACGTATCTCGGAAAGGCGTAGCCGTAGACTGCTATTGAGCCACTAGTCCATTCTTCTAGACATAGTTTGAGAGAGTAACGCGCTGCATTGATGCATGCCTCACTTAGAGTGGTCAAGATCGGAGTTACTTCTTCCTTTGACTGGGATGCACTCTCCGTCTGGCGGATAAGTAGATTGAGAAGAACAGGTCGAATCGCCAGAATAACACACTACTCCATTAGTACTGTACAAGATAGAACTGTATGGACGCAGACTTACATAGCTAAATTGCAAATGCATATGCACCGCGTACTTCGAGTTCGGCTTGTCAGCATGCAAGCGAACTCGTTCCGGCAGGCTCTGCACCCATTTCTGCATCTGGATTAAAAGCTTTTGTTCCCGCTGCAAGAAGCTCTCTGTGGATTTCTTGCGGCTGTAGATTTCCCTCGTAGTGTTGCCGGTGATTCGAGCAAGTTCAATAGTCATGATTTGGTAGATACTGTCTCCAAATTGCTCACTATGAGCCTCGGACATTGCACTGGATGGCAAATCGACGTGTACATCGTCATCATGAATCTGAACGGGGAATCCAGATTTGGAACCCCAAAATCGATCTAGAATGTAGATTGTCCACCAGATGCGAACACGGTGTTCCCGCTCCATTGGACTTAAGCTCTGGGTTTGTGGGATATTGTAGTTTAGTCCAGCGCTGAGACTTAAGCGCAAGGCGTTTCCTATTAGGAGATAGGCTGAATGAAATCTGTTCAAGAATTGACAAAAGAGGGCCTGGAATGTTTGATTAACACTTGATGGCCAATGTGGGTATGAAAAGGAATACCAAAAGTAGGAGAGTCTCAATATGCACCATACTGGATCTTTCGGGGATAACCTGAAGAATGTTCAAGGCGTGGGCAAAAAAAGCTGTTCCAGGTACAGTTTCAGGCTCGATCGAACCTCCAGATGAGTTGGAGTGCGATGAATAAGCCTGTCCAATTGCAAATGAAGCAAAGTACTTGCACTTGAGACTCTGGTTGTTGAAATCCCTGTTTTGATAAATTCTGTGGAGCAGATCCATAGTCTCTTTTCGGAGAAAAATGTGAAAAGCATCGTTGACGTGGCCAATTGCACTTTTAATGAGTAGTTTAGCATATGCCAAACTAGGCCACTGTATTTCCACACCGTTAAATGCCGATAACGTTAATTCGTCCGTGTAGCGTCCTCGTGGAAGATGAAGGGTGCGCGCAGTCGAGCCTCTCAGACACTGGCAGAGACGGGTGGCGAAGGCTGTGCAGGCCGCTTCACTGATATATATTGGCAGAGCTGAGGTGTCGTAAGATTGAAACCATGGGCCCTCGCTAGCATGATGGTCCTGTATCTCAGATCTCAGATCATTATTTGGCTTCGAGGAAGTTTCTGTAGAGCTGCCAATCGTATTGTTGTGCGCGTCTTGAGTGACATCCGCCAATTTTCTGTGGAGATCCTGGCTGTCCTGGATGAGCTGTTCCAAATAGCTGAGGCAATAGTTAGATGTGATTTAAAATTGCATGTAAATATTCTGGTTAATCACCTTTCGTCAACTCGCACTTTACGATCACGGTATGCGTAACGGCACTGTGCGGCATACCCGGCTCTTCGACATCGCGAGCATGGCTTCTCCCCAGAGCATTTGATCTTTTGTGTGTGACACCGATGGCACCTTGTTTCAAGTTAGACCCGTGCCATCTTAACGTGTCGTTCACTTACGCTATGGACCTTTTCTGCGGTAGATCCGTCCCCTTTGAGTGAGTTTGTTGACCGAGTGTTCTTGCACCACCACCCATAGCTAGCAGACTCCGTAACAATATCCAAGGCTTAAGTATAACAAGCTGTAAGTTGTGAGTATCGAAAATGAATCACCGGCATTTAGAAGATTCGCCGGCAAGAAACGGGCCGCGGATAAGCGTAACCGGCCAGATTGAGCTTCGCCGTAGTGACTCCACTGTGAAGTATAGCAGATCCACAAATTTATTATTTAAGAAATTGCAGCATTGCACACTCATTTTCAAATTCTCCCAAAATGCCTCACACCTACTCATATTTCCGCGTCTCCAAAACCAAAGACGTTCAAACATCAGCGTGGAAATACCGCGACTTACGCCTCCGAGCGTTGCAAGCTTCGCCCAGTTCATTCGCCTCTACCTATGAGATTGAAGCTGCCTTTACCGATACCGATTGGTCCAATCGATTAACATTGCCTGACCGCGAGCTCTTCATATGCGCCGCTACTTCCCACGATCCATCTGATCCATCAGCACAATGGACGTGGATTGGCCAGGTCACACTGCGCGGACCTATGTCTCGAGTAGACTTTTTGCTTCCGCCCGAATCAGGTCATCCAGCTCCAAAGACTGACTTGGAAGAGGAGCGATGGCAAGTGCTAGGCCTTTTTACACTCCCGGAACATCGCGGGGGTGGATTGGGTGCCAATCTCTGCCAGGAGGCACTGGATTACCTGCGTCAGCATCAGACTGTGCCTCGAAGCATTCAGGTGCGACTCATGATCAAGCCGGAAAATCATATCACTATGCGACTGTATGAGCGGCTTGGGTTTGTCCAGACTGGACGGGGTACACTTGCTGAGGCACTTGTTGCCAATGGAGATGGCCATCTTTTGCCTGAGGATACCAGCGATGAGAAGTATTCGAGTCGCAGATCAGTGATAATGGCTTTGTTTATGGATCCGGTGAAAGGGTAGAGCTGTGGATTATGCATAGACACTAGAAATATATTTTGTAATTCAAAATAGATTCTACCTGAACTTTTTTAATCTTTACCGGACTTTCTAATGAGGTCATGAGTAGATATATTCATTTGATCCTCTTGTATTTCACTGACCCAGCTCGTTTCCTGATGGCTAGGCCGCCCAGAAATGTGTTGCAAAAGATGAATAGGATGGTCTACAACTTTCGTTTTCCACACAATTCATCTAGCCTTCCCCGATTATCTAGGCCCGTTGTGGGCTATTTCTATTTCTGTTTTTTCTCCTCGGGAGACTCTTCCCTACCTAGGTACCCGACATTTATCTACTTCGGTCTTCTCTTGCTTTTTCCCACCTAGGCATGGTGACCAGCAAAATAAATCTTATGACAAGTCCCAAAAAAAAAGACAAAGATAGACATTAAAACAACTCAAAAAGATGCGACACCTCAGGGACTCGAACCCTGGCCTCCGAAGAGACAGGATTAGCGATAGTCATGTATAGCAGTCCTGCGCCTTAAACCACTCGGCCAAAGTGCCCGCGATCCATGATTCGTCAGCCAAAACTTTGCATTATAAATCGATGAAAAGATCCCCACTTTGGCTATGGGGACTAAATGACCAAAAAGGGCAATGTCGGCTAAGCAAATCTCGATTCTATCTTTGGTATCAATTTTTATCCTTGACATAATACCTAGACCTTTTTGCCTCTACTCTGCCATCGGCGGAGACATCTCCCACAAATCAGTCTTCCGTGAGTCTCTTTTCCTAATGGATCCCCTGCCTCTAATCGCCAACACCTTGCCCACTGGGCTGGGCAAGCTTCGCACCGAATTTCTAGGCCCTTGAGGTGCCGATTACTCACTCGATAGCATTGGTGGCTTGTGATGACCTTCACGCATGCATTACAGAACCATTATTGCAGTGTTCGGCACCAGGATTTTCTGACGCGTTGTGCGAAACCCACTTTGCAGTTTAGGCAACTCGACCGATCGCATTCTCGCTAGAAGTCATCATCGATGGTTTCTCTCTCGTGGCACTGCTCGCAGGTCCGGGGTATTGGCCATGGAAAAGAGTCTGTGGTACCACACTTATGACATCGATACTGGCCTAGGACTCGCCCAAGTCGATCTTCTACTCTTCGGCGTTGTTTGGCACATGGAATACATCGATATTGTCTTGATGCATAATACCCAGTTGCGAATTATCGGGCGCCATTTCCAGCGTGAAAGTACTGGAATTTAACAGTTCGAGCAAGGCTCACTCCTGGGAGGCTGGCGATTAAACAGAAATGACGGTCGATCGCATCCAAATTTGTATCTGCATACAGAACATCCACGGCATAAATATGTTGTCGCCAGTTCAGAGGCTCTTGAGCGGCCGGGTTTTGTAGGTAGGCCGCAGCTTCTTGCACGATTGAGGTACACCTTCGGGTTGAAAGGGAGAAAAGTGACTATATGAACAGCAGAAATTGAGCGATGGGCTTAATCCAAAGAATATGAGTGTAGAGATGAGAGGAAGAAGAGGCAGATGAATGAAGCACGAATGAATATATCTAGAAGAAGATACAGAAGCAAGATGAAGCCAATTTGGAGAAATAGATAATCCCATGGTTCTATCCATGACAACACATAGCTTTGCATGAATCAACATTTTGAATCCAAGGCTCAGCAGCTGGGAATTCGGCTGATCTTTCAATGCAAACCAGTTTAAGAATATCCTCAGTTCTCTAACCATTCACTCTTGTAGATCTCCCATATGGCTCTTCATAGCAATGAGTCTCCGCAGTTGCTCGATGGTCTTTTTAAGCTTATTGGGAGCGATATGGCATCACGATAGGTTTGCGATCGGGGTGATTGTTGGTGGGGTAAGTAGTACGGTTATATGATTGGCTCGCTTTGGATTAATGTCTTTCAAAAATCACCTCGGATAAGCAACGAGCTGTGTCGCTTAAGTGAGTATCATAAAGCTAAAATGGTGCCTTGCTGCATACTGAGACACTTTGGCCGAGTGGTCTAAGGCGCAGGACTGCTATACATTACCGCTAATCCTGTCTCTTCGGAGGCCAGGGTTCGAATCCCTGAGGTGTCGCGTTCTTTTTTGGTCATGTTAACCTTTGCTTTTCTTCTTTTTGTGTCCTGGAGATTCATGTAGTGGAGAAGAAAATGGTTTGGCTTGCTTGCGACTTTGATTGATTTAAAGATACAGGCGATTGAAGAATGAGTAAATGAAATAAAAAATAAATGCAATTGAGTTACGAAAGGGATACTAATGGTGCCAGTATTGTCTTTGGATGATAATAAAGCTCTAACAATCTATTATTCCTTCATTTAACTAGGGAGTTGGGATCTTGAGTATGTACTGTAGGTACATACTCCGTGCTGCGGAGGAGGACTTAGGTACTGTAGGGGTCTTGGTGCCTAAATTATATGGAAGCCAACCAAGTGCGGCACAACCGCCCCGTGATTGGATAAGTCAAGTACGGCACGCCCCACCTCCAAGTGCGGCGCCGCACTCTTATTTCCCCCTATCATATGAAACTCTCAGCTTCACCAAATGTGGAGAGTCCGACCTGACCCACACCTTTGAATTGCAAAATGCCAACAATCAACTACCTACAGTATATCTGGAAGCAGCAAAAGAGTAGAGGGATCTCGGGTAGTGCGTCCAATATTCCTTTTCTATACGCTGGCGACTCTCGCCATCAATTCGGTTGTTGGAATGGTGTTGATCTGCTTTACGCGTCTTTTGACAGAGTGGGTCTTTGCCACGAACTAAATTTGACTCACGGTCTGCAAGCGGAGCACATGTTAAGATTTTGCTCGGAGGAATTTCGAATGAATTTTGGGGGTCAGAATTCGTGGATGGAGCTGTGTGCTGCAGATGCCGTGGCACAGACATAATGGAATGCGATCAGTTCCATGGAGTTCGATCAGGTCGGCGGGTTCGCCACGTCCGCAGCCCTGCTGCCAACAGAGAAGTTTTGTGGTCGGGTCCTTTTGGAGTCAAGCTCCACAAGGCATTTAGTTCCTTCTGTGATTTCTGGAACTCATTCCGAAATGCCATCGTGGGGATGTCGGGTCTGAGTCACAATGGACAATGGGGATGGATTGACAACCGGAAGTTACAGGTAAGACACTGTTGATTGAGAAAATGAAATCTTTACTTTGCCCAGCAAAAGTATTCGGTTGTTCATTAGATGTAGCATGGTAAACTATATACAGGTGCCACTTTTTGTCTATCATATCAAGTAGTCGTCCAGTCGTAAATCATTATATCGGTCCCAAGGTGTAGATGGAGTTTCGGATGTAGAGAAGAGGGGAGGTGACAGTCGGCGAAAGACCAGTCTAGCCCGCCAACGGCGGCACCGACATGCAGCACAAGTTTTGAGGAGAGACATTGCCGCAGTTGCGACCCTGGTCGGTTGAAATTTCCGATGAAGGAGTCACTGCCGTAGGTTCTGAAGGAGTCTCGGTGATTTCAACCCGAACAATAGCGGTCTTGGGGGTGTCCTTCTCGAGAGGTTCAGTCTCGTCTTCTGAGTCGGTTTCTTCAAAATCAAACGAGCTGATGCGTGATTTCATGTCGTTCTCCGTCCATTCGATGGACCCGCAATGTAAGCGGAAATGGGCGACACAGCGACGAAGGCAGGGATCAGGAGCGGTGGCTTCCCGGGCCAGCTTCTCCTTGGAGATGAGCGTAAGCTTGTAAGGGAGAGCGTTGCGGTTCGCCATTGGGGGCCAACGTTTTCGGGCGTTTCTTTGAAAGAGAGGAACAGCAGGAGATGGTTTGGGCGAGGCAGGTGATTTCACGCCAATGGCAATATTCATTCTTCAATGGTGAAGCCGAGGAGGATTGGCGTGGTTTATATGCGCCGGAGATGGTGGAGAATGAGGCGAGGCAAGTCGGAAAGACGGATTATTTCACGATCGAAACGTTCAAATTCGAGAAGGGGGTAGAAATCTAGTCGGAACGAGGGAAACTTATACGGGGCGATCTGCATGGAGAACAAGCAAAGTCTTTTCGGGTCACCAGGTCAATTGGCTTCGGTTCTAGACTCCGCCTGATCCGGGTCCATCAATCGACTTGCCCAATTGACGGCCTTTTCACTCCATGACCTTCGAGAATATTTCGATGCACATCTTCTTAAATTCTATTTCACTCTCTATCCAATTTGAACGAAACGATCGATCCCGTCCATACGGCCGCAGGATTTTGAGAAAGTGTCTAGTGGGTACTTCATCCTTGGGAGCGGTGGATGCGCCCCAGTTTTTTCTTTTTTTTTCTGTGATCAGTTGATTCTTCGAATTTTTTTCGGTGGAGACGTTGCTGCGGAGTTTATTTGACCTGATTAGCCGGGAATAGAAAGGCGTCGCGCCGGGGAGACGTTCACGATCCCTACGGATTACCCGTCTAGGAAATCCGAGCCCCTGTCTATGCAGCTCGACTGTGCTGACAACGGCAAACCAGGATGCTTTCCTGGGAGTTGCTTAGCTGGCGAGTTCTGCATCTTTGCCTCGATCTTGTATCTCCCCGCTTCGATTTCGATTCTTTTCCATTCTCCGGGGGTTCTGGTCAGTGACTCAGCAAACCCTTTATCCTCCCTTTCCTTCACGAAGATCGCCTACTCTTTTGAGTGATTCCGTTGCCCAGGTCCACTCACCGTCTCCGTACATACGGAGTAGTCAAAATCTTTTATCCCCTCCGCACTGCCCCGGGCACTCGGGAACGATACCGCAGTGTGCCCCAGGGCCCTTTTGGCCTCTGCTTGCCACTCTTTGTCAGCCGTCGATCTCAACCCCTCCACTCCATTGTCTGCAAACAGTCCAACGCAACAATACTGTAGAATGTGGCAAACCCCGCCATTTGTTCTGCGTTCAGCCCTCCATCGACACTCGCCAAGGTAGATCTCAGAAGCTCATCTATGTACACATCGATTGATGGACATAGTGTGGCAACTCATTTCTCCGCAGAATACCCGTAAGCAGGTCTCGAAGTAATCAAAGTCAGAATCATCCTTGGTCCGGATTCTGATACCAATATTTAATGGCTGAAGCACTCGGCTGTACCTGTTTTCGTGCAACATTGACGATTAACAATTACCTCATCTGCCACGGACTCAATTCAAATTGACGGGTGCTCCTTATAACTCGATTGAAATGAGATGTGCGACTTTCTTTCTTGGTATAGAGACGGTACGTAATATTCAGCGACATGATCGGAGACTTGCCAGTCATTGTTATGATTTGACACATTGAATCGATTTGTCCTCATTACCCAACTCTGAATTTGATCATAGATCGCAAATTCTTTTTACGCCTTGCCTACTCAGCAGACCTAAATGCCAGCGTGGCTGCGTAAACAGAAAGCTGTGATGGTCCTCAAAGCAGGATGAGAGGAGGATATGCAGCCACTTGGCCCCGGAGGCTTGCGACCATAGGTCTTTCTCTAACCGTATATTGAGGAAGCTGCATACAAGATTAAATGGTGAGAATGTGTCGGGATGGAATGAGAGCCAACCTCTTGTTAAAGATCGCTATATTGATTGAAACATCCACTATACGATGACACGTCCTTGTCTCTGGTTAAGACTGAGTCTAAGCTAGTCAAATGG
>JAXQJW010000019.1:0-40704 GCA_037042135.1 Penicillium sp. PG113-03A | reverse complement strand
CTCAAGGCGAACCTGGGCCAGACGGCTGATGTCGCCGCGAGCGTGCCTCGTGACTGGAACTGGAGCACCTTTTGATTGCGGGGAATTCAGTTCACTGTGGTCAGCAGGCCTGTCTGCAGCTCAAGATCTTCTCTTTCTCTTTCCCCATTTTGCTACCGGATCTTTTTATTCTGCTTCGTCATCAGTTATTTGCGACATCGGCGTGGAGTTTGGGCCTGGGCCAACGGGCATTGTCTTTTTATCACTGGTCTGATTTTTGTTTATGGTTGATTCCTCGGGTGGCATCGTGCTTAGAATTCTTTTTTGATATTGCTCCGACGATGCGACGTCGCGAGCTCTTTTGTTTTCCGTTGATCAAGATACCCCGTCATTTCTTTGATTTCTTCTGCTGGAGCCTGATCCAACAAGGAATGGCGCGGGGTTTCGCATCGCTTGATGCCCCCAGATATGAATCCAGTTTAATACATGTGCTTGATGATTTTGTGATTGGTTTCTTATCGTAGTACTGACACCCGGCGAAACATGCCAACGTGTTCGATGCCTTCCTCCTCCCAACGCCCCATCGATTCGTCCGTAAGAAACCCAAGAGCAGTGTACATGCGCTCCACGTCGACCTGCGCATGGACCAGGACCAGTCCATTCCACTGCCCGCAGGGACCCTTCCAGCTCGATTGCGCCGCCATCTGTGCCAGAGCCTCATTGATCTCCGCCGCATGCTCACTCGCCCACGTCAAGACTGTCTCCACCAACCGCCGCCCAAGGCCAAGGCCCCGGTACTCCGGGACAACGGCCACGCGCGTAATCTTCACGCATGACTCATGTGACCAATCGTATTTGGGGAGAATCTGCGCGATGAAACTGTGCGGGTTCGTCAAGAGCGCATGTGGCGGCTGTGGAGGTGGCACGAGTCGAATCACCGCCACGGGGATTTGGCCGGTTGGGCGGACGCTGTAAATCACCCAGTGCCAGCTGCGCGCATCGTCTTCGTCGATCTCTGCCTCTGCGGAGCAACGTTGCTCGTCCACAAAGACACGCATGCGCACGGTCATTCCGTCATTGAAGACGGGTGGATTGGTGGTGGAGTCACTGGGGAGTTGAAGCGGTATATTGGGCCCGGGTGGTGCCAGCATGGCCGTGGTGAAGCTTGGTATGGTGGCCATTGGGCTTGGATTGATTTCGATCGCGTTTGGGTAAAGAGGTAGATGGAAGAGGTTGTGCGGATTCAAAACACACCGGGCTATCTTCCCACTGGTTCCGCTTACTTTGGACGGATGAAGTGGAACGAGATTTGGTTGAAGACTTGCTGGAGTGGGATTGCTATTGATGTTGAACTTTGAATTGCACGGATTGAACTCGACTACGGAGTACCTGGCAATTCTGAGGAGATCTTGGATTATCTGATCTATTATTATTATCTTCTTTTTTCTTTCACATCAAAAGAATCTCATCTATATATGATCACAACAACCATAAGCCTGATGAAGCTATACTGGGGCAGTCTATCATTCTGGGCTGTAATATATATACTGCCCACCTGAGACCACATACCTAGAGCATCAACCTTGGTAGCTTAAGGACAGGCCATGATATGGGGATGTATCTTAAGTGGTCCCTTTGATAGGTAGAAGCTAGCTTAAATTCAGTTGCCATCCAAGTGTAATAATAATATATGTTTGACTTCCTAGGTCTACCCCGGTCCATGATCATGCTGTCAGTTACACGACCGGACAGTTCTTACCGCATACGGCTAGCGTACATTGTAAGTATACCTAATGTAGGTAAATATTGCTATTCAGTTTTCAAGGCGGAGTGAATTTGCTTGATTGCGAGAATTGCCCTCTTGTCATCCATGACAGCAAGCGAGGTTCATTTCGAAACTCACCGTTCGTCGCAATCCAAGTCGAGAATAGAAACTTGATGATACAATACAGCATGGGGGACGTCAAAACCCCCCTTTCGCATCCCTCCATCTCCTTGATTCTGCCCTTGCACTGTTGATGATCTCGATGATCATTGAATCAACAGGGAATTCGTCTGTCTTCACATGGTGCAGAGTCTCGGTTCTGTTGTCCCCCGCACGTCCAAGTTCAAAGCGATGGTCCAATGAAAGTGGGTCGGTGTTGACGATGACCAGTGAGAAGAGTCGATACTTGCAGATCATCTACTTTCTTTTCTCAGCAGCCGAGGCTTGCTTTCACCCGCTGCGTGTGCCTTTTCCTGCTCGTGGTGGAGATGCCAAAAAAAGACGTCTAGTCCCCGGAGCTATACTTCACTCTCCCCACACTTCCCCAACCGCTCGGTCCATCATCTTCTGCATATAAGCGCGGGTGGGCGTCCTCTGCGTACGGGAGGTTCCAGTCTCCAATCAACCCGGGAACCATGACGGACCAGGTGATGCCCGCCTATACGCCGCTGGAGACCCCTATCCCCCCAGCTCCGAATACTTCATTCTTTTCACCCGCGCAATGGAATACACTATTCGCTTTGGCCGACGCGATGGTGCCTTCCATCGGCACCGCTGCCACGGTCAAGTCCCCGTCGGCCAAAGCCATTTCCGTCGCTGAATGGGATGCGGCGGTCTCTCAATTGTCTTCCCTGATCAATGAGCCCGATTCGACACAGATCGCAACTCGGTACTTGGAAGAGGACGTGTCAACAAACCCGGTCTTTCGCGCGTATGTGGAACGGATCATAGGGAATCATGTGCACGAGGAAGGAAAGGCGGGAATAGGTCTGATCTTAAACGCGTTGAAGTATGTCTTTCCGAACGATCAACACCATATCACGTAGCTGACAAGATCCAGCACTCGGGCCGGCTCTCTAGTCTTGACTGGGTCAACCACTCCCATCCATCAGCAACCAATTGTGGTCCGGGAGAAGATCTTCCGTGGATGGGACACTTCTCGGTTGCCGCCGCTTCGGGCGATATACCGAGCTCTCACGGCGATCGTGAAGAGAGCATGGGCGGTGACAAGTCCATCGCTCAGCCAAGTCCTTGGTTTTCCACGTGTCCCGGTCCATGGAAAGCCCGCAGAGGGGTTCCCCTACGAGTTTCTACAGATTCCCCCTGGTGACACACCAGAGACGATCGAAACCGACGTGGTTGTAGTGGGGAGCGGCTGTGGTGGTGCCGTGGCCGCCAAAAATTTGGCCGAGGCTGGTCTTCGAGTTCTGGTCGTAGAGAAGTCTTACTCCTACCCATCCAAGGCCTTTCCCATGCCGCCCCAGTCTGGGTTTGTCAACATGTTTGAGAATGCCGGTGCCACCATTACCGAGGACGGTTCCATGGCCGTTCTCGCTGGGTCTACCTGGGGTGGTGGTGGGACGGTGAATTGGTCAGCTTCTCTACAGACACAGGCCTACGTTCGGCAGGAATGGGCGGATACCGGCTTGCCGCTCTTTACTTCACGAGAACATCAGCGTAGCCTTGACCGGGTCTGTGATCGGATGGGAGTGAACACTGAACACATCCGTCACAATCGCGCGAATACTGTGATCTTGGAGGGCGCACGTCAGCTGGGCTATGCTGCAAAAGCGGTGCCGCAAAATACCGGCAATGAAGAGCATTATTGTGGATATTGCACCATGGGTTGTGCCTCGACTGTCAAGAAAGGGCCCACGGAGACTTTCCTATCAGATGCGGCCAAGGCCGGTGCGGTCTTCGTCGAGGGTTTCCGCGCAGATCAGGTTCTGTTCACCAAGGAGAATGGAAAACGCGTACCGACTGGTGTTGAGGGGACTTGGAGGTCGCGGGATTCATACCTAGGGCTCAGTGGCAGTGATGCTGTGCAACGCAAGGTGATTATCAAGGCCCGCAAGGTGGTCGTTTCTTCTGGGACTTTACAAAGTCCTCTTTTGCTCTTGCGCAGCGGCTTGAAGAATTCCCAGATTGGCCGCAACCTCCATCTACATCCAGTCATGGCCGCGAGTGCGGTCTTTGACGAAGAGATTCGCCCCTGGGAAGGTTCCGCATTGACAGCAGTGGTGAATGAATTCGAGGACCTCGATGGAAATGGCCATGGGGTAAAGGTCGAAGCTTTGTCGATGATGCCAGCCGCATTCCTTCCCCTTTTCCCGTGGCGGGATGGGCTTGACTATAAGTTGTGGGCAGCTCGGATGCGTCGCAGCACCAGCTTCATTACTCTTACGAAAGACCGACACGGGGGACGTGTCTTTCCAGACCCTCATGATGGGCGCGTTCGCATTGACTACAGCCTTTCGGCATTTGATCGACGGCATATCGTGGAGGGATTGATCGCAGCCGCCAAGATTGCGTATATTTCAGGAGCGAAGGAGATTCACACGACTTATCGGGATATGCCACCATTTATACGCCCTAAGGCGTCAAGTCCAGATGCCCCCGAGGGAACTAATGATGCTGCCCTGCAAGATTGGATTGCTGAGCTCCGCCGGAAGTCCCCGTTGAATCCCGAACGGGGTTTGTTCGCGAGCGCTCATCAGATGGGATCTTGCCGGATGGGCAAACTTCCTAAAAGCAGCGTGGTGGACCAGAACTGTCAGGTCTGGGGCACTGACGGGCTGTATGTCGTGGATGCTTCGGTCTTCCCCAGTGCCAGTGGCGTCAACCCCATGGTCACCAACATGGCGATTGCGGACTGCGCTAGTCGAAACATCGCGCAGTCGCTGGGAGAGCCGCGAAGTCAGAGAGACGGCATGGCGCGTCTGTAAAGCTGTACATATTGTGAGCTCCATCCGATCTTTGTATTGACTCGATACCCTCATGACGGAGTGTGGAACGGAAGCTTTTACCTGAAGTACGTTAGATCTTCAGTGCTATCATTGAAATCATCTATTGTACTCAAGAGATAGATTCATTTTTGCACGACGTCAAGTCATAATTCATGGATAGTTCTAAGGTCCTTCGAATAGTCGCTCTCTAGCCCTCATGAGTCTGACGCTTCTCAATAAAGTTCTTCTCCCCAAAGGCCTGCTTGACTCCATCAACCTCCAAGACACGCTCGTACCAGGCCACGACGCTTGGGCACTTCTGGCGCATCTCGGCATCAATGGTCATCGAAAAGCCCCAAATCAAGGAGGCCGCCACGGTGATATCAGCCATGCTGATCTTTTCCTTGCTGGCGAGCCAAGTGCGACCTTGCAGATGAGCCTCCAGGCAGAGCACGGAACGCTCCAGTTGCTCCAAAGCCTTGATCTCGGTTTCCTCGTTGTAGGGGCGCAGCTTCAGGCGCCACAACGCCAGCCGGGTCACCGGGTCCAGTACCTCTCCCTGTGCAAAGCAGATCCACTGCCGAATGGTCGCCCGCTCCGCTGGGGTGCCACCCATGAGTTGGGCAGCAGCCGGGCCACTCTCGGCGACATACTGGGCAATGGCATCGGACTCGAAGACGTTGGTGCCGTCAGCTCCCTCGAAGGCGGGGACTTTTCCGAGCGGGAATTTGGACAGGTAATCCTGGGTGCGGTTGGTCTTTCCCATGGCAAACTCCGGGTAAATGGCCAGTTCCAGGCCGTTGATGTTGGCCGCTGCCTGGGCCTGTGGTTCAATTGCGTTAGCAGGTGTTCCTGATCGACGCTAGAAATGGAGTTCACGGGAATGGCGTTACCTTCATCACCCGCGGGTTTGAGGGGTAAGAATAGATCGTGCCGAATGGTGCCATTGTGGATGGATGAGGTGCGAGCTGAGAGCTTCAGGGAAGCTTTGGGTGGTTTTAAAGACGTGATTAATAATGGAGAAACATGGGGCGATGGAAACAGGTGGAAAGTGGATTTCTAAGGATTGATAAGCTGGAACACACGCGTATGAACATTTAGTGGAATCTGACATTCAATGCACTCGTAAAGTATCGAGTGCGGGGTTGTTTGCTCTGATTCTCAACTCAAGTCAGACGGAATCTTCCGACTCCACCGGAACCATATCCGAATAGAGATTGGATGATGACCCGATTGGACGAGTGGTGGGTTGAGAATCGAGTCTGGTTCTTGTTGACAAGCATTACGGAGCATCAAAAATAATATTGGAGCAAGAAATCATGAAATTATAGATTTTCGACTGGATATAAAGGGTCTGTGGCACATTGGCGAATTCTCACATTCAGACTCATATAGTCGAGCATATTGAGAATAGGATGCTCAATGCACGTCAATGTCCACCTTCCGGACATGGCAGTCTATATCTGGCAAGGCTCGCTCAGTCGCATGTAATTCCAGCACACTGGATCGAGTCAGATGGGCTTCACAAGAAAGTCAAAGGCAAAGAATCACTTACAGGAATTGCCCATGTCATCTCCAAACATGCTCGCCATCAAGTCCTCGCCATAGCGGGTGCCATCGGTGGGGTTGTAGCTGACGGCCTTCTTCCCCACGGCCAGCCCCATCATAGACGGGAACGGCTGAAGCGTCTGGAAGTTGGGTTTCCCACCACCACACTCGGCGAGCATGTGTTGATGAACGTTGGTAGCGGCATAGTGACCCATGTGCATGGCACCACCGCAGCGCTTGATCCCGGGCCACGCTGCGAGATCGCCGATAGCATAATGGTGCTCGGCGTTGGGGATATCCCCGGAAAACTGCAAGCTGTCGAATTGTGAGATTGACACCAGTCTACGAAAAAGAGATGCTGAAAAGCAAAGACAAACTCCTGGCGGAGAAACCAAGGGAGAACTCACGATGAATGCACCTTGATGTATCCTTCCGGGTCCAGGGCTTCCGGAGAGAGATAGGTGGACGTGGGAATACATCGTGAGATGGCACTCAGAACGTGCCCCGTGAAGATCTGTTGGCCGTTGCTGAGGGTCAAGCGCCACATTCGATGTCCATCGTCCGTGTCTACGGCGGTAGTATCCACGACGCGCTGTTCGAGGATGACCTCGACACCTGTCTCGTGCAGGATGGAACTGACACGCTCGGCAAAATCGTTGGGCAGGGGCTCTGACGAAAGTAATCGATCTCGGGAGTGGACGAGTGTCACCTTTTGTTGCGGGTCATGGATCTTCAGTTCCGCTGCCATCTCCACACCGACGGCACCTGTCAGGTCACAACGCGTTAGAGGGAGACCAATTGACCCATCGGAAGGGAACAGCGCACCACCGCCCACGACCACGATTCCTTCTCGGGCGTGTCGCACGTCATTCACATGTCGCTGGGCTTCTTTGAGAAAGTCGTATCGTCGCAGAGACTGCGGCACCGTGGGGAAGACTCGCCGTAACCCGGACCCCGCGATCAAATAATCAAAGGGCTCGACACGGTTGATCTTGGTGTCGGAGTCGAGAATGTGCGCGACTTTGGCAGCCGAGTCCACCGTGCTGACACTGCCGTGGATAAAGCTGAGATTGGGGGAATTGAGAGCAGGAATATCCTGGTACCGAGTCCATGCCTCTGGGGCAAACTTTTCACAGGATAAAGCCTTGGGGGACCCGATCAGATGGTCTGCCCTGATCAGCCAGTTGAAACATGTAAATTGAGGTTCCTCTCTAAACCGTGAATCTTCTCGAAAGGAAAAAGGAAAGACTTACAGTATCCGTCCCGTTCGTCGACGACAGTAATCTGGATTGGAATCCGATGCGAAGGGGCAATTGCATCCGGGTTAAAATTGAATCGAGCCAATTGACCCCGCGACAGATCATGAAGGGTTAATGCAGCCGAAAGACCGCCATACGAACCACCAATGATCAGCACGCGAAAGGACCGGGCAAAGGCCGGGACACCGTCGTTGGAAGGCATTGAGGGGAATGGGAAGGAGAAGAAGACAAGAAGAATTAGAAATCAGGGAATAGGAAGGGAAATAAAGAGGACCACCATCAGATCTGGGGAAAAGTCGTTATCAGATGCGACCACTGCGACATCGGGGCTGGGCAAAAGTTATCTGATCTCGCACGAGGTCAAGACTGCGCTGCTTTCACGGTCAATCATGGCCTCTCTTATCATGCATGAATCTGAAATTGATCTGGTGTCAATTACCCCACAATGCACATATAGCCTCGTCTCGCAAGATAGCCTCGGTTGAACCTGGAACCCCCTGTGGTATGTTGACACCCAAACTGATACAAGTTCGATCGGAGAGACCCGAGTATATCAAATGAAACATTGACCCACCGTTCCAATCTCACCAAAATAGTAATATTATTAGAATATTAAATACATAGGAGGGGCCGTTTCGGTACAATCGGCAATGATCGACAATCAAACCAGAGATCTAATCTGATTGAGGCAATCGCCATCTCGCTTACCAAAATTTGAGATTATAAAATCATTTTGTCTTTTTATTTTATTGCCAGAGTGACTGAGCAGTCTACTTCCTATGCATGAATAGAGACCGTAGGATAGTGTGTACAGTATTCCAGAAACAATATTCATTTGCTATTTCTCCTTTTCACTTTTGGGCAACACATCTGGCTCTTCTTTCTCGCTAGATTTGTTGAATGACTTCTTGTTCTCTCGTATGTCCTTCTAAGGTTCGATATTTTTCGCTTCAGACTTTCTCATGAATTGATCTAAGCCCGGTACAATCAATACTCGTCGTCTAAACATTCAGTGTCTACAAGAGCGGCTTCCTGAACTCTAGAGACCATCGCCGTAGAATTATATTAACCGATAGATGACTGGAAACCGACAAAATAGTTCGCAGTGCGATTTTTCATCCAATCGAGATATGTAAAATTCTCGTGAGATTCTCGTTCTCAGAGTCCATCTGGGACACTGCAGAAGCAACAAATGATGTCACGCATTCCGCGGAACACAACTTGGCACACACTGTCAATCTCCCACCCCAACCACATCGTCAACATGGGAGGTGAAGTCCAATGCCCGCCTGACATCAGTGTTGGCCGGGCGCAAAATTTAACCCCCGGAGAAAATATCCACTTCCACGCGGTGGTGGATCTGGGCAGGTAAGAAAATTCAGTTGGGCGGTTCGGAATCCCTTACTGATCTATCGATCCTCAGCAATGGCATTCGATTTTCTATTTCCGATCTATCGCCCCCGGCCACACGCGTTATCCCCACGGTACACTACCAGCGGGTCAATATCTCGCTCTACGACGTCCAAATCAACCATGAGACCGGAGAGCGCATCCCCATCCCCCGCGCCGTCATCGACCGAGTCGTGAGTGCGATCCTTCGCTTTCAGATCGTCTGTGTCGAGACTGGTGTCCCCGCCTCCAATATTCGACTCATCGCGACCGAGGCTACTCGCACGGCGCTCAATGCGTCGGAGTTCACCGATGCGATCCGTCAGGCAACCGGGTATGTGGTGGAGATGCTTTCCAAAGAGGAGGAGGGGAGGGTGGGCGCCTGGGGGATCGCCAGCAGTTTCTCCGACGGCGAAGGGTTAGCGTTGGATCTGGGAGGCGGAAGTATGCAAATGACTTGGTTTATTTCGCATGCAGGCAATGTCCGCCTGAGTCCCCTAGGAGCCGTGAGCTTCCCATATGGGGCAGCGGCATTGACCCAAAAATTGGCCGATTTGAAGCGAGACAAAGACAAGGGAGCCGCGCACAAGGCTAAAGAACAGTTCCGTCGCGAGATGGCCGAGAACTTTCGGGTGGCATTTCAACGTCTCGAGGTGCCCGAGAGCCTGGTGCACAAGGCCCGGACACAGGGCGGGTTCCCACTCTATTTATCCGGCGGAGGATTCCGGGGCTGGGGCTATCTGTTGCTTTATATGCATCAAACTCACGGCAAAACCTACCCCATTTCCATTATCAATGGCTACTCGGCCTCCAAACGCCATTTTGAGGACACGGAAGCGCTCGAGGAAGTTGCTCGAAAGGCGCACGAGATCTTCCGAGTATCCGATCGGCGGCGGAAACAAGTCCCTTCGGTCGCGCTTTTGGTCAATGTCCTGGCGGAGTCCTTGCCGCATGGAATCAAAGAAGCCCATTTCTGCCAGGGAGGCGTGCGGGAGGGGGTCTTATTCCGTGACATGTTACCAGTGATCCGGCAACAAGATCCCCTTGAGGTGGCAACCGCTCGATACGCACCACCGTCCTCGCAGACGATTGCGGCACTCATGCTCTCTGCCCTGCCACGCCCGTCGGCGGACCGATCAGTCCCTGCAACCATGACAGTGCATTTGATTCAAGCATTTGCCAATGTCCTCTATGTGCATGCAACCATGCCCAAGGAGTTGTCCTCCAGCGCTGCTCTCTATAGTACCAGTACCGGTTTACTAGCCTCCACGCATGGAATTCCTCACACTCACCGGGCCTTGCTCGCCCTGATGCTTCAGGAACGGTTTGGCGGCGAGTTGCCCCCTCGGGACGTGGACTTGAAATCTGATCTACAAAACATTCTCACGCCCGAAGAAGTGTGGTGGACCCGCTATCTTGGAAAACTGGGCCTCGTGCTTGGTCAGATCTATCCAACGGGATTCATCGATACGTCTAAACCGCGGATTGTGCCCTCGGCGCAATGGGCTCATGGACTCGGGAAAAAAGGCAAGAAGGAAGGGTTACGACTCACGTTTGCCGTTCAACGCGTGCCATACGATCCAACGCACCTGCGAGAGGAGCTGACACACGACGTTCAGAGAATCGAAAAGGTCGGCAAACGCAAGCATTGGATTGGGGGACGTGATGGCTGGGGGGTCAAAGTCTTGGTCTCGGTCATCGAGGGTGATTTGATGCCTACCCAGGCGAATGAATAATGAATGACCTTGTGGTCCGCCTCAGCTGAGCCTCGTGATGACTGATTCATCATGGAAATCGAGCCACGACGATGATAATGTTGCATTCTATTCCACTCTCCTGCCGCAGTGGAGAATATGATCGATATTTTGACCAAATTGGTACTGGGCAGTGGAAATCTTCACTTGGTAGGTAACTCTGATCCTAAGCTCCATTCCCATATGAAGAGAATCTAGCATGTCCGTCCCACCATCTCGCATGGTCCATATGGATGCAAAGGATATCTACCATAGTACAAAGCCAGAGCATGTAATGACATCGGAATCGGATATTATGCATTACGCAATCTAGAAATGGAAGTATAGTAAACCTTCAAACTCGACAATACAGCATTTTGTATCCCCAATTGGTGCAACCTCCATCACGTGGCAAGAATTGATCATCAGATAAGATCTTGACCTTTTCTTCATCCTTGTATTCTTCCCATGCATGCCGGCGCCAAGCACTCCTGCAGAGACCGTCCTGATCCCAATTGGCCTGCCTGGTCATTTCCCTAAGATCATGCACAGCCGTTGCTCCTGGTGTTTGATCGCGCATTCTTCTCTGCCCCCGTGGTTGACAAGTGGGTCTTGGTCTGATCTTCCGATCGGCCGTGATTATCGGCGCTCCATCTTTTCTCCTCATCCGCCCCTCGTCCGGCGACATCAGCCATCATGTTGCTGCTCAGTTGGTTGGTCTTGGCTTACGGTTTGGTCCGCGTCCAAGCCAGCAATTTACCAAGAGATGAGCGATGTGTAACCGCCGTGTTCTCGGCATACAATTATATATCGTTCGCCGGGGTTCCGGCAGTTGGGATGTGGGATACAAGGTGCCAGAACCCGTTGAAGGTCGCCTCTATCTACGCGGCCTCAGACGTCTTTTGTCGGGACTGGGAACGCGAAGCTGGGTTCGCGCAACTGGCTACCCTTTGCCAGGATTTTGGTCATCACCAATTGCTTCCACGGGAAGCTGTTGCCGAGAACATTACAGATGATGCAATTCGAAATATGCCCAGAGTCGACTATCTCGAATTGTCTCGGGCGCATCCCGTGGATTCTCCCGTTATGCTCTCTGCATCGTATTTCAATCGCATGTTCAATACCATCGTGGGTCGGCTGTTCTTTCAAATGGAAACATGAAATTGACAAGGATCAGGACTCTTGGCAGTTCGAGACTTGGTCGCATCATGCCTTTGGGTAAGTTTGTCTAGAAGCAGCGGATGTCATACGCTGCAGATCGATTGACTGGAATCCAGGTACGTGGGCTACGCCTACTGGAGTGGAATATTGTTGGTTGGGATAATGTCTCGGCTGATGAAATGGATGCTTCATTATCGGAAGCCACGAGCAGGACATGGATCGGAGATCTCCCAGGATTTTCAAACCAACAACGGAGGTTTTTCTTCATGGATGAGCAGTCTCTCCCACTGGACGCAGACCTATCTGACTGTCCCGGCCCCGTTGGCCACGCATGGTCGAAGTCTCCTGGGCTGCACATTTTCAAGCCGAGCAGAAGCCCTGGTGATAGGTGGCTTCTGGGCTCTCAGCATCATCCTCAGTGTTGTCCGCTATCGAGTTTTCCCGGGAAACATATAGTACGAAAGAACCCCTACCTTGGATATGTGGCCATCACTGACCGGACGTAGCTGGCCGGATGTTACCAGTCAGCTACTACGATACTCGGCAGACCGATTGGGAATCATGGCATTTGCCAATCTCCCTTTGCTATGGCTGTTCGGAGGCCGGAATAATATTTTAATATGGGCAACTGGATGGAGCTTCGCAACATTCAACGTCTTTCACCGACACGTGGCTCGCGTGGCTACTCTGCAAGGGGTTGCACATTCACTCTTGTACCTTGCAATATACATCCGAGGTGAGTGACGGGCCGTTCCGTTGACTGCAAGGAGTTAAGGGCTAAGCCATGTATATCCACGCAGTCCATAAAGTATGGAAGGAGCTTTCAAAGGTCTACATAATGTGGGGAATTTTGGTAAGTTCTGGCACTGCATCAACGGGGTAATTAAAAATTGATACCATTTGTTAGGCGTTCTTCGTCATGGTTTTACTGTTGGTCAGTTCATTAGATTGCGTTCGAGTTGCATCTTATGAAATATTTCTGGTCGTTCATATTCTGCTTTCAATTTTCACCCTCATTGCATGCTTTTAGTAAGTTCTGCATCCCAGCCTTGAGCTTTCAAGACCATCGCCTCTGACAGACATTAGCCATACTATTGTATTTGAAACCCACGAGTACTGGATGTATCTTTGGCCATCTGTGGCGGTTTGGGTGACAGATCGGGTCTTGCGAGTGATTCGAGTGATTTACTGCAATCTTCACATTGGCCTCACCAGGCACGAATTGGTTCGCACCTCTTCCAGTCGCATGTCCTATGATGCCGCAGCCGACGTGGTTCGGCTTGAGGTCATTTCTGGCAGCCCGTTGTTACAGCCATCACCTGGGGACTATTATTTCCTTTACCAACCACTTCGCTGGTCCGGCTGGGAGAATCATCCGTTCACAGTGGGTGCGTTCTCCTACTCGGCTGGTTCCTTCAAATCGCCATCTGCAGTAGTCGGGCCCAAGCCCGATGATACGGCTGATGTCGCCCATGTTCCCCTTCTGTTTGAGAATAGCCCAGAACATGAGAATCACTGGACGAGGGAGGCGAATTCTGAAAATGTCAACGACGCGAAGTTGACTTTGATCTTTTGGATCCGCCCCTACAACGGCTGGACGCGTCGGCTGCGAGAGCAATGTGTGCGTTCGGCGAATCAATCGGTCGAAACAACGATTTTGTTGGAGGGTCCATACGGGCGTCAATTTCCTCTCTGGAACTATGAGTCAGTGTTAATGATCGTTGGCGGAACGGGGGTTGCGTCGGCTGTCCCATACTTACAAGATCATCATCGCCGGTCGATGGTTGACTTGACATCCGAAGAGCCCTTGGTGGAGAAGACAAAGACCAGGACACGAGAAATTGAACTGGTTTGGACGACCCGACAGGCTGCTTTCTTGCGTGACGTGGTTCGTCGGGAATTGAAACCAATCCTTTGCCGACCAGACTTCCAGGCTTCGTTCTATACGACGGGTCCATCAAATACCGCCCCAGAAGATCCCCAGGAATTTGGCTGCGACATTCAGACTGGCCGGCCTCATCTCCAGTCACTCATCACAAGTCGTGCCAGCGACGCCGCGTCTAGAGGGATCCGGTTGGCCATCCTTGTTTGCGGCCCCGCGGGGATGGCCGATGAAGCGCGAGCAGCCACTCATTTTGCCATGCGACAGGGATATCAATCGATCCAGTACGTGGAGGAGTCATTTGCCTGGTAGATCGGCGGTCGGACATGGGTGTGATGGAACATGCTGTGTTCCCGCTCAACCACTCATCTCGATCAAGTGGATCATTTGATCGGTTGACTAGTTATAGAGATTATTGAACGACACACTGCCGTAGAGACGGCAGCGTTGCATCGACCGCGCTGATTTTGAAGTCAAAAGGAACCATCACCGAAATTGCTTGCATGATTCGTTCGATCGCATTGGATTACCCAACCTGATCATGATTGAACGATCGACATGATATGTACCGATTTGGAAGCTTCAAAGGCCTGGCGCGACATTCTGGCCCTGCGTGACGCAGGAGGTTCTCGCTGCAGCAGCCCTGCAGGGATTATTGATTCCAAATCCCGAGGGCGCCGACTCGTCCATCGGAATACGAGGAGCAAAAGCTAAAGTCGAGCGGACAACAATCAACAACAAGAACAATCGCAACTGCTTTGCGCGGGATGGCCGCTGCTAAACACGATCCAACTTTGAATTAGACTATGTGCCGCAAGCAAAGTCTATAGGGACGGGATGCGAACTACTGCGTCCATCCGGGCGGGCGCTCGACCCGACGCCAAATCGCCGATCGTCCGGGGGAAGCAGAACGCCACATGCATCTCCAAAAGCAAACATTCTGCACGAGGAAAGTTGATCTCAATCAAAGCATCGGCAGCCACCTCCAATAGATCCCGGCTGTGTAACCGCGATCGCCCAACCATATCTGGTCCCGATAGGCCTGTCCAACTTTCGGGGAGAAGCTTTGGTGATTTGTTCCTGCAGGGTCAACCTCTCCAGCTTGGAAATGCATCATGGTATCCTGGCCAAAATGCAGCGCCAAGAGGTATATTGTGACCAAAAAACATGGCATTGGCTCCTCACCACCTGGCAATGATCCACGATCGCCACTCAGTCTATTGATTCTCGGGTCCACGATGTGATGAGAATACCTGCACAGCTGAGCAGCTGAACGAGACCCCTGAGATGCCTCGAATCCCCTGGAGGACAACGGAGGTTGAGCTGGTAGAAGAAGGATATAAAAGCATTGGCGATTCCGGGTCAGAGAACTTCTCTTCATCCTCACAGCTCATTCTCTTCTACTCCCAGGTCATCTCCAAAAGTCAATCATTGTCTTTGTGATTTCACAAACAGAATCATCATCTCATCCATCAAAATGAAGTTCTTCGCCGCTGCCCTCATGTTCGCTGCCACCGCTGTGGCTCTGCCTTCCTCTGGTGACGGTGTGCCTACCAAGGGCGACAGCAAGGTCCGCTTCCCCGTCAAGGACGATACCACCATCAAGCAGGGCCAGGCCCAGTGCGGCAATGATGCCAAGGTCTCCTGCTGCAACAAGGCCACCTACACCCGCGACATCAGCACTGCCAACCAGGGTCCTCTCGCCGGTGTCCTTGGAACCGCCCTTGGTGGCGGCCCTGGTGGTGATGGCCTGGGTCTTTTCGGACAGTGCAACGACATCAGTGTCTCGGGTAAGAAAGTCCTCGATATGAACGTGGAATCACATGAGTTAACCCTGTGATAGTTCCTGTTCTTGACATCGTCGGTGGTCAAGTTGACCAGCTGCTCAACAAGAAGTGCTCGCAGAACATTGCCTGCTGCCAGAACACCGATGGCGAAGCTGTATGTCTCGAATCATTTCCCTCTATGAAAGACCCTGGCTCACCCTTCCATAGAACGGCAACCTTATTGGTGTCAATGTTCCCTGCGTTGCTCTGGGCTCGCTCATCTAAGCGTGGTGTACAACGCCTTTTCCGTGATCGGGAGAAAACAAGGAGGCCCCCATCTGCAACTATTCTGGGTCACCTCCTCGGAAAGGAACATACATTGAATGCCCGTACATATAGTGTGCGCGTGAATGCCCACGCAAGGCCTTTTTGTTTCGGTCGTCGGAATATGCGATGACATCTCGGTGTCTTCGGTACGCCGATGGTCCGTGTCGTTCACTTGTCTTTCGTTTGTCGCTGTCCTTCGAGGACGGTGAGTATGTATCTAATTCTATTTGTAATAGAAGGACCTTGCACGATATATCTTGTCTTCCCGCATAGATTGTTTCGGACCTAGTGATTATTTCGCCAGGAGATTGACGGAGATTAATGAGCGCCAAAGCGCCAAAGGAAACTATTATGTAACGGTAATTACCAACGATACATTGAGGCTTCCGCTATCGGCACAAGTTCATTCACAAGCAAGGACTTTCTCGAATAAATCAATAGTAATTTGGCCTTTGACTCGTGATTTTGTTCAGAAAAAGGGGGCTCTGAACGACATCATATTATTCATCTTGTTCAAGAGACTGCCGACGGAGTACGGACGGTCCCACTGTATTTCGTATCGCCCGCGTATCAACGGTCCGTGCCGAATTCTCTCGGGATTGATCATCGTCTTACGGAGTGGTTTTCTCCATTTTCCGCGGGCAACCAAGGAAAGAAATCGTCATAGCAGGTTTACCGTTCATACCATGAATCTCTAGACTTCTATCTCAACAAATTCTGAAGTGCCAGTCTCCCAACAGCCAAGCTACTCTCAATATTGACTGGGAATGTCTTTCGGCCCGACCACCGACTCAGTGATTGGTTACCACAAAAACGTGTGTTGCTTGGCGAGCTTGCTGAATCTTATTTCTTTTGCGCCAAGATTGAAGGAAAAAGGGGAAATGACTTCGTGAAGGCCAACATGGGAGTTGAAATCTTTAGAAAATTGACCAACTGACATGGACCCAGCCTGAGGAATCAGAGTCGCCAAGTAGAATTTGCCGACGAAGGAGCACGCCGAGTAATCAACCGATGAATGACTTATATAGTCTCCATCAAAATGCTTGGCAATCGCCATCCGGAGGTGCATCCGAGCCCCCGACGGAGCAGGATCCGAATTGAACCAACCTTACCTCGGGCTAATGCCGTCACTCGGGAAAGAGACGTGGAACCCGGGAAGTTCAGTCGGCAATCTCTCCTCTCATGTTGCGTTCCCAATATGCTTGAATTCGTCATTTGTCTTTTAGCCCTCCATACGATTTGGCAGTACCCCATGGAGCCCCCACAGCGGCCTCGCCCCCGTGGGGATTGCTAATGGTCCGTGATCATGAGGAAAGGGTTAAAAAGGAGCCTTGGTCCTTGCCTGGTCAAGGGAGCGGAAAACTTGTCCCAAAACATATTTATATCCCCATCTTTCCTCATCTCCCCGTGGTTCATCACCAACATGAAGACCACCGACACTGAGATGTCGAACCATTTGGAGAATGCAGGTCCTCCTGTGTCCTCTGATCCCAAGACCACAGACGTTTTCGACAACGATTCCCCAAATAATCCCCGGAACTGGCCCCAATGGAAGAAGAACGCCCAAATTTTGATGGTGGCCTTCCACTCCATGATGGGGACATTCATGGCCGCGGGAATCATTCCGGCCTACGAGATGCTGGCCGAAGAATATGGCATAACTGTTCCGGAGGCCAGTTACCTGACTTCTTTCCAGGTAAGCAAGCTGCATATTTGAGGCCGTTGGCACGGAACAGTATCTAATCCCATAATGCAGATTTTGCTTCTCGGTCTCGGACCTTTCCTATGGAATCCCGTCACTGCGGTCTATGGCCGTTATAATGTCTGTCTGCTTTCGGTGATTGGATGTATGGCGTGCAACCTTGGTGGTGCCGCATGCACCACGTACGGCAGCCAGATGGCCACTCGCGTCATCACCGCATTTCTCATCTGTCCTCCCATGGGCAATGGGAGCGGAGTGATCACGGAACTGTGTGAACCGGAGAAGAGAGCCCAGAAACTGGGCTGGTGGACTCTGATGACGACAATCGGCACACCGTCCGGTCCGTTCATCATGGGATTCGTCACTCAGCACATCGGCGTGAAGTGGATCTTTTGGCTCTATGCCATCATCAATTTCGGCCAGTTTTTGCTTTACGTGGCTATCGGCGACGAGACCATCTACGACCCGGAGAATGACCGGCGGCGACCCGGCTTCTGGGGCAAGTTCCGCATTGGCCAGGTGGGATCACGCCGGTTGAAACCATACGACTTTGTGTCTCCCCTTTCGCTGGCTCGGTATCCTCGGATTGTGCTCGCAGCATGCGCTCACGCAATCACCTTCTGCTACGGCAATATTGCGCTGATCGTGGAGATGCCCATTGTGTTCGGAGAGCGGTTCAATTTTGATGCGCAGCAGATTGGCCTGCAATTCATCGCCATCATTATCGGATGTGTGTTAGGAGAACAGATCAGTGGACCCATGTCGGATTGGTTCCTGCGGTTCGTTGAACGGAAACGGGGATACTCTCGCCCAGCCGATCGTCTCTGGCTGTCATATCTTGCGTTCGGCACCATCTATGCCGGCTTGTTGACCTGGGGCTTCCAATTGCAAAAGCTCACGGCATGGAATGTCACCCCGTGTGTTGGCGCGGCAATTGCTAGCTTTGGCAATCAAATGCAAACGACCATCTTGACCACCTTCGCCGTGGAATGCAAGAAGGAGCGAGCGGCGGAAATTGGTGTCTTCGTCAACGTCTGTCGTCAAATCTACGGATTCGTAAGTTTCTATTCCTCTGTTGACTCTCCATCGAAGATTGCTAACGTGAAATCTGCTTAGATCGGCCCATTCTACTTCCCCGCCATGTTCGCCTCGCTTGGATTGGGAGGCGCTGCAGGTGTCATGGTCGCCATCATTGGTGGAAGTGCCATGATTCCCATGATGGCCGTCCAGATGGTCGCCTCTCGTGACGACAGGTCTTAGAAGCTTGTAAGCTTGTTTTGAATATCTTGCGATAGAGATAGACCTCTAGAATTTCTACATGATTGATGCAATGTATATGACTGAAGATTATTGTATAAGATTGATCGCATTATACATAGATTGACATCCGTTTGGGATGGTTCTTTAAAATAGATTACTCGGAACGCTGTTGAGCCAAGACATATCTTGAAAATCAGGAAACTCCAGTCCGTCCATCATAGCAGCCGCGCCCAGCCCTTCTCCAAATGACATTTCATTTAAACCACCCGGGAGATGAGAAGCAAATTCTTGGCTAGAGGTCTGGTTAAGCTGGGGTTGGCCTTCCGAGAAAGCTTGCTCGTAAAGAATCTCCAAAGCCGCCACGCAGCGTCGCGCCGATTTGCTATAGCTTTGATATTTACGAAGAACACCGAGTGCACATTCCCATGAATGAGTGAGCGAGGCTTCTGTGAACTCCGTGACGATGGAGGAGCACAATCGACCAGCAATAAGAACAGTGGCAGCAGTGTAGACATCTAAACAACATTGTCAGGGTCCATATGAAATGTACAAAGCCTACACAAATACTTACATAGAATGTTGTACCACCATGCCGGAAGGGGTCCTCCAGTCCCGTCAGCAGGCACATTGTCGTATATTAATTGGATGGATTCCTGGGCTACGCGGACGCAGATCACAGAGCATTGTAATGCGACGCGATAAGGAAAGGAGTCATGGATGGAGATGACAGGATTTCCAATTGCATGATCGCGCATTGCACAATATTTGGAAAGAGTTGGGCGGAAAAGCAAAATGCGGATGTGCAGAAACCTGTGAGATGTGAGCGACGCGTCGGTGGATTGAAACAAGCAACGCCTACTGACCTTGCACGCAAAACAATACTTTGTCGATAAAAGATCGGGTTGTCAGATCCAATTTCGTGGCTGTTACGCAAGTGAGATGGGAGACTGCAAGTCCAGCGAGTGAGTGATCGATCGAGGTCGAAAATGGTACGTTCCCCTTCATTGACCCCACCGTGGAAAAAGAAGTCATGGATATCGCTCGTGCTCTCTTCTGGGGCGGGGCTGTACAGGCTCAAAAGCACATCACTCATGATTTCGTAGAGCTCGAGGGTCTTGTTGAAAAAGGTCATCACGGACGGTTGATTGGGTGGTTGAGCTGGTTCAGTGGGTGCGTCGGCCAAAATAAACTCATCATCGACATTCAGTGGGAGAGGTATTGAACCACTAGAAGCTCTTGATATCATTGCCGGTCGGCCAAATGTCATGGAAATGACTCTATATCATGATGTGTCAGGGGAGATACGGTTCTTGCAAAGTCGGATTCAACAAACCGATCCATTAACACGCAGCCATGCCATAACTTGCGCGCTAGTTGTTGCTCACGAAACCCGTGCAGGCGTGAAATGGTGTGAGGTAGGTGGAGACCTAGGCTCTGTGCGTTCCGAATTGCCAGCCCAGTGATAATCCAACACTGGTGCGCCGAATCAGTGCTTTGAAGATGTTGCGCCATCAGTAATAAACACTGAATCAGTCCGGCTGATCCGGTGTCCCACAGATTGAATTGGAATTGATCTTTCGCGCGGGTGAAGAAGGCTTCGGCCGAATCCTCTCGTTCTTCCGGAGCGATGAAATCGGCTAATTGGCTCGCCAGCGCGAAGATCACGTTGAATGTGCACATAAGCATATTTTCATCCTGCATCAAAGTCGCGCCCTCCCATATTGAAGCATATTGAGCCTTGAAGTGGGCGCTATCAACAAACGGATATAAAGGAAAGACGTAGTTCCAATATACGCCCATCAAGGCGTCCGCCATCCGCCGTGGAGGTAGAACATAGTTTGGTGTTTTCTGCGGTGTCGAGCTTGGTCCCGATAGAAGGCTGGATCGAAAAGCAATCTCTGGCCCTGGTGACCTTCGGTCTGGGGACGCGACTCTCTTGTCCACCGCGGTTCTGATCTGGCGCATGAATCCTGCTGCGCTTGAGCTGCCAAAGAAGCCTTGGGCAGCCCGCTCTTCTCCCACTGCCCCCATCATGGCATTGACGCCATCTCCATTGCCGCCGGGGCTGAGTTGAGGCTGACATTGAGTCCTCTTGCCTTGATCGCTGGGTGTTTCGGCATGATTACCAGCCGGTGACAAGGATGCCACACTTTTTTCCTAGTCACTTATTATTAGAAATAAACATTTAACACAGGGGTGGATCGTCCAACCGGCGTTTGCGCTTGTAAAAGTGTTGTGTCCGAAGCTTGCGGGCTTTCCAGGAGATGGAGTCGATTTTCTAGACGAGCGATATAGCTGAAAACTCCGTCAGCACGTTACCTCATCGCCTGTTCCCGAGGCCTACGTTTGAGTTGCGCGCCTCTTCTCCAGCTCGCCCGTATAGACGCAGCGGGCGCGACTGTCTGACCGTCTGCTACAGGGCCCACATACTGGACGCCAGTCAGCGCGGGTCGGATTCCGAGCACTGGAAGCACCTACCGGGTTGTACTCCATCACACCGCACTTTTCTTGTGCGGCAGTCATCGCACGCGACCGCGATCTTTCGGCGCTTAGCCTTTTCCTTGTCTCGGGATTGGTTATTCATGATTCAGAGGTTGCAGAAACAGCAATTGGATTCCGGTGAGAACCGGTCGGAATCGCTTCCGGACCAGGGGCGGGGGGTTTCCGCCGTGGCTGCCAAGGGCATCAAGATGGCGGAATATTTCCTGAGAATTCACGTGATGACCTTATCGAGTCGCTGATTCGTCAATTCCAAGAACTTTGCACATTCTAGACCATTACCGATTTTAGTCATCTGCGTCATGGACATTGTTCTCATCATCAGGGCCACGATAGGAAAGTTCATGCGACGCAGGTACATATTGAAGTAAGGGTAAGGCTCGTCAACAGTTGGCAAGCATTCAGGAGAAAGACACAGAATTCAACCCTGTTCCGGCAATCGCTCAGCTGAGACAACAAGCAGGAGAGCTATGTACCATGCTATGCTATTGGCGATTATATGCATTTATTGAAGCATGTGCTGAATCGATGATCCTGTCGAGACACATGACTGCATGTGATCTCGGAGGCTTCCTTGCGCTTTCTCCCTGTGTTTTCTTGGTTCACCGAGATAGTTTCTAACAACAATCAACATCCATCCCTCCTTCAATTTCCAGACACGCATGAACCTACTAACCAGCAGATCGAGGCTTGGAAACTAGACAAAGTCACGAATAGCATCAACAAAGCCACATCTCAATTCGATCAATCCAACAATATGACTTCTGTTGTCAACCATTTTCCCAGTGCCACATTTATCACCTTGATTCCTCCGCGCCTCCTCTGAATAAGACCAACACACCATCCCCAGAAAAATGCCTCTTTGAAGATATACTCATATTTTGGGTCGGTCTGAGGGCTCCCCTGGAAGAATTGGTCCTATCCTACATGGGCTGATAGCAACGGTCTATCTCACAAAGGTCTAGGAATAAACAGGTCAGGTGCAGCAGTTCGATAACTGAAAATTGCAAAGCGCACAAATTTCAGGTCTTGTAGCCTCTGAAAAAGCCAACAGAAAAATGGAGTGCCGGGCGGATATCACGCAGCCGTGAAGGATGAGTGGAGATGCAACGCCCGACATACCACAGGAGGCTGTTGGATCTGGTGAATTACGACCACGATATTGCCACCAGCCACTGAGATTGCTTAGCGCAATCAAGCTATTTTGCCCCGGGCATCGTGGTGTGCTCGAGGCTGCACCTAATCACGCAATTATTCGCCCAATGTTCATCACAATTGCCGTGCTAGAGAAAACGAGAGATCTGAGATTTTAAAAAAGTAGAAAATCTCCTCTTTTTCTTCTTGCAATGGCTATTGACTGGCCGCTTTTGACTTTTGACTCATTTGAAATATGGCAGGCACCATTCAACAGGATGTTGGGCCAAGTCCCCCTCGTCAAGAGGATGGGAACCGCAAATCCCTGGCCGACATCCATCATGATGGGCCCAACACAGGAGTGGGCGAGTTGGACTTTGAAGAATACACTCGGGGTGGTCTTGGGCGACATATGGGGGGTTTTTCGACCATTTTTCTCATGTCATAAATCACCCCAAATTTGAGAAAGTCAATTGAGCTGACTATAACAGCGTCGGTCGTATCATTGGTACTGGGATCTTCGCCACGCCCTCCTCCATCACGGACAGTGTTGGGAGTGTAGGAGCAGCATTGTTGCTATGGACCCTTGGACTCCTACTGGCAGGCGCCGGCCTTTGTGTCTGGTTGGAGCTGGGCTGTATGATGCCCCGAAGTGGCGGAGAAAAGGTATACCTGGAAGCTGTCTATCGCCATCCAAAATTATTGATCACTGTGGTCTTCGGGGTAAAGGCCGTTGCACTGGGATTTACTGGTAAGCATCAGAGATCATGTTGGACTTTGACTTCGACTGATACAAAACCATGAAGCCCAAGGGTGCATCGTGTTCGCTTCCAACCTCTTTGTGGCTGCAGGCAAAGAAGCCACCGAGTGGGAAGAGCGAGGGATTGCCATTGCGGTCATCGTGTTCATCACGCTGCTTCATACCTTCCTGCCTGGATGGGGTGTGCGCGGAATGAACTTTCTCGGGGTTCTTAAAGTCATCATTGTTCTGTTCATCGTCGTCACCGGCTGGGTGGTTTTGAGTGGCCGAATCTCCCGCGTGAAGGATCCATATGCTAGCTTTCACAACTCCTTTGCTGGGTCCGCAACTAACAGTAATCTCTATGCGTTGGCGCTTTTCAAAGTATTAAACTCATACGCCGGGTGAGTGGTGAAGCCTTCCTCGAACGCAAATTTGCCTCTGACCAAATTGTAGCTGGTCCAATGCCGCATATGTGCTGAATGAGATCAAAAACCCAGTCCGAACGTTAAAGATCGCGGCACCTATTGGGCTTTTTATCTGTGGAACCCTTTATTTGTTAGCTAATGTTGCCTATTTTGCCGCGGCGACGCCCGAAGAAATCGCCAATAGTGGTGTGACTGTTGCATCCTACTTTATGGGCAAGGTTTTTGGTGAAGCGGCCAAGCGCGCTCTCAGGTGAGACACCATCCGCAAGCAATGGAATTGGACTGATCCGTGTATAGTGTTTTGATTGCCATCTCCGCATTTGGAAATGTTTTGACGGTGACCTTTACGCAATCTCGAGTCAACCAGGAGCTGGCCAAGGAAGGAGTAATTCCGTTTCCAAGATTCTGGGCGTCAAACTGGCCCTTTGGATCGCCATCAGCGGGTCTGCTGCTGCATTTTATTCCTTCCTTTATCATCATCGTGGCGATTCCATTTGGCGATGCGTACAACTTCATCCTCGATCTTGAAGGATACCCGGGCAGTGTTATTAACTTCCTTGTGGTTGCGGGCCTATTCTATCTTCGATGGAGTGCGAAAGATGTCCACCGGCCTTTCCGAGTGTGGTTGCCGATCGCACTCTTCTTCATGATAGGACAGGCTTTTCAACTTGTGGCGCCATTTATCCGCCCTCCAGGGGGGAAAGGAGACACGTCGCTTCCGTACTGGCTCCCTTCTGTGGTCGGGATCGTGGTTTTGCTCGTCGGCGTGATTTACTGGTTGTTCTGGCAGCAAATCTTGCCTGTAACGAAAGGCTACTCTCTCGCACCCCGGCATGCAGTTCTGTCCGATGGGACGACCGTTGTGGTATACGAGAAGTCTCAAAAGAAGGAATGACAGAATATCGCCTATTGCGTCTATCCTGTTTGCACTGTGACCTACCTTGGCTACCTTTCCAACACCATTTCGTCTATAAACACCCATGTGCATTGATTTAAAGGTCACTCCATAACAAAACGACTCTCTACACCGTTGAAGGTGTTGGTGCGGACGGCTGCCTCACCCATGTCCAACTGCTAGACCCCAATCTACTGGCAATTGAACTCGCTTTCCAGCAATATCCGATCAGCCGAAGATGTAAAGTTTTATCGATTTTGAACCAATATGAAAAGATTATGCTTGCTTGCAATTGATGCTGCATTTGTTCGTGAAGTAGCGAATGGGGAGACGTGGAGAGATGCAAGGTGTTATCCATCATTCGGGGGCTGTCGGCTACAGTTGCCTCTATTTGAAAGAGCAAAGCAATTGGGACAGATGGAGTACCGAGACACGAGAGTAACGGCAATATTCAAAACCCATCTACGTCTATCGACAAACCGAGATTGAGTAGTTCTTTGTCATTCGAAATGCACATGAGCAATGCTCGTATTGAAAAGCCGCCAATGATTGATGGTTCACAACGCCGGTGGCAGGAAAATGTCTCTGGTGCAAAATGCCAAGGCGAATCGGGGATTTGATGTGCATTGCAATCCTCTAACTTGTGGCTGAAACGTAATCTATTTACAACACTGCTTGTCGGCCAAAGTGGTACGTCTCTTTTTGGCTCTCTCGGTGTTATTCTTGAGAGAATCCTGAACTCTATTTTTTCCACGGGCTCATTTACTTGCTCCTTGGATCAAAGTGGGATCGAATCAAAGTCCAAAGATGTCCTGAAGGATTATTATTGTTATTATTGTTGACGATGAACGAGGTTCACCATTAGGCGCCCTTGGCAATGTTTCAATCCTGACCATCAGACTCCTCTCAACTATCAATTGGTACGGTTTGATGTCTCAAGCTCAATGGTTTGTTGAATTTGAAATATGATGTGTATTTGCTCTGCTCGGCTCTTCTGACTTGCTTTCATTCCGTGGCTGATCCTGTTGACCCTTCCTGATATTGACCTGTTCTCCTCACGGCCCGTGCACTTGTAGCCCCCGGTTCCAACCCCGATTTCTCTTCATGGATCGTCAGGCGGAGGAGTATAAATCTTTACAGTCTGCTTGGTCTGGTATTTGGTTTTGATCCTTTTTTCCAGTCGCGTATTTCTCATATTCGTTGTTCTTCCAACTTTCGTGTATACCTTCGCTCCTTTACTACTACTTTTCACTCCTTTACTACTACTTCTTCACAATCGTCATTCATTAGTGAACCAACACTTCATTCAAAATGCCAATCCCCAGCGGATTCCAGTTGTGGGTCAAGGGGACCCAGCGCAAGGCCCGGTTGGTTTGCCTATTTGGCCTGCTGTTCATCGCTCTTGGATCAACAGCCAGTCCAACTCCAAGGAACGAGGAGACTACACACATGAGCCTTGAATCCGCATGCGCAAACAGATCTATTGAGTCTGTCAAGTGGCAGCCCGAGCCCGGGGTCAAATGGCAGATCCAACTCGCCGATGTGGTGGATGTTGACTCCGCGGATGCCGACATCTACGATTTAGATCTGTTTGACAATACCCCCGAGAAAATTGCCCAAATCCATGAAAAAGGAATCAAAGTGATCTGTTATTTCTCTGCCGGAACTTACGAAGACTGGCGCCCTGATGCGAAGGATTTCAGCTCGTCGGATCTTGGCAGTGAGCTTGATGACTGGCCCGGGGAGCGCTGGCTGGACTTGCATTCTACCAATGTGCGCCAGATCATGAAGACCCGTCTAGACTTGGCACTCCAGAAAGGATGTGATGGTGTGGATCCGGACAATATTGACGCGTACAGCAATGAAAACGGTCTTGGGCTGACTGAACATGACTCGGTCGATTTTTTGAATTTTCTTGCCGCGGAAACTCATTCTCGCGACATGTCGATCGGCCTCAAGAATGGTGGTGATATAATTGGATCGGTCATCAACAACATGCAATGGTCGGTAAATGAGCAATGCGCCCAGTATGACGAGTGCGAGGTGTATGCGGCGTTTACCGAGGTCAACAAGCCCGTGCTTCACATTGAGTACATTGACGAAGAATCTGAGTCTGACTCTCAATTTGATCGAAGACGCGAGACGCACAGCATTTCCCAGCAAAGGACCACGGCCTGCACTGCGCGCGGCTCCGAGAGATTTTCGACCATTATCAAGAAATTGAAACTGGATGTCTGGGCTCAGTATTGCTAGTTTGGTCTTGAAAGTCTGGTTGGTCAACTGAGTGGTCTTAGACCTATTGGCGAGTTGGTGGCAGTCGTTTGATTCACTCTTTTGCTTTCTTGTTCGACGACTGAAACAATCTTCGCGTAGTGTCGCAGATTGACCTCAAGTATCTAGCTTCATTGGCTGAAATATCCAAGGATAGGTGAATGATGGATATACCGCGAATTAGACGAAATTTCAAATCAAAGAATGTTCAGTTTTGATATTATTCGGAGTGGTAAACACGGTCCACTTTTTTTCTATATGTCAACAGTCGAGTGTCGAACCATTGTGTCCCGTTATGAACCATCCCACTTCTATCTCAAGATTTCTTTTCTTTTCTCAACGCCAACCCAAAAACCAAATTTCTCTCTATAAAAAGCATGAACTCATTTGGCCCTGGGGCCGGGGCTGATGCCAGTGCTTGGACAGGGGGCCGTTGCCACTTGACCCTTTCGTTCTCTTCAACATTAAACACTTGTCTTGTGTTTCTTTCTCTAGTCTCAAAATGAGGGGACTCAACCTTCTTCACCTTAATTGCTTACTTTCATTATCTTTGCCAGCAGCCGCTATTCCTACGCACCACCTCGGGAAACGTCTTGATATCACGGATAGCTGCAAACCTTACGCAGAAGCAGTTCAAGATGCAGTTGATACCGTCAAGCTATTGGGGAATGCTGCTTCAGATGCAATTGAAGACGCTCTTGGTTTCCAGCTTTCCGTACCTGCCGACCGTGCCCGGCGCATGATTCCGCGGATATTTGGATTTCACGTCGACGGCCACTCAAGCGAACTCAGAGAGCTTTCTAGTAAGACTATATTGATATTTGATTCTCAAAAAAAAAAAATACATATACTAACGCTAGCGCTCTGAATTAGGTTCGTACCGAGTGATCGCTAACACTGAGGATCAGGATGTTCCTACTTTCTGTGACCCCAATATTTTCAAGGAGAAACGTGACGACGAATCCTATACTGGCGATGACCCCCCGGACGGTATGATGGCATTGTGGAGCCCTGTTTATAATGAGTGGATCTTTGTCAGTGAAGGCAGCAAGGAGATGTGCCCACCTGGAAGAGAGGGAAGACATATGCCGTTTAGGTTGGCTTCCAAACGAGATGAGAGGCGTGAGCTCATCCTCCTCTGTCCTGGAATTTTCCAGAACTGGGAAGCCAAAAATCAACTCAGCTACGCTATAAAGAATCAAGAGGAGCTAGGAGATCCCCCAGGAACGCTTTTGGCGAAATACCACAAAACCCCCACGAGAGTTCTATTCCATGAGCTTGCTCACACTTTCAAAGCAGGACGTGGTAAGTTACTGTTCACTGTCTACTTTGATTTCTGTCTTGTATTATTAATATCGGACGGCATTCAGCCCTTGACAGACAGGTTTCCTACAAAGGCCACGTGCTGAAAGTTTACGGATTTGAACTTGTCACAAGGCTGTCAAAGGTTGATCCCGCAGGCGCCCTGACGAATGCTGATTCGAAGACTTATTTTGCTGAGGGTAAGCTTCAAAACCACACTTTGTTTGATCCTGCTAGAAGCTGATTATGATAGCAATGGCTCTAGATGAGTGGAACTGGTACTCCGGAAGGGCCAAATCTCCCTGCTGAGGACTACCGCGTGGGGAAAGTGTGACCCGGGGCATTTGCTGGTTCTCGGTTTTGGGGAGTTGAGATGATTGAATGTGTTGTTATGTGTTGTGTCGAAATTAAACTAACTGAGTAAACGGAAACTGGGAGGTGAGCGCGCGGATTCAGGCCTCAGGCACCGAGATCACAGGTATCGCGACAGGTCCAATTTTAAGTCTATTCAACTACCGACCGCTAGCCGACGAGCTTGTGATCTCCACCTGGACCCGAGGAATCACCCCATGACCGCATTTGTTACGAACCATTGGATAAGGGCCAAGGCTCTGGTTAGTTTTTGTTGTAGATCAGGTTCCATGTACGGAGTACCTTCTAGATAAGGAGATGGACCAATTCTTGTTGTGTACATAGCTAGATGGCAGAGCCTACTCCGCCGTACCCACAACTATGTACAACGCCTAGGGACTTCTAGAGGGATGAAGACGGGTCTCAAAATAAAGAATATGACCTGCCAGGTATATTGTGATTGCAAATATGGAATAGGCTGTACACATTGGTTGAAAGAGAACACAAAGAGTCATTACTTTATGCCGCTTCCGTGATATACAGTTGTGTCTTGTTTCTTCCCACAACCAGATGGAAAACCAACTTGTTGTGGACCATAACTTGAGAACGATTCAAATTGACCAATTAAAGAGAAACGTGCCTGGTTATTCCGTAGATTTGTCAAAGATTTACTTGCTTGTGGCCGTAATAATAATGGGGCAGAGGCTATTTTTCGGCCGTTGATCGCAAATGGTTGACTGGCCACTTAGATCTATATAGAGGCGTCAATGCACCCGTGTATCCAGCCATTTGGTAACGGCCCCCATGATGATCTACACAACCGGCCCCTCTACATGTTGCAGGGTCTGTAATAATAATTCGTGATGTACGGAGTATAGAACGGCCGATTATCGATCAGTCTAGTTTTAATGCTGCGAGAGCGTAATGCAACAGTATCCGTATGTCTTGGTGTTGGCCACCCCGCTGTGGGTTATAGAGTAGTCGAATATTCGAGACTTGGGTACCGTTATAACATTGTTCACTCCTTTCTACTTCTTCGATCTCACCGGCAGTCTGAGCGGCACCCTAGAGAAAATGAACAGCCATCAGAGGGCACAAAAAACTCACTATGACCTCCTACCCGGGAGTGCTCGGTTGCTTAGTGCCGCGAGCATTGCATCCAATCACCCTTTTCTTCGCCAGTCATGTTCTACAATTCATCATACCGGGCAGGAAGTGACGATCGGCCCTGGAAGAGACGGAGCCTTCACTAGACGAACGGGATTTCTTTCTGCCTTCGAACTCCCAACATCCTTACCAGCAACCTTCGCATCATGGGAGGAAATCTTGCACCAATTGCCAACACTTTTGCGGAAAGGGAAGGCGTGCAAAGTCATTAACACTTTGCCTCCTCTAGCAGCCGAGATCCAAAACCTCCCCAGCCAGTTCCTAACGCGAGCATCGATTGTCATCAGCACTATACTGCATGGGTATGCCTTTGAGGTCCGGCATCGAGGAGATGGGAAGCGACTCAACTATTTGCCTCCAGACCTAGTGGCAGCTTGGCAGGTGGTGTCATCGCGACTAAACCGGCCCGTCATGAATCGGTCGGCGGGAGATGATATTCTCAACAATTTCCAAATATCACAATCATCAGCGTCCTTGTGTATCGAGTACTTCAATTTCCCAGAAGAACGTTGGAGTGCAGGCACCCAAGTCGAGATGGAGTACACTTTTGCTCCCGTGTTGGAATCCATGACCAACGTCCAGAAGTATATCGGGATCGATGATGAAGGGGAAATCACGAAGGAACTTTGCAATATTACGAGCGGCATTATCGACTGCGGACGGGTATTTCTATCCACTCGCTGCGAAAACACAAAAGACGGGCTCGACTTCGTGGCTTGGGGCAAGACCTACCCAGAGATCGGGAGACCGCTATCTTCCGAGGGGCTTAACAACAGCGGTATCAATTCGCCCTTGTTTCATGCCTTGGATACCTTTATTGGTATTGAAGACGTGAACCATGAGTTATATAGGCAACAGATACGGCGCCGAATACTTCTACCACCCCCCGTCAGCCTCTTCCTAGAGGCCTTGGGTGATCGCAGATACAGCATCCGACATTACGCAGAGAGACGCAAAAACTCCATAGTCGCAATGGCTTTTGACGTTTTGATTCAAACGTATGTTTGGCTCTTGGAAATGCATCGAAAAAGAGCTGTTGGCGGGATCACTATTGCAGAGGCTTCTGGTCGTCAGCAGACAGCTGGCGGAATGCACTCGGGCGACCAAGTTACATTGGACGAAATCATCAATGGCCAATTAACGAGGTCGATTGCTTCGCGGATTGGCTCTCAACACCAGACACTTGCTACAACCGTCGATTCCGTGTTCCAGTCGGGAAGCAAAGCATCGATTGTCACCTTGAAGTATGATATCCCTTTGCCTGCCAGACCTGGCGACAGAATCCAGGTCTGGCCCGGACATCAGGACTCTGCGATACAGCAGCCTCGCCATTACTCTGTCGCAGACATCAAGACCGATCGTCTTTCGAGCCAAGTCTCTCTCACGGTCGCACAATCCAGGGGTCTCTGCGCAGAATTCCTTCGGAACTCTGTCCCGGGACAAAATGTCCAAACAAGACTGATTCCAGCTCCCGGATTCAGGATACCCGAGTGCTCGCAGTCGCCTATGTTATTGGTGGCACAAGGAGTAGGATTAGGGCCTTTCCTTGGTTTCCTTCGACACCAAGCTAGGGCCAAACAGGGGAAGATGCTGGGCGATGTGATCCTCATCATCAGTGCGAAACATTGCGCGCATGTTCCTTATTTTGCCGAAATCTTCAACCTCACTTGTGTTCTACCCTTAGTGGTATATTGCGCTACGTCGCAGAGCAACGCCCGAGTGCTCCATCATGGCAAAGAGCGGCAGTATAGTGGCGCTGCGAAAGCACCTGAAATAATCGCGAGCTTGCACGATCAGATCAGATCAGAGGTTTTCGACAAGCAAGGGCATGTCTACGTATGTGGGAGCATGAGCTTCGGAATGACGATTCGGTCAACACTGCACGCGTATTCTTTGGTCGATCTCAAACGATATCATGAGGACTGCTTTGGCGGGCATACTATCAGCAATACTCCGGCAACATCTATCCCTATATCGGAGCTTGCACGGCACAACAAGCCCCACGACCTCTGGTTAGCTATTGCAGGTGTGATATTCGACCTGACAGCTTTTGCCTCAATCCACCCGGGGGGTATCAAGACATTAATCGAATGCGCGGGCCTGCCCGCCGACCGTAAATTCGCCCAGGTTCATTTTGGGGATGGAAGCCAGGGCGTTTTGGCTCAAATGGAGCAGTACGCAATCGGCACCCTCCAGGAAAACAATGAGCTGTCTCACGATCGAGTACGAAGGCTCCTCCGTGTCGTTCAAATACAGAATGTGCTTTCGAACAACACATACTTCGCTCCAGGGCGCAAAATGCCCTTCTATGTCTTTGCGGACAGCTTGATGGTCATCTGGAATAGTATATGGTCCCTGTATACTTCTGTGAGAGTGGAAAAGGGGAAATTGATGGTCATGCAGCAGCTGCACGAAGCCCTCAAAGCTTTCAAAGAAGATGGATGGTGCTTCTTGAGTCGAAGCTTCGGCCCTGAGGTAGAGAAGAAGGAGGTCAGACTTCGAGCCGCGTACTCACAGGTGTGGGGCCAGTTCCATCTCTTGCTTGACCAGATCAAGGAATGTTGTGTTCAATGTGATCTTGACGATGTGCGATTTGCTGAAATGTTCGATGTGCTCCTACATGATTGCGTATCAAGGACCCAGAGGTTTATCTATAGCGCAAGGGAGTCATTCGAGTCTGACTTCGAAAGTCGATGCAGGAGTTGCTCGACCCAGCTAATGTATTTGAACATGAGCCGACTTCGGTGACTTTTTCGACTAGGGTCAATGTACTTCCATCAGTTGTAATTGTTGGGAATTATGCAGATCGTCCAGATTGGAAGAGGTGTACGCAACTGTACTGAGTGTAGAGAATTGGATGGGAAGGAGTGAGATGGTTAAGAGCCCGAGTAAACTAAACTACAGGTTACAGGTCATCCGACGGGGGTTGAACTCTCAGCTGACGGGGGTGTGGGTCAATCATGTGATCTAAAAAAGTTCGCCTGTTGGTGGAGTTCACACTAAACTATATTAGGTGATTAGTTAGTGCGTACCGAGAAGACGCACGAAACACCCCTCTATAAGTAGTTACCAACTAGTTATTATAGACTATAGAGAGTACTATAATATATAGTCACTATATCGAGATATATAAATCAACGATTTAATCGATATTAATTCGATTCCCTAGCTAGAAGACTAGGATTAGCTTAGTTTAAGAGACCTCTAAGACCAAAATATCCTTTATAAGCAAAATACTATAGTATAGGAGGCGGAGTATTAGGTAAATATATATCTCTCTACTACCACCCTTCCCTTAAGGAACTAGTTAATAACTAGTTATTAACTAGTTATTTATTAAAGTATAAGATAGCAATCCTACTTATAGCTAGGCGCCTATTACCTATTATAGCTAGGAAAATTGAGTATATACTAATACTACCTAAATACCCCAAAACTACACTAGAAGGAGTCGCCTATATTATAGATCTAAAAGGGGTTAAGCTAGAAAAGGCTTAAGTATATCTTATATAGGTAAGTTATAGAGAAGAACTACTTAGAAACTAGTTACTAACTACTTAGTTTAGATATAATTTAGGTATAAATAGAGTACTTTACTAGCCGAAATATTTTATATATTTCTATAATATTAAACTACTAAAATAGTATATCACTATAGTAGTATTTATCGATATAAGTATCTCTATCTAGAGATTCGAGATATATACTTTTATAATCTTAATATAGAACTTTATAAAGAGATTTATTATATATAAAGGACTACCAATATATAAAGCTATTTTATAAGAATATAAAGAGAGGTATCGACGTAAATAAAAAATAAATAAAAAACTAGATAATAACTAGTTATAGCTTATTTCTAATAAATTATAGGCTCTTTCGCGCTTATCAAAAGAAGTTTAAGGATTAGAAAGCCTATAAGATACTAAATTCTACTTATCGGCTTATATAGGGTAGTTATCTATAGGCAAGTTTCTATAGAACTAGTTAATAATTAGTTATTAACTAGTCTTTTACCTTAGAATATAGGTAGTAAGGTTTACTACTATCTTATATATACAAACGTATAGGCTTCTTAGGTAGGCTATAGTAGGCACTTTGAATATAGCCTTATTCTATTGGAATATAGGCTAGATTTTAAGTATCTTACTTAGCTTATTACTTCGAATAAGCCTATAGTATTTAATATATATAGTAGTATCTAACAAAAAACTACTAGAGCGCCAAACTATAGTATAAGATCTTACTAGACTAGTTATCAACCTATTATTAACTAGTTCCTTTAGGTATTATATACCCCTAAGGACAAGGTCGAATAGTTTTGTAAGAATACAAAGTATATATATATATATATATCCCACTTAACCTAGCCCGATACCTATATATAATCTTTTATTTATATAGAATATATACTTACCCTCTACCACCACTAAACCGACTATTATATCTAATTTTAGATAAGCTTCTCAATCTTATCTATTGTGTTTAGAGCCTAGATATTATATTGTATAAGTATAAGTAAAGCCTAAACTACTTATTAACCAATTACTAACTAGTTAATTACCTTTAAGCCTTATTCTTATAAAGCCTAGCACTTAAAGAATTCTATAAATCATATAATACACAAATACTTATAGAGATCTATTAAAGCTTTGTAAATATAGACTAATTCTCTACTATAATTCTTAAATAGAGAGCCTTAATATATCTATATAGGTAAGATTTAGTAGGTGTTTACTATAAGTATAAGAGGGTCCTAACTCTAAAGGTATATCTTAACCTAATTAGTTATTAACTAGTTAATAACTAACTCTTCTTATAGGAGTATATACAAAAGATAGAGCAAACTAGCTTTAGAACCTTTGTCTTCTATATATTTAAGTACTAATTACAAAAACTAGCTTCCCTTAAGTTATTTAAGGTTGATATATCTTTTAAAAGGGTAAAAGGGGTATTTAATAAAGTGATCTTTACGATATTCCTACTAGATTATAGAAAAAATATAATTTTTCAAGCCCTAGCCTATTCTTAACTAGTTACTAACTAATTCGTTAGTCTTTACCCTATACTAAGTCTTTATAGATATAGAGATAACTAAGGGGTATTAGTTTATCTTCCAAATAGTATTTAAGATAGCTAAAGAAGTAACCAATTCTAGTTTTCAATTCTACTATCTATATAGGGTAGGGAAAAAGGCTATTATCTCTAATATATACCTAAAACAAATAACTAGTAAGTTAATATTTTATATCAATTAGTTTCTAATTAGTTATTAACTAGCTTTAGGTCTTAGAAAAGTGCTATCTAACTATAATCTATAGCACCGCTTATAGAAATAGCAATTGCTAAATATTATTATCTTCTATAGGGTCTATTATATACGTATAGTGCATAAATTGGTCCCTAAAATAGATAATAGTTAGTAAGACGCCTAATCAAGATTGATAGGCTTACTTGATTACGAGACGCCTAAAGATTATAATCTACTCCTAGATTTAATTGTTAGTAAGTATACTCAACTAGTTACCGACTAGTCGCTAACTAGTTAATAGAGCAAACCCTAAGTCTTTCTATATAGGCAATATATAAATATTATAATATAATTACTACTAGTCTATATAAGGCGTGCTTGTTAATTCTATTAGAGTTTTACTAAGAGCTTCGGAATATAACAAATATAGTTGAATAGAGTTATTATAAGTCCTATTTCCTAGGTATATATAATTCTCTCCTAGGTATAGTCACTAAGTAAGTTTAAACCGATTATCGACTAGTTAATAACTAGTTAACCTATTAAAATTAGGTCCTACAATCTTAATAACCGTGATATATAGCAATTCTAGTCCTATTAGACATTTGGTATTCACTATAACTAACGTTCTAATAATCTTGAAACTCGTTTCAACTAGAATATTCAATAAGATAGATCTAAAAAAGATAAACGCTATTAGGATAGAGAAGCTCGATAGCAAACCCAACTAGAAGACTAGATTCTATAGGATACTAGCTTATTAGGCTATATAAATCAGCCCTTAAGATATAGATAGAGATCTATAACGCCAAAGGCTAGATCTACAACACTATAGGAACTGGGGGTTCCTGATGGTTTATTACCTAATAGGATATACCGAAGTACTACGTAGATACTGATCGAATATAAATAAAGGGACGGACTTCGATTGATCACAAAGCTAATCTCTAATTCTTCCGAATTATCGATCATATACAAAATATATAGATAGGCTATGACTAAGCTCTTTAGTATCTATATGATAAAATATAGAATATCCAATTATTAAGTATAAAACCTCTATAAATCTATTGTATATAAAATCCGTTATAACAACTCTCCCCTTCCTTATAGGGCGCGGCCCAAGCCCCTAATATCGATAGAAAGGTCTTAGAATTCCTCTTAGAAGGGTTCAAAACTATAAACGCGAGAGGATATAGGTAGATAATAAAATATTAAAGGAATATTATACTAATAAAGGCGAGAGTCCGCAAAGGACAATAAAAACCTCTATAGTGTCGGCGGATTAGACGCTAATTAGTTGATTACTCGCTTAGGGTAGATATAGAGAAAGAAGCTTTTATAAATAGCTTTAAAGATCGCCAAATCGGGTTTTTAATAGAGGGATTCCTTCGAAACTAGTGTCTTTAAGAGGCCTAAATATAGATAAAGCAATTTTGATAGGGTATATATAAACTAAGTAAATTTAATAGGGTTAAAATACGTTACGCCCTACGTATATAGAGAGATATTAGAGTATTTTGTTGATTATCTCTCTCTCTCTCTCGCAACCCTCTCCTACCCTTCTAGAAGCCGTCCTACCTCCCTACTACTATCTTTTTTGTGTATATCTCCTATAGTAAGTTATCTTAAGAGAGTAGTCTCTCTCCCTCCCCTTCCTAATAATTTAGTTAGCGAAGTAAAATAGAATTAATAGATTTGAGCTTATATAGGTCTTAAATAGTATAAAATTATTATTGAAAAATAGCGCCTAAGCGCTCTACGCCTAAGAAGAAGGCGGTATCGTCTAGTGCGGCCTTAGGCCGTAAAGATATCGAGCGGGTTATTAACCTACTAAATAAGTTAGTAGCCCTAGCGAGGGCTAATAATATAGTAGCGTCTATAGCTCCTAGTAGTACCCCTATAGGCCCCCTACTCCCCTACTATAGTTATTTTATAGCGAATCTACTATACACTCTATAGGAGGGGCGCACTATAAGCTACTAGCGCTATCGCGAATAGTACTATATTTATAGGTATATAAGCGTTTTCAATTAGGATCAAGCGGACTAGAGCGCTAATATAATAATAGATCGATACCTAGTATAAGACTATAGCCTATAGAGCCCTAGAATTAATAGAGGGAAGATAGGAGCGTATAGTTGCGTAGCTTATAGCGACTATACACTATAAGAAGTAGGAAGCTACGGCTAGGGCGACTAAGGTCGCTAAAAATATCGCTAAGAAGTAGGCCCTAAAGCGGGCAAAGGGTTATAAGGACCCTAACCCTTATATAGAGAGGCCCGATAAAAATAGGTGTAGAGATAGAGAGAGTAAGGGTTCGGCTAGCGCGGCTAGTATATCTCTTATAGAGGAAACCTCTACTTAGTTTAGTTCCTTTTTCTTAGTCTACTATAGGGCTATCTATATATTTCGGTTGTTTTTCGCTTATAGCCCTATTTCTATAGTAGATTTTTCTCTTTTTCTATAAAATCTCCTATTATAATTGTATTTTCTATATTAGTTTACGGCTCCTATATAGCTTCTAATATAGGATAACCCTTCTAGAATACTAGAAATTGATAGTTTCTAGCGGAACCTTTCTATTTAGCGATATAATCTATATACTATTCGAACTCTCTATCTATTAGGATTGGATTAGGCGCTCTATCGAAATTTGGTAGGGGCCTATAGTAAGGTTCTAAAACGCTTATATAGAAGATCGGATAAATATTTCTCTACTATAGTATAAGATATAACCTATAAGATTAATTTCTAATTATATCGATAATCTTAAATAGACCTTCCGCTTTATAATCTAGCTTCTTATTAGGGTATCTAGTGTCTAGATTTTTAGTTTATATATAGACCTAGTCTCCGATATTAAACTATTTTTCTATATACTTTTTATTATACTATTATTTTATTATAGATTTCGCCTTTTCGAGTCTCTCTATAAGGAGTTTCTATATTGATTCTATAGTATTAGCGTGGTCTATACCTATAGGGACTTCTATATCTTCTATATAAGGGATATTAGTGCGTATATTGGGTTAATAACCTATTAGAAGTTCCGCTAGAGACTAGTGATTCGGTAGTACGCTATATAGAGATTGGTTATATAAAAACTAAGCGAGAGGGAGCTAATAAGCCTAGTTATCCTACTACTAATAGATATAAGAGTGTAGGTAGTATTCTAATATTTGATTTTGTCTCTTAGTCTATCTATTGGTTTAAGGGTAGAAGGCTATAGATAGCTATCGTTTTAAGCCTAATTAGTTATAAAATATAGACTAGAACTCGCTAGTAAAAAGACTTCTATAGTCACTAACTAAATTTTCTAGGGCTCTATAGATTACCGCGAATCGCTTATACTAGAGGTCCGCTAACTCTGGCGTATTAATTGTCTTTATATATAGAAGATAAATAGCGAATTTAGTAAATATATTAATAATTACTAAAATTATATTAAATACGCTATTTCCCTAAGAAGAGGGCGGTAACCCTATAATAAAATCTATACTTACCTATTATATTAGTTTTATAGTAGTTGGTATAGGTTCTAGCAATCTATAAGGTTTATAGCGGTAGATTGTATTTTTCTAGTAGATCTCGCACTCGCTTATATAATTAGTGATATCTAAGGTTATATCCTTCTAGAAATACCTTTCTTTTATAGATATTATTGTCTATCGAACTACAAAGTGTCCTATATAGAGATTATTATAGTTAATCTATATAATTTCTTAGATTACTATAGGAATCCGAGGTATATATATACGTCCTCGATAATATAGGAGCCTATCTCTAGTCTTACTCTATTTAACACTTGGCCCTTCTACTTTATTTCTATACCTAATTGCGGATAGCTTCTACTATAAATATAAGTCTATCGACTATATCTACTATAAAAAATCTATTATTAAACTAGATAACTCTATAGAATTAGTTAAAACTAAAAGGACTATCTCGCTAGCAAAGGCCGCGCGGACCCTATAGTATAGCACTAGAAGTTCTAGACCTTCTATATCGCTATAACTAGTACGCTATTCCCCTTTAAAAGGGTATAGAGCTCTACTAATTTAGGTAGCTCCGACTTATCTATCTCTATAATTTTTAGTAGAATAGAACTATAAAAGGGATCTATTATTATAGGATCTACTATCTTATACTATTTGTACTAGCTATCTATTAGGGTCCTATAAAGGGTCCTAGCTAACTCTAGATACTATAGCGCCAATCCGTAATTCTTATAGGAAGCTATACTCTATAAAATTCTCTAGTATTAATATAGCGATATATAGATTACTAATACTCTTCTATAGTTTCTTCTATAGGGTTAGTAGGAACGAATTCTACTCTAATTCACCTTTCTCTAATATATAGTCTAGTCTTCGATTTAGAGCGTTAGTAGGGTTTCTCTTATCTAGGGTATATTTAATAATAAAATTATAACCTATAAGGGTTTCTACCTAGTGTAATTATCTATATAAGAGCTCTTTTATAGTTATAAAATAGCGGAGATTTATATAATCTAAGTATACTATTATTAGATACTTGCTCCCTTCTAGGAAGTATCTCTATCTTTTAAATATTTCTATAATTATAAGGAGCTCGGAATTATAGGTTTTATAGCGGAGTTCTATATTAATAAGCTTTCTTAACTAGAAAGCGATAGGGTAATACTTACTATTATCTTATAGTTATATAATAATTCCTATAATTATATACCTAGAAGTATTAGGTTCTATATAGATCTTGCGCTCTAGATCGAAGTAAGCTAGTAGCGGCGCTATAGTAAATTTTTCTTTTAACTTATAGAATATATACCTAGCGTTTTTAGTAAAAACAAAATTATTAGTCTAATAATTTATACTTTTCTATAAGGGTTTGCTATTCTTTTGGTTATTTTATATTTTATTCTTCTCCTTCCCTTTCTTTATAAGGTCTAAGAGAGGGGCGAGGGTCTTCGAAAAATTCTTAATAAAACTATAGTAAAATCTAGCAAAACTATTAAATTGTAATATATTACGCTTATACTTTAGCTCTAGCCAATCTATAATAGTAAATATACACTTAGGGTCTATACTAACCCTAGCTATTAATACTACAAATCTAAGAAATTCAAGCTATTCTATAAAAAACTTATACTTTTTAGTGTTAATAAAGAGATTATTCTAATAAAGGCGCTATAGAACCTTCTATATATATTCTATATATTTCTTATAGGATTAGGAGTAGATTAGAAAATTGTTAAGGTAGATAACTATAAAAATATCGATAAATTTATATAATACCCAATTAATATAGGACTAAAATATAGTAGGAGTATTTGCTAATCTAAATAGTATAACTATATATTTAAAGTGTCTATATTATATATAGAATATAGTTTTCTACTTATCTCTATAGCAAATATAGATATAATAGTAAGCTTCCTTTAGATCGAGCTTAGTAAACGCTTTTACGCTAGCTAACCGACTAATTATCTCTAGAATTAGTAGAAGTATATACTAATTCTTAATAGTAATTATATTCAATCTATAATAATCTACGTAAAGTTGTAGGATACCGTTTTTCTTAGGTGTAAATAAGATTAGCGTACTAGTAGGGCTCTTAGATAGTTAAATCCGCCTAGTTACAAGGTTTTAATCGAGATATTCTTAGAGTATTATAAGTTCCTAGTTTAAAAATAGGTAAATTGGCTTATATAGTAGTTCCTTATTATCTATTAATTCGACTATATAATTGTGCTTAGAGTAAGTAGGGATTTCTACTATACGCTCTATATCTATAATATTGGAGAAGTCTTAGAATTCTAGGGGCAATAGGTTCTTTTTATCGGATACTATAAAAATTGTAGTAGAAGTTCTATATAATATTTCCGAGATTGTGTAAGGTATAAGTTAAAAAATAGGTCTAGCCTAAATATCTTTATCTTCCGCAAAATCTATAGCTAACTATATTTCTAA
>JAXQJW010000018.1:0-28598 GCA_037042135.1 Penicillium sp. PG113-03A | reverse complement strand
ATATTTTACTCTCTATCTATTTTAAGTTTATAATTTCTATTAAAGTCTACTATTAGATACTTAATTAGATTTTTTTTTAAATTCTAATTATAATTAGATCTATAATTTATCTATAATTAACTCCTTAATTAACTCCTCTCTCTAAACCCCTATTTTTATAAATTAAAGGTTATATAGATAGCTAGATTAGAAAGATAAATATAATTATATAGAGTATATAGAAAATAGAAAGAGAGAGTAAGATAATTAAAATTATTTTATCTTATAGTAAGAACTAAATAATATAATTCTTAGATTATATAGTACCTAAAAAAGATATATATAATATAGATATTAAAATAATCTTTTATATATAACCTAAATACTTAAATCCTTAATTTAAACTATCTATTTAAATTATTAAGTTAAAGCCTCTATTAAATTATAAATTAAATATAAAATAAGATTTTTAATTCGATTTCTACTTAGACCTTATAATTAAACTCTTTTAAAAAATACTTAGTTTTATACTCTATCTAAGTCTTATGTTTATAATATCTATTTAAGCCTTTAATTAGATCCTCTATTAAATCTTATAGTTAGATATTAGAGAGGCTTTAGGTAAGTAACTACTAAATAAGCTAAATAACTATAATAATTAACTTCTAATAGAGATTAGTTACCTAGACCTAATATATAAGTAGTATATATATATTACTACTATATAATATTAGGTTTATAATTAAATATTTTATCTAAAGCTACCTAGGTATTAAATCCTCAATTTTATCCTTAATAAACTTTTTTATTAAATAAACTATCTAAATCTACTATCTAAACCTACTATCTAAATCCTAAATCGAACCCTCTATTAAAACCTTTATTTAAATTATTTATCTTAACTAACTATCTAAATCCCTAATTAAGTCTTTCTATTAAATACTATATTTAACCCTCTATTAAATATATATCTTAATCTATAATTTAATCTATTTAATCTAAATATTAATATATAATTAAATTATCCTTAATTTAAACCCTTAATTTAAATCTCCTATTTAAATCCTTTATATAAATAAACTATCCAAATCCCTAATTAAATCTTTTTAATAAATCCTTACTTAAACTATTATAATAGACTTTATATATAGTGGATTTATAAAGGTTTTATACTTTAATAAGTAGAGAACCTATAGTTTGTTTTAGAGATACTAAGGAGCTTATTTAGTTTATTTATATATCTTATATATAATCGATAATTTAGAAGAATTAGAGATTAGCTTTATAATCAATCTAAGTCTATCCCTTTATCTAGATTCTTTTAGTAGCTATATAGTACTCTAATATTTCCTATTAGATAATAAACTATTAGGAACCTCTAGTTCCGTCATAAACCCTTAAATTATTTTTTAAATCTTTCTATTAAATTCCCTATTAAATCCTCTATTAAATTATTTAATCTATAATTTAACCTAGAATTAAATCTAGAATTTAATTATTATCTATTCAAACCCTCTATTCAAACCCTCTATGCAAACCCTCTATTCAAACCCTCTATGCAAACCCTCTATGCAAACCCTCTATACAAACCCTATATAATAGTAGAGTAATATAAAGAGGTTATAAAAGGCAATTAAAAGGGTAATAGATAGGTAGTATAGAAGTCTTAGATTATTTTAGGTAGGTAAACCGGCAGAACTACCCGTAGGCGGTAAACAACGAAAGCGGTAAACAATATAGAGTGACTTGTTGAATATTGGAATTTTGATGGGGTAAGACGGTAGAACTACCCGAAGGCGGTAAGGGCGGTAGAAGTTTGAAGGACCAATTAGAGGGCGTATAGGTGCTTGAAGTTTGAGAAACGGCTCAATTCATATTTATAACTGGGGGATAATTATAAAAAAGGATTAGTACCCTCTACCCCTAATCTATAAAATAATAAAATTAGAAGAGTAAAATAGTTTATTAAACTTAATATATCTACTACTTTTTATAAAATCTAAATTATAGAAAGAGATAAATAGAAGATAGCCTTTTATATTAAGTTTAGTATCTATAAGTAGCTTATAGTACTTTTTAGCCTTATAAATATACTAAGTACTTTCTAGAAGTATATTAACTATATACTCTATAAATATCTTAATAACTTTTATTTAGCCTATCTTAATAATATATTAACCTATACTAATAGTAATATTGAAACCTATTAGAAATATATATAAAAAATCCTCTCGAAGCTTTAGGAAATAGGATTATAACTTAATATTAGTAAATATAAATTTAAATATACTATAACTAAGTATCTTAGATTTATTATATAAATAGGCGAAGGGATCTAGATAGATCTAGAAAAAATAAAGATAATTAAAAAATAGAAGGCCTTAACTAGTATAAAAGAGATTAGAAGTTTCTTAGGATTTATAAACTTCTACTAATAGTTTATTAAAGTATACTTAGAGATTATATAGCCTTTTATAGACCTTTTATAGAAGGATAAGCTATTCTATTAGTCTAAAGATTATAATATAAGCTTTAAAAAGTTAAAATAGTTATTTATAATAGGTCTAAGCCTTATAATATTTAATTCTTCTTATATAATAGTTATCGAGACTAATTCCTTAGGATAAATAGTAAGAGAGGTTCTCTTATAATATAATAATAAAAATATACTTTATTTTTATACTTACTTTTTAAAAAAGAATACCCTAGCGAAATATAACTATAAAATCTATAATAAAAAACTTCTAAGTATTATATAATATCTTAAAGCCTAGTATATAGAACTTCGCTCTATCTAAGATATTTTCCTAGTAATTACTAATTATAAGAATCTCAAGTATTCCTTTAAGCTAAAGAAACTTATAGAATACTATATATAGTAGTCCCTTTTCTTAAGCTATTTTAATTTTACCTTCTAGTATTAAAGAGATAGTAAGAACTTATAGGCTAATATATTATTATAATAGGAGTAGGATAATCTAGATAAAAATAATCTATAAGTAACTACTTATATAATCTATCTTCTTCGCTTAAGCGAGAAAGGTGCTATAGTTAATATTAGGTATATAGAAATAATACTAGACTATTAGACTAATATATATAACTAAGATAATTCTTATAATAAGACTATATAAGTAATCTAAGATAGAAGGTAGATATTCCCTCCCTATTTATAGCTTAAAATCTTAATAGTAGAATATATACTTAATAAAAAAAGCTTTATCCTATTCTAAGGAAGATAATAGGTCCTATAGTTAGAACCCTTTTATAAAAATTTAATCTAGATAGCCTATAACTCTTCTACTACTAGTTACCCTAGAAAAGAGGAGACTTATACTCTTATTAGCTAAGAATTCTTCTAGCTAAAGATATTATAAGATATCTAAAGGTTTATATAAAACTATAATTTATATAGTAGAAGTAAGCCTTAGTATAAAATAAAGAAAGGACTTCTTAATTGTAAAGGGTTACTAGGTTGCATAAACCTAAGGTAACCTTATATATATAGGAAGTAGGAATAGAAGGACTAGCCGAGAATAGGTGGTCTATCACTAGAAATAGGAGTGTTGAATTATCGATTCTTAGTCGAATTGTTATCGATTAGTATTATAAAAGAATTATAGGAAACCCTAAAGACTAGATTCTTAAGAATTAGTCTTTATACTTTATATACTAATAAGTCTATTATATAGCTTTTTTGCCTAATCAATCCCTTAGGTCTTAATAAGATCTTACTCTTTATAATTCTAATTCTTCCCTTTTAATCACCTAAAGAAGTTATAATAGCACCTACTACTAGGATATTAGCCGAATAGAATAATAGGGACTCCCTATCGAATCGATCCCTAACTATCTCTAACCCCCCTAGAGAAAGACCCTCTCTTAAAGCTATTTGGGAAAACGAACTCTATAAAATCACTATCCTATAAGAGGATATTATATAATAAGAATAGCTTACTAGCCTTAAACAACAAATCGCTAAGCTAGATTAAGAAAGTAAGAAATATAACTATAAAATTAACTCGAATCGATCTTAGAATACCCCTCCTCCTAGTATAAGATCTAAGAAGTAAATTAAAATCTACTATATTAAACCTCTAACCCTCTAATCTAATATCCGATAACTTACTATATAGACTAAGAACCTTAAGTAGTTTTTCAATACTAATAAATATAATTACGATATAGATAAATAGCAAATCTATTATACTACTTTATAGTTTATAGATAAAGAATATTATTAAAGATAGAGAGACTATTTTAAAAACCTTATACTAGATCGATAGGAAATCGAACTTAATTTATAGGAGGAATTTAAGTCTTTTATACCTAGCTTACTTTATAATTTAGTAACTATAGTCTAAGACCTCTATATTACCTATAAGTATACCTAATAATAATCTACTAATAGCCCTAGTATATTCGATTAATATTTTTAGAGCTTAGAATAATACTTTAAAAAAAAGCTTAAAAAAGATAGTATACTAGCCTATTTTGCTAGACTACTACTAGAGCTTCGATTAAAAATAGAAACCTCCCTCTATCCTTTACTATTAAAATAGTATAAGATAGTAGTTTAGGCTAAATATTTCTAGAACCTCCTTAAATAAATATAACCTTAAAAGAATAATACTTCGATATCGAATCGAGAATAAAGAGGGCTATTTATCTACTAATACGCCTTAATCTAGGGGATTCTCCTCAAAACTATTATTTAATAAGGATAGCTACTTACTAAATAAAGGAAACCTAACTTCTAATCCTAATTATATCCTAATTAATAATAAAGGAAAACCCTAAAAAGGCCTTTCTAATCGCTCTAATTCTAATAACAATTTGGATAAAAACCACTATTATAACTATAGTAAATAGGGCTACTAGGCTAAGGATTGTTAGAGTAAGAAAGATTATACTAAGGTTTAATCTATCTAAAAGAAGCCTTTAGAAAACGCTAAAAGGTCGGAATAAGTCCTATATCTTCGATCTAACTTCCTTAAGTAGGGATAATAGACTATTTTTATATAATAATATAGCTATAAAATAATATCGAGATCGCTATAGATCTAGATAGTTATACTAAGGCCGATATTATTAGCTATAATTTTGTAAAATAGTATTGCTTATAATAGGCTAAGTTTTTAGTATCCCTCTTATAAGCCGCTAATAATACTAAAATAACTTACTATAGTATATAGATAGTTTCCCTAATCGCTACTAATTTATAAGGGACTATAAAAACTATTAAATAATCTTATATTACTATCGACTACTATCTATCTTCTCTCTCTAGCCCTATTATCTTATCTTAAATAATACTAAAGGATAATTATATTATCTTTTTTCTAATAGCGAACTAATAGTAGTTCGAGAAAGAGAAGTTATTATTTAAGATACTATTATCCTATCGATTTGCGAAGAAATATTATAACTAGGCTTATATCTTTACTATTATAAAGACCCCTAAAGATATCTAGCTACCTAATAAGAAAAATAACTTATAACTATTATATCCCTCTCGATTACCTATCGAATTATAAGAGTTTAAAGATATATTCGAGTCTAATCTAATAGAGACTCTCCCTACTACTAATATCTTTAACTATACTATTAATCTAGAAGAGGGTTAATTACCCCTTTTTAGACTAATTTATCTACTCTTATAGACTAAACTTGCTATCCTATACTAATATCTTAATAAAAACCTTATAAACAATTATATACGCCCCTCTAAGAGCCCTACTAGAGCTTCTATCTTATTTGTCCTAAAGAAAGATAGGAGCCTCCGCCTTTATATCGATTATTAGGGACTTAACTATATTTCGATTAAGAATCGATACCTATTACCCCTTATATTAGAGATTCTAGATTAGTTATCTAGTACTAGATATTTTAGTAAAATCAATATCTAAGATACTTACTACTAAGTTTATATTAAGGAAGGTAATAAATAGAAAACTATATTCTATATATATTATAGCTACTTTAAATATATAGTTATACCCTTTAGGTTAACTAATACCCCTATAACCTTTTAAAATTATATATATATTACTCTATAAGGGTTATTAGATATAATTTATATCGCCTATCTTAATAATATCCTTATCTTCTCGCCTAACTATAATTTATATATAAAATATATTTATTAAGTCCTCGAAGGGATAAAAGATACTAAGCTCTTCGCTAAGGCTTCGAAATATATTTTCTACTAATTAGAAGTCGAATTTTTAGGCTTTATTGTTAACTAATATAGTATAAAGATAGATAAATAAAATATTAATACTATCGAATTATAGCTAATTCTAAAGACCTATTATAATATCTAGGTCTTTATTAGATTCTATAACTTCTACTATAGATTTATCTACTAGATCTCTACTATTATATTACCCCTTACTTCCTTACTTAAAGGGAGTAAGAATAGTAAGAAACTAGGGCTAGTCTAACTTTCCGATACTAAAGCAACTATATTCTAATAGCTAAAATATACTTTTATAGTAGCGCCTATACTATAATATTTTAATCTATAATAATCTATCCGCTTCGAAACTAACACTTCTAATATTAGAAGTATAGATATCCTATCCTAACTAGGCGAAGATAGGATTTAGAGGCTTATTATATTCTAGTCTTATAAATTTATAGAAGCTAAGCTTAACTATAGTACGCTAGATTAAGAGCTATTCGCTATTATTTAGTCCTTTAAAACCTAGCGATACTATATAGAAAGTAGTATTTACCCTATAGAAGTACTATTAGATTACTCTAACCTATAATATTTTATAAAATAGTAGTAGATAAATAGGAGATAGGCCTATTAGTACTTATTTCTAATACCCTTTAATTTTATTATTAAATATAGAGCTAGAAAATTAAATCCTACTAATAGACTCTCTAGATAACCTAACCTAGAAATATATATACCCTAAGATAATAAAGTTATAAACCTAATCCGAGCTCGAATCGCCCCTATTTAGAAAATAATATATATATCGATTAGATCTATAGATCTATTAGCTAGTAAATCCTAGTTTAAGGAGAGTAAAAGATAGGAGTCCTCTATATCTTATATTCGAGAAGATATCGATTAGTAATTAGCTCTTAAGGATAAAATAGACCTAGAATTAGTCGATCTAGAGGGTAGTCCTAATATAGAAATAGCTAACTAGGCTATCTAAAAGGATATAGATAGCTCCTAATCTAGATCTTAGGGTACTAAGAAGAGTACCTATACTATTAAGGGTATATATAATAATACTATTATAGAGATTAAAGAGTAGATTAAGCGACTCTAAGATAAAGACCTATCGATTTACTTATAAAAAGAAAATATCTCGAAAGAAGAAATAGGAAATAAGAACTAGTCCCTATCTAAAGATAGGATATTACTATTCTAAGAGTAGTTTATTATCCCCTTTAGGAAAATCTATTAAGACCTACTATAAATATATTATAATAACCTCTATATAGGATACTTTAGTAAAAATTAGATAGAAAACCTAATTAAGCAAAAATACTACTAGCTATAGCTATAGGAAGATATTAAAGAATATATAAAAATATATTAAATTTACTAAAGGATAGCTACCCTAAGGTATAAACTATTTAGTAAGCTTAATTCGCTACTAATTCTAGACTAACCTTTTATCGAATTAATAATAGATTTTATTATAGGATTACCCCCTATAGTCTATAACTATTAGGTAGTTGATTTAATACTTATTATTATTAACTAGTTTATAAAGTAGAATACCTTTATCCCTATATTTTATATAATTATAGTAGTAGATTTAGCTATAATCCTTTATAAATAGATCGAATTAAAATTCGGACCCCCCTAGGGTATTATATTAGATTAAGGGCTAAATTAGTTTTTACTAGCTAATTCTAGTCTAAATTATACTACTACTTCTAGATAAAGAACTAGTTTTCGATAGTATTTTACCTATAAACTAATAGCTAAATAGAGAGGTCTAACTAAATACTTAAAAATTATCTTTATTACTTTATATATAATAAATAGTTAATATAGCTAAAATTACTACTAATTATATAATTCGCTTATAATAATACCAAAAACGCTATAATCTAAATATTACTCTTTACTATATTAATAGGATATAACCCTAATTTTTAAATTAGATCTAAAGATAGATCTATTAAGAAAGGGGCGCTAGCTACTAAATAATATACTTAAAAATTATAAAAAGTCTATAAAAAGTTATAGGACTACTAGCGAAAGACTATCGAATTATAGTCGAAATACTATAATAAATAATATACCCTTTTAAAGCTTAAGAGAGAAGACCTAGTTAGACTATCTACTAGGAATCTAAAGTTAAAATTACCCTCGAATAAGCTATTGCTAAAATATATTAGACCCTTCTAAGTCCTTAATACTATTAGAACTTAGGTATACTATATTAGCCTACTAAATAAATATTTATAAATCTATAATATCTTCCCTATCTCCCTCCTAGAACCCTAGTATCTATAGGAAAATAACCCTAATTCGATACTAATACCTAATCTTAATAATAATAAGGAGTAGGAGGTTAAATAGATTATAGATAAGGCTAAGATTAACTAAAAGACCTACTACTTACTTAAGTAGAAGGGTTAGCTAGTAGAATATAACTAATATATTCTAGAATTAGATATATAAAATACCTAAGGGCTAATCCGCTAGTTTCGAAAAAAGAAAAATTGAATTTATAACTAAATTAAAAAGTAATAATAAGGAACTAAGTCCTTAATAAAGTATATATAAAAATATAGCAAAATAATATTAGCTATCTAACTTTTTTCTAAAAATTTTTAAAAATTTTCTAAACTTCTAATCTTTTACTAAGACTAATACTAAATCGAGAGTAGAAATATATTGATACCCTAGATATCTATAAAAAGGATACTATTAACCCTAGTATCGATCTAGGCAAAGACTAAATTATTATTAGGGTAGTATTCTATAAAGGTATTCTAGATATTCTATATAAACTCGGCCTTTATACCCTTCTAAATATAATACCTAGGCTCTCTAACTAGGAGCTAATATCGAATCGATATCTAATACTAGTAACGCTCTAGGTAGGTTGCTCCTAAACTAGGATTTAGAATCCTAATAGGTATAGACTATATAGTAAAATAATTATTATAGGCTATATAGGCCGCCTAATATTAAATTAGTATTAGAATAATATTAGAATAATATCGAAATAGGGTTAGGATAAGTACTTACTAGTGTTATAGTATATCCTAAGAAAAATCTATACTATAAAGTATAATCCTTAGCTATCCTATTAAAACCGCCGAAAAGGCCCTAAGCTATAGTAATAATATTATTAAGTATCTAGTTACCCTATACTAAATCTATATTATTATTATCCCTATCGAAGGTAAAAAATATATTAATAAAGTCAATAAGAATTATTAGCTTAACTATATCTACACTAATTCCCTATATTACCTATATAAATATAGTTAGTAATATATTAATTCTTGATTAGATCGATATTAGTTATACCTTTATATAAGATTTCTTAGAACAATTATAATAATTATTAGGATATAAAGTAACTATATTGTTAATATAGCTAACTAAAAACTACTCTAAACTATCCTACTCTCGAACTACAACCTAGAAATATATTATATACTAATTATAGATCGCCTCTAGAGGAGTCGACTATAGAATATAATATATAGAGGAACTTATTAGGGAAGATATAATAATATAAGGGAAATAAGGGTATAAAATAATATTAGAATAAGAAAGGGGTATATAGTAAGAGAAGTAAAGAAGTTAATAAATAAGAGAGGTTAATAATACGAAAAAGTTAGCTAAAATAAACCCTTACTTAATCTAAAATATAATACTTAGCAACCACTATAATAATAAACCTTACTATATAACCTTATAATAATATGAAAACACCCTAATAATATACTAATCTAGTACCTAAATAATAATAATTCGATACCCTACTATATAAAATTAGTTATATTACTTGATTTTTTAAAACCTAGCACCTTCTAATAGGTCACCTTAAGTAAGAGAGGCTACTAAGACTAGTATAAACTAAATATTCTAACCTACTCTATTCAAACTTGAATTCCGCTATCTTTTCGATACTAATCTAACCTCTTACTATATAATAATAGCTAGGGATAGCTATCCTAAAGAGGGGGGATAATTATAAAGGGTTACTAGGTTGTATAAACCTAAGGTAATCTTATATATATAGGAAGTAGGAATAGAAGGACTAGCCGAGAACGGGTGGTCTATTACTAGAAATAGGAGTATTAAATTATCGATTCTTAGTCGAATTGTTATCGATTAGTATTATAAAAGAATTATAGGAAACCCTAAAGACTAGATTCTCAAGAATTAGTCTTTATGCTTTATACACCAACAAGTCCATTATATAGCTTCTTTGCCTAATCAATCCCTTAGGTCTTGATAAGATCTTACTCTTTATATTAAACTATTACTAATTCTCGAATAACCCTAGCGCAATATTATAATAGATTTTATTATAGACCTCCTACTAAGTAATAGATATATAAATATCCTAGTTATTATTTACTACCTTATAAAAGGAGTAATCCTTAGGGAAATAGGAGAGATTACTATAGAATTAATAGTATAAGCGCTAATTTAGTGCTTTATATAATATTATAGATTCCTAACCTTAATTATATTAGATTATAGAATATAATTTATAAGCGCCTTATAGACTCGCCTCTACTAACTATACTAAATTACCTAATAACTCTCGATAGTATACTATCTAGAGACCAATAGATAGACTAAATAGTATAATAGTATAATAGAAACTTACTTATGCCTCTTTATATAATATAAGCAAGATAACTAGATATATCTCCTTCTAATAGCTAAACTTACACTTAATAGTTGTATATCTACTATAACTAGATTTAGTCCCTTTTTCCTCTTGTATAGGTACTACCCTTCGCTATTCTTATTAATACCAAACCTTATAAATATTAGTAATAAGATATAAAGCCCAATTTAGAAAGTAGAAGCGATTGTATAAAAACTTATAGATATAAACAACTAGGCATAAGCGTTAATTGTATATATAAACTAGAGAGCGGAAATAAATATAAATAAATACTATAAGCCTATATCTAAATACTATCCTAGCGATTCTATATAGCTATACTTAAAGAATATTTTAATATAAAGACTATCTAAAAAGCTTAACTAGAAGAACGTAAAGTATATTATATAAGAAGTTATTAGTTCTTATACTATTCGCCTAAACACCCCGCCTAGTATTTACCTAGTATTTTATACTAATCTTATATAACCTACCTTATCGGACCCGCTATCTTTATAGAAGCTATATAAACTATAACCCCTATCTATCTTAGTAGATAGGTAGGAAGAATATAAGGTTAATAAGATCCTTAATAAATATCGGACTAAGGGTCGCTATCCTTGTATAATATATATAGTAAAGTAGATAGGATATACTCAACTAACCAAAGAACTAGCGGATTATTTAGAAAATACTACTACACTTAACTATTGGCTCTAATAGACTACACAATTCCAACGCCCTAATAGTTCGTTAGATCGGATAGCACTTTATATCTATTCTAGGTTAATAAGAATAGAAGTTTACAAAGAGATCTTAGATTAAGCGACTAAAAAAAAATAAAAAAAATAAAAAAAATAAAAGAAATAAAAGAAAACCTAAAACCTAGAAATAGGAAACGAAAAAAAAACAACAAACAATCCCTATTATATAAGCCCTAGTTAACTAACTCCTCTATATTAGAGGGCGGAGGTATCGCTATAGACGTAATAGGAACAAAACAAGCCTTATTTAGGTCGGTAAGAGTATAATAAGTAGTATAGTCTAGCTACTTATAATTAGTATAGCTACTACTAAACGTCCCTAGAAATTATATAGTCCTACTAAAAGAATAACTAGTTATAGAATATTTATAGGCTATTAGGCTCTCTTAACCCTAGGAAATAATTAGTAGCGTATTAATTAATATATAAGGGCTAGGCCGACTTAATCTATAAGACCTATAGGTTATTAGTAAAAAATAAATATAAGGTAGATTATTATATATACTTAAATAGTAGGCTATCCCCTTACTATATATATAAGGAACTTATAACTCGGCTATAACTATACTTTGTGTTATACTAGGGTATAATAGAGCTCCTAGAGAGCCCTATTACTAGTGACTATAAGCTATATAAGGAAGTAGTTATTATTATTCTAGGTAATATAGCGAATAGGCGTAAAGAGACAATAGGACCCTATATCTATATAGCTTAGATTGTATAAGGCATATATAAGAGCTATAGTAATAGTAGTATTAATAGTGATAGTAGTAGTAATAGTAGCGGTAATAGGAAGTAGGAAGGAGAGAAATTTTTTGTATCTATATTCTAGGAAGGCACTCTCTTTTATACTTACCTACACCCTAGGCAATAATACTATTGAAGACCTAATTAGGTTAGGCTAAGGGTTACCTATAGTTGCCTTCTTTAGTAAATAGCAAATAATAAGAATAGTAATAACAAGAGGGGGGGGGGCTACTATTATAGGACCTTTATATAAAGTCCTATTTAATAAGAAGCTCGGCCGATAACCTCGCTAGTAGAATCCGACCGCCTTCTTAAGCGAAACCCTACTTTATATACAAAATTCCTTTCTCTTTCTTTTCTCAACGAATCCTTTTTATACTTAGGATACACCTAATTGATACAATTCGGTTCATCCCTTAATAGATATGCTAGGAATATATAGAGGACCTAGCTATTAAGACGGGTCCTAAGGAAATAGAAGACCCTACTATTAAGATAGATTAGGATATAGAAAGCCCTACCGCTATAATAGGTTAGGAGGAAACAAGAGACCCTACTACTAAGATAGGTTATAAGGAAGATAGGTATAAGCCTAGTATTAATTCTATAGCTATCTAGAGCTCTATACAACTATCCTAAGGGGTCAATACTAGTATAGTTGGCCTAAATATCGAGAAAAAGGAAGTATAGGAGATCCTAGACAATAATAACCTATTTTAGGATACTTATAAAGTCCTAGTATCGGCTTTAATAAGAATAGCTACTAAGAAGAAAACTTATACTAAGAAAATAGCTAGTCTAGCTAAATCGACTATCTCCTATAGTGCCGCTAAATCGGTTCCTACTATACTAATTTATATTACCAATCCTATTACTTCCCCTAAGAAGTCGACTTATATAAAGGGTAAGGAGCCTATCTAGGAGAATAATATAGAGACTCTAGCTAAGATAATTCCTAAGGATTTAAATAAGTAGTTTAACCCTAAGATTATCGAGAGAATAGGCCTATCTAAGGTAACTCTATAGGCCTATTCTTAGCCTCTTAGGGATATAGACTAGTATAAGGAATTAGGGCCGAAGAAGACTATATAGGATATTCCTTATTATACTATATATAGATAGTAGATTAGAGCCTTAATCCCTTAGGGATAAGAGTATATATACTATATAAGGGGCTTTAGGCTATTTAAAACCTACTATATTATATTTAATAGGGATATAATACTTTTCTTTAGGAGCTATATAAATTATAGCTTTATAGCTAAGTCAAATTATTATTCTTTCTATTAGTTGTTTCCTATTCTACTTATTGACTATTTTACTAATTTTTTATATAGGGCTTAGTATTCTAGAGGTCGCTTAGGCCTATATAAAGGAAGTAGGTAGTAGACTAGTATAGATACTAGCTATTAGTATAAGTAAAATCCAATTTATATATATATATATATATATACTAACTTATCTAATTAGTAAAAGATTATAGTTAAGATAGCTAATACTATCTCTACTACTATAGAGGAGCCTTCTATAATACCTATTTATACTACTAAGTCGACTCCTAAGAAATAGGCTACTAAATCTATTAAGGAAACTCTAAGTAAGTAGTCCTATACTTCTAGTAAGGCAAAGTCGACTAGAATAGGCTATTCTAAGGCTTCTATAATACTAACCCTAGGTCCTTTAGCTATTTATAGAGGAGTTAATAGAGGTCCCCTCTACCCTAATAGACTATATTAGTCTATTCTAGCTAATCCTATACTCTAAAAAGGCGATTAGGCTACTATATACTAGGTAGTCTAGGACCTAAAATAGGTTATCTATTATATCGACTAAGAGATCTATAAGCTCTAGAAGACCCTAGAGCGTAATAGCTAGATAAAGAGAGAGGGTAATAGAGAGAATATTCTAGGGGATATTTCTAACCCTAATTTCTAAGGGTCCTATATTATTTTTCTTTTTCTAGCCTAATTAGGCCTATTAGATTAATTTTTCTTTAGGTATTTTTATTTCTAGGGGGTCCGAACCCTAGGATAGCTTATTTTTAGCTCTTACTTAATAATATATAGTTATATCTTATATAATCCTTTATAGACTAAATAGCTTAATCAATCTAATAGGATAGTTTAAGCGCCCTTTTAAAATATTAGAGATAGCGATTAGTAGGAGCTAGGTAACTTAGGATAGTCCTACTTTCTTATTACTACTATAAATAGTCTATCAAAATCGACTAGCTTATCTATATTGGTGCCCTAAGTAGAACGCCTAGTTTTAGGTGCGTTATCCCTAATTTTAATATCTAAATTCGAACTAACTAAACTATCTAATAAGCTATCTAATAATTTATAGTTATTCGCTTTAGAATCCTATTTATTATACTTCTTTTATATAGTTGTATACTTCTTACTATTCTAGCCTATTTTCTTTATACTAGCTCTTAATTTAGCGATAATATAGGAAACTAATTATTCTTTTTTACCCTCCCCTACTAGAATATAACTATAGTTCTTCCTAAACTTATAATACTCCTTAGTAGTAAATATAGATAGGTTATAATAGATAGGAGGGCTACCTTCCTTATCTAGTATACACTAAAGTTCCTTAGGCTATTTAATATAAAGGCTAGCTTATTATAGGGCTAAATAGGCCGCTATAGATATCTAAAGATCTTAAGGGTTTTCAATATTTGCCTTTAGAAGATATATACTATTAATAAGATTGCGGAGAATCCGATCTTTCGGGTCCTAGAGAGTATATATACTAAGTAGGTAGGCGTTTAGGACTTTATATAGCCTAAACTACTTACTCTCGAACTTCTTTATAGATTTATTCTATATAAGTATCTAATCTCTAGGTTAAAAACCTATTTTTGTGACTAAAGAGTCCCTTATACAATTTATATAGATTATATAATTTAATAGTAATTTATTTGCCTATATATAAGTATTAGAAAGACCCTAAAGCTACTTAAGATAGTCTAAAGACGATCTATTAGGTAACTTAGTATTACTTAGAATTCGGGGGTGAATTCTATATACTAAGAAATAAGGGCTAAAACTAGTCCTAGTATATATATAGATATAGGATATAAAGATAGCCTATAAGAGGTATAGATCCTATACCTTTATTAGTTTGCCTATTAAATACTTAGTTATTATATAGCCGATTAGACTATTAAAATTCTTAACCTTACTATTGGTTTATATATAATAAGGAGTAGTAGTATAGTGATTGGCTTCTAGTAACTAGATATAGTAATTAATAGCCCTAGAGAGTAGGTTAGGACTATTATCTATTATAAACTCCTTTAGTACTCTATATTAGATAAAAATATCCTTATATAGGAACTTAGCAATAGTTTCTTCCTTAGTATTAGGGCTAGCGTAAGCGATAGGCTAACCTATTATATAATCAATAGTAGTGATAACCTACTAGTTCTAGTTGGGAGTGACTAGCAAAGGGCCGATTAGGTTAACTCCCTACTATTAGAATAGCTAGATACTAGGGGTCACTAAATACTAAGTGGTCTTATATTCTAGGCTCTTTTGTAAACCCTATAAAACTTAGTAATTTGGATATATATAAGCTTATTTGGTTATATCTTTCTTAATTGTCGGCCACTATATATAGGGATAGATAACTCCTTCTAGTCCTAGATAACCGAGATAGCCAAATTCAATATATAGGCGATAGACAAGATTACTATAAAATAGCTATTCGAGGTATAGTATAGTTATACTATCCTTATATATAAAAATAAGTCTCTTATTCTATTTATCTATTTTACCCTTAAGGGACAATTTTTTAGCGAACGCCTCGATAGCTTTTGTAATATTTTTGTATAGTAAAATAGCTCCTATCTAAAGATAATCTAGTATAGTAGATAACTATATTTCTTTAGGGATATATTTTATAGTTTATATCGCTATAAGGTTTATAGGCTAGATAGGCCGATCTTCTAATATAGTAGCTAAGGAATCTTTTATAAAGTTAGGGCGGCAACTAATAGTATTAAGGATAACTACTTCTAAGCCCTTCTAATAGCGAATTTTTAAGTTATACTCCTAGAATTCTATAATCTAATAGGTAAGCTATTTACTATAAATAGAAGTAGTTTATAGATATTAGAGACTTATATAATCGATTATAATTATTATTTCCTATCTATTATCAATAAACCGATCCTATAGATAGAGTATATACTTAATAGTAAGAAGCTCTTTCTTATAGACTAGATAGTTTAATTCGGCCCCTTAGAGCTTTCTACTATTAAATACTATAGGGTATAAGTACCTATTTTTATCCTCCTATAAGAGTATATATCTAAGGGCCTATTTAGATATATTAGTTTCGATTATAAAGGGCTTAGAAATATTAGATTAGTATAAGATAGGTATAGTAGTTAAAACTATCTTTAACCTTTAGAATACACTTTTATATTAAAGGGTCTATCTAATCGGTTAGAACTTCTATTTCCTTAACTCTATATCTAATTCTTTTAATAGCTTATATAAAAGGATATATATCTCTATAAATAACCTTGCGAAGTAGTAGTAATATATTACTAGCCCTAGAAATTAGTATATATTATTAACTATATATAGCCTTAGCTAATTATAAATAATCTTAATTTTTTCTAGGATAGGCTAAATAGACCTATTCCCAATAATATACCTATAGAATTCTAATTCTAAGGTAGCGATAATATATTTACTTGGCTTAGCGATTAGTTTCTATCCTTCTAGTAGGGAGAGGACCTAATCTAGGTATTTATAATACTTTTCGAGGGAGTTAGAGAAGATTAGGATATTATTAAGATAAACTAGTATACTAGTATCTAGGATAGGCCGAAGGGTCTTATTTATTAGGGTTTAGAATATCGCTAGGGTATTATATAACCTAAAGGGTATAGCTAACTACTTATATTTTCCCTAGATAGTGTTAAAGACTATTTTTAGGACCGATTCCTTATCCACTCGGACTTACTAATATCTAGATACTAGGTCAATCTTAGAGAGGTATTTTAATATACCTACTATATCGAAGAGGTCTTAAATATAAGGTATTAGATATCTATTTTTAATAGTGACTTTATTTAACACTCAATAGTCGATATATATATACTATTTATCTTCTAGTTTTAGTATAAAGATAACTAGAAACCCCTATAGACTATCTAATAGCCGAATTAAGCCTAGATAGATTAGCTCTTCTACCTAATTATATTGCTCCTCTAATTTTTCGGCTAAGAGTATATATAAATTCCTATTAATTAGATAGGCCAATTTAGTATTAATTTAATAAGCCACTAAATAGTTAGGAGGCAATCCTTCTAGGAGGGATAATCTAAAGATAGATATATAATTTTCTAATATATATTAAATATATAGGTCTATATACTATAGGAGGTTGATATCTAGCGTCTCTAGTAATTTTTCTTTTATAATATAGAGATACACTATTATACCTAATTTTCTTAAGGACTAATAGGCTTACTTAGCTAATATTAGGTTTAAATAGGTATACTAGTTTTCTAGCTCCTAAGTTCGACTAGCTATTAGAATAATATATCTTTTTTTTCTTTTATCTCTATCCTAGATTACTATTTATATAAGATTCTAATTAATCTATAGGTTTATAGCTTTTAAGAAATTATATCTAAGAACCACTTAGTAACCTAAGAGATCTAATATCTATATTTTTATACTTCCTATCTATATATATAGCCAAAGAGGGACCTATATAAACTTATAAGTATATAACTATTCCCTATTAGGTAAGTAGACTAATAACTTCTTTTTAGCCTATTTTAATCTAAGCCTTTTAGTAAAAGCTAGTAAAATAAATAAGTAGGATAATCTACTATCTAAGAGAACTCGAATAGATCTCTACTACTCTAGGAGACTAATTTCGCTATTAAAATATATTAATAAATTATCTATAGAAGTAAGGGATACTTAATATAAGGATTTAGGTTCTTTAGAAGGTTCCTAACTATCTCTATATAGATCTAATATATTTATTTAAATAACTTCTAGTAAAAATAAGGCCTTATAGAGCCGATAGGTAAGGTCTTTAATCGCTAGATCTAGTTTTCTAAACTAGACTTTTTATTCTAGGATATAGATTTATTATCTATACCCTTCTTCTATTTATAATTCTTCTATAGATAGCCGATTTTCCTATACTTATAGTAAGTATAAGTTTCTTTTCTCTTTTTACTATCTAAATAGTTAGATAGTATAGTAGATAGGTCTATATAGTCTAGGTTAGCCTACTAATTAATATATTAGGCGATTATCTAAGTACCCTTAAAATAGACTAGTTACTCTTTAGCCTTATAGAAGATTAAGACTTCGATATCTATTTTAGCCTATCTCTATTAAAGATTAGCCTTAACCTTTTTATAAAGGAATTAGATTAGGACCTTATCTATTACTAATACGCTATAATCTATCGCTACCTACTATAGTTAGATAGTAAAGACCTAAACCGAATTCTTGCCTTACTATAAGTTAATAAAATAGTCCTAGCGTTTCTCTAGGCCTAGGTGCTCTATATAGTTATAGTAGATCTACTATTCGAACCCTTCGAATATAATAATTAGGTCTTTATACCTATTATTAATATATTAGTTCTATATATACTAAATATCTATAATATACTTTACTAAGCTAGATCCTATAGCCAAGACTTTATAAAAGTCTATAGGTTCTTACTAGATATATATATATACTTCCCTAAAGTACTAGGTATAGTCTAGTAGGAACTTTCGGGCCTAGTTATTCTTGATTATACCCCTATAGATATCGATTAGCCGAATATACTTAGCGAGGGTCTTATAAAGTATAGACTCCGCTTAACTAGCTTAAATAGCTTAAATAGCTAGCTAGACTATTTCCTATAGTATTTGTTGAGGGATTGGGCTAGGTGTTTCGTTAACCTAGTGCTATAGTATTATATAAGATTGGGCTATCGCTATTAGAGAGGGTAGAACCTTATCCTAATTATATATATTTTACTAGATTTATATAATTATTAGCTAATAGGTAGGATCGAGGTCTTAGATAGTATTAATTAACTCCTATAGCTAGTGCACTCCTTCTAGTAAGTGGCTTGGGCCTATAATAGCTTTAAATAGTTGATTATTTATTTTTTAATAGAATAGAAGTTCGATAGAATAGAAATTTCTTTAATAGAACAAATAGTAATTTCTCTTAATACTTAGGGAGGATAAAATCCTTTTACCTAAGGAAATAACCCTTCCTATTTTATCTTAATTAACCTTCTAGTTACTAGTACTTTAATTAGTAGATCCTTTAGGTCTCCTTAGAGAAGGAGTAGATCTAATTAATAGCTCTAATCTTAGCGCTTTTTAGGGTTAAATAGACTATATACTTACTATTTTCTCTTTCGCTAGTTTTAGAAGAGATTAATTAGTTAGAGGGAAACACTCCTTGAATCTTCCTAGGGTAGGTAGCTTTATAGGTTTGATAGGCCTATTTAGCTTAGTAATAATCCTTAACTAACCTATTTAGATTAGTGATAATATTCCTACTTCCTACCCTAGCCAATTGTAGAAGATTGGGCTAATTAGGCAATACTACTAGATAAGATTTTGGGAGAAGGTTAAATAATATTTTATTTTATATATAAGGAGGGTTATATATAGTCCGGCGAGTTCTACCGGGCGGACAAAAGGGTCAGGTGACCTATACGAAAATTGTAATATTATTCTCTTATCTACTATCTAGAGTGGCTATTTAAATAGTAGTACCTATTAGAGTTACCCTATATAGCTAATACTATATAAGAGCCTAATATCTCTACTTTCAAATCCTATCTTTAGTATATCCTATCCTAATATAACCGTCTTAAAAGTAATATAGATACTTTAGAGTATACTTGGGGATTTTACTATTCCCTTCTATACTAAGGGTTCTTTTAGTTTTTACTTTCTTATTAGTTTATAGTTTATAGTTTGTTTAGTATTTTTTAATTAGGTAACTTCTTTTTTATCGCCTATAGGTAGTTCTACTAGTTTACCCTAATAAAAATAATTATTATTTACTACTTTTACTCTTTACTACTTTTTTATTTTACCGCCCTTAGGTAGTTCTACCACTTTACCCTATTAAAATTTATATTTTCTTATACTACCTATATATATATATATCTAAGTATAGTTTTCTACTATATACCTATAAGATATATAATCCTATCTTTTTAGTGCCTATTATATTTATTACTTCGTTCCTAATTTAACTTTATACCCCTTTATTACTACTATATATAGTAGAGCCTTAGGAAATAGCTTTTTATACTATACTATAAAAAAAAACTTTTTTCTTCTACTCTAATTCGAACTTATAATATTATATATAATATATCAAAAATTCTACTAGACTATACTCTATAATAACTATTTATTACTTCTATTAAATACTTTATAAGCCTATTATAAGTATACTTATATTTTTTTCGAATTAAAAAAACCACTACTACTAGCCTTCTAATTCGAACTTATAACTTCCTACCTTATATATACAAAAATTCTACTATACTACTTATACTATATTATTACTACCCTATTATAGATACGCCCTCTAACCCTTATTATCTACTACTATAGCCTTTCTCTTCCCTTTTCCTCTCCTTCTAGGGTTATTTTTTTCCTTATATATACTATTGTTAGGTAATATAAATATACTAAAAAACTCCCCTTTAATTTTTCTTCTAACTAAATAATATACTACTACTAACTAATATATACTCTTTCCCCTACCCCTTTCCTATCCCTCTATATTGTCTTTATTTGCTATCTCCCTCCCCTACCTATTTCTCTATTTATTTATCTCCGATTTAGTCCTTATATCGACTCCACTAGTGTATAAGTGTAATATATTATAGCTCTTAGGACTATAATCTTAGCTATTTATAGTATATACTAGGAGAGGGAGGGGCTATAAGGAGTTCTATTATATTTTGGACTATAATAGGTTTGTTCTCCTCCCTCTACTACTATAAGGCCTATTAGATTAAACCAAGAAGATATAAGTTTATACTACTTCCTAGCCTATTGTTATAGGACCTTTGTACAAAGTCCTATTTAGTAAGAAGCTCGGCCGATGACCTCGCTAGTAGAATCCGACCACCTTCTTAAGCGAAATCCTAACTTATATACAAAATTCCTTTCTCTTTCTTTTCTTAATAAATCCTTTTTATACCTAGGATATACCTAATTAATATAATTCGGTTTATCCCTTAATATTAGGATTTATTTACCTTTCGACTAAATGGCGCCTATTAGTTATATAAAAATAGAAGGAATCGAAATATAAAAGGGTTCTTAATAGTAACTAATAATTAGAGGCTTCTAATAATAGCCTATAATAAATAAAGATCCTTAACTATAGCTAGTTTACCCTAATATCGAGACCTATAATAGAGCTAATATTAAGGTATATATAGTATTCTATATAAACCTTAAGATTAAGTTGACTATAAATTAATAATACTATTATATAAAGAAAATAAAGATTTTCTATACCTTTAGGAGACTCCGAGATAAAACGAGTCAATAGATCTACCCTTAGATCGAAACTATATTAGTAGATAACTAAGTATTACTTAGAGACTTTTATAAAGTAATAGACTATCTATTTATAGACCCTAAATAGGAGTAGAGGGCTCTTATATAAATCTATACTATATACTAAAAAAAGAAGGGATTCTAAGAATTCCTTAGCGAATTCGAGTAGACTCTTATAGCTATAGAGGGTCTATACTAGGGTAACCTAATAAAGAAGACTCTCCTAAATATAGTAGTTAATATTAATCTACTTAGGGGAATAGTTAGCTTTAAATTTAACTTATATAATAATTACTAGAACTACCTCCTCTCTATTAATAATAATCTTTAATAAATCGATAGAGTAGCAAAAAAAGATAACTATCTAATAGCCTTCTAACTACTATAATACTAGCTACCCTATAATTCGATAGACTAGAAACCTACTTTAACTAAAGTTACTATACTTAAAGTACTAATCGCCTCTTTTTATATAACTCTAGCCTAAAACTAAGGAAAAGTAAAGTAGGTTAGTAAATAAGAGTTATAAATATATTATATAATAGGGGCCTATCTTCGATATAGGAAGAAGAGATACTAAATTACCTTCTATATAATAAAACTAGCTAGCTATCTAATCTAGATCGCTATAGCTACTCTAGAGGAAGAAGATAAGATAGAACTAGAAAATAAGCTAGAAAATAAGTAATCTTTATATAAAAGTATATATAAAGGGATAGGAAAACTTTAAATAACTTAAATTAAGAATAGAAAAAGTTTAAAATAAAGTATATAGACTCTCCTCCTTTTATTATCTCTATAATCCTAGAATAATATACTATAGCCCGAACCCTAGTCGATTCTAGCTATCTTTTATATAGTACTATTAGCTAAAAGTTTACTTAAAAATAAGACCTCCCTATTTTTAATATTCTTTCTAGAGGTCTATAGGGAGTAGGAGGAAAAGAATAAATCTCTTAAGTTATATAAATATTATTAAGGATTAGAGAGTATTTCGAATAGTCTATCTACTTCTATATAATCCCTAATAATCTAGGATATAACCTTATCCTTAGATTACTATAGCTTAATTAGAATAATACCTAATTAGAACCTTACTAGAGGCGCCTTTACCTCTAGTCCTTAGGGATATATATATAAAGCGAGATTATAAAACTACTACTAATTTTAGAGATTAGGGAGATCTCTATAGGAGAGATAAAGATAGATATCTAATAAAAAAGAGAGGATCCCTTATACCCTATTAAATTATTTATAGTATTAATAGTAGATATCGAGAAGGCTCTAAAAATAAAAGAAAAGATCGACTATTATATAAGACTATCTTTATAGTATATAGAGTTCTCTTCTTTATTTGACCTAGAAGAAGTAAGCAAACTCCTATCTTACTAAAGAGTAGGTATTAATTACTAGATTAAACTTATATAATAAAATAGAGAAGAACCTCTAGTTCCTTAGGGCCCTTTTTATAATATATTAAATAAAGAGTTATTAGTACTATAGAAGACTTTTATCAAACTCTTAGATAAGAACTTTATCTAGGTAAGCTACTTATTAGCGATAGTACTAGTATTATTTATATAAAAACTAGGAGGAGGCCTCCGATTTTATATCGACTACTATATATTTAATATAATTTTAAAAAAGGATTAGTACCCTCTACCCCTAATCTATAAAATAATAAATTAAATTAGAAAAGCGAAATAGTTTACTAAACTCGATATATCTACTATCTTTTATAAGATCTAAATTATAGAAGGAGATAAATAGAAAATAGCCTTTTATATAAAGTATAGTCTCTATAAGTAGCTTATAATACCTTTTAGCCTTATAAATATACTAAATATTTTCTATAAGTATATTAACTATATACTCTATAAATATCTTAATAACTTCTATTTAGTATATCTTAATAATATATTAATCTATACTAATAGCGATATCGAAACTTATTAGAAATATATATAAAAAGTCCTTTTAAAGCTTTAGGAAATAGGATTATAACTTAATATTAGTAAATATAAATTCGAATATACTATAACTAAATACCTTAGATTTATTATATAAGTAGGCGAAAGGATCTAAATAGATCTAGAAAAGGTAAAGATAATTAAGGAATAGAAGGCCCTAACTAGTATAAAAGGGGCTAGAAGCTTCTTAGGATTTATAAACTTCTACTAGTAGTTTATTAAAGTATACTTAGAGATTATATAGCCTTTTATAGATCTTTTATAGAAGGATAAACTATTCTATTAGTCTAAAGATTATAATATAAACTTTAAAAAGTTAAAATAGTTATTTATAATAGGTCTAATCCTTATAATATTTGACCCTTCTTATATAATAGTTATTAAGACTAATTCTTTAGGATAGATAGTAGGAGGGGTTCTTTTATAATATAATAATAAAAATATATTTTGTTTTTATATTTACTTTTTAAAGAAGAACGCCCTAGTAAAGTATAACTATAAAATCTATAATAAAGAACTTCTAAGTATTATATAATATCTTAAAGCCTAGGATATAGAACTTCGCTCTATCTAAAATAAGTTCTTAGTAATTACTAATTATAAGAATCTTAAGTACTTCTTTAAGCTAAGGAAGCTTATAGAACGCTATATATAGTAGTCCCTTTTCCTTAGCTATTTTAATTTTACTTTCTAGTACTAAAAAGATAGTAAGAATTTATAGGCCGATATATTATTATAATAGGAGTAGAATAACCTAGATAAAGATAATCTATAAGTAACTATTTATATAACCTATCTTCTTCGCCTAAGCAAGAGAGGCGCTATAGTTAATATTAGGTATATAGAAATAATACTAGACTATTAGACTAATATATATAACTAAGATAATACTTATAATAAGGCTATATAAGCGATATAAGATAGAAGATAGGTATTCCCTCTCTATTTATAGTTTAAAATCTTAATAGTAGAATATATACTCGATAAAGAAGGGTTTATTCTATTCTAAAGAAGATAATAGGTCCTATAGTTAGAACCTCTTTATATAAATTTAATCTAGATAGTCTATAACTCTCCTACTACTAGCTATCCTAGGAAAGAGGAGACTTATACTATTATTAGCTAAGAATTCTTCTAGCTAAAGATATTATAAGATATCTAAAGATTTATATAAAACTATAATTTATATAGAGGAAGCAAGCCTTAGTATAAAATAAAAAAAGGACTTCTTAAACTATTACTAATTCCTAAATAACCCTAGTATAATATTATAATAGATTTTATTATAGACCTCCTACTAAATAATAGATATATAAATATCTTAATTATTATTTACTACCTTATAAAAGGAGTGATCCTTAGGGAAATAGGAGAGATTACTATAGAATCAATAGTATAAGTACTAATTTAGTGCTTTATATAATATTATAGATTCCTAGCCTTAATTATATTAGATTATAGAATATAATTTATAAGCGCCTTATAGACTCGCCTCTACTAGCTATACTAAATTACTCGATAACTCTCGATAGTATACTATCTAGAGACTAATAGATAGACTAAATAGTATAATAGTATAATAGAAACTTACTTATACCTCTTTATATAATATAAGTAAGATAACTAGATATATCTCCTTCTAATAGCTAAACTTACACTTAATAGTTATATATCTACTATAACTAGATTTAGTCCCTTTTTCCTCTTATATAGGTACTACCCTTCGCTATTCTTATTAATACTAAACCTTATAAATATTAGTAATAAGATATAAAGCCTAATTTAGAAAGTAGAAGCGATTATATAAAAACTTATAGATATAAACGACTAGGTATAAGCGTTAATTATATATATAAACTAGAGAGCGGAAATAAATATAAATAAATACTATAAGCCTATATCTAAATACTATCCTAGCGATTCTATATAGCTATACTTAAAGAATATTTTAATATAAAGACTATCTAAAAAGCTTGACTAGAAGAATACGAAGTATATTATATAAGAAGTTATTAGTTCTTATACTATTCGCCTAAATACCCCGCCTAGTATTTACCTAGTATTTTATACTAATCTTATATAACCTACCTTATCGGACCCGCTATTTTTATAGAAGCTATATAAACTATAACCCCTATCTATCTTAGTAGATAGGTAGGAAGAATATAAGGTTAATAAGATCCTTAATAAATATCGGACTAAGGGTCGCTATCCTTATATAATATATATAGTAAAATAGATAGGATATACTCAACTAACTAAAGAACTAGCGGATTATTTAGAAAATACTACTATACTTGACTATTAGCTCTAATAGACTATATAATTCCAACGCCCTAATAGTTTATTAGATCGGATAGCGCTTTATATAAGACGCTAGTAGTGTTTATATCTATTCTAGTTTAATAAAAATAGAAGTTTACAAAAAGATCTTAGATTAAGTAACTAAAAAAAAAAAAAAAAAATAAGTAAAACAATCTAAACCTAAGGAAAAATAAAAGAAAACCCAAAACCTAGAAATAGAAAATAAAAAGATATAATAAATAATCCCTATTATATAAGCCCTAGTTAACTAACTCCTCTATATCCGAGGGCGTAGGTATCGCTATAGAAGTAGTAGGAACAAAATAAGCCTTATTTAGGTTAGTAAGAATATAATAAATAGTATAGTCTAGCCACTTCTAATTAGTATAGTAGCCACTAAATATCCCTAGGAGTTATATAGTCCTACTAAAAGGATAACTAGTAGTAGAATATTTATAGGGGATTAGGCTCTCTTAACCCTAGGAAACGATTAGTAGTATATTTATATATAAAGGCTAGGCCGACTTAATCTATAAGACCTATAGATTGTTAGTAAAGAATAAATATAAAGTAGATTGTTATATACACTCGAATAGTAGGCTATCCCCTTATTATATATATAAGAAACTTATAACTTGGCTATAACTATACTTCGCGCTATACTAGGGTATAATAGAGCTCCTAGAGAGCCCTATTACTAGTAGCTATAAGCTATATAAGGAAGTAGGTAATATTGTTTTTGGTAATATAGCGAATAGGCGTAAAGAGATAATAGGACCTTATATCTATATAGATTGGATTATATAAGGCATAAATAAGAGCTATAGTAATAGTATTGATAGTAGTGATAGTAATAATAGCGGTAGTAGTAGGAAGTAGGAAGGAGAGAAATTTTTTATATCTATATTCTAGGAAGGTACTCTCTTTTATACTTACCTACGCCCTAGGCAACAACCCTCTTAAAGACCTAATTGGGTTAGACCAAGGGTTGCCTATAGTTACCTTCTTTAGTAAATAGCAAATAATAAGAATAGCAACAATAATAAAAGGAGGGGGGGGGCTACTATTATAGGACCTTTATATAAAGTCCTATTTAGTAAGAAGCTCGGCCAATAATCTTGCTAGTAGAATCCAACTACCTTCTTAAGCGAAACCCTAACTTATATACAAAATTCCTTTCTCTTTCTTTTCTTAACAAATCCTTTTTGTACCTAGGATACACCTAATTGATACAATTCGGTTCATCCCTTAACACCTATCTAAATAGAATATATCCTTATATAGTTCTATATTATATAAATAAAGGCTCTTAATCTCCTACTAGATAAGCTTTGTCTTTAGTAGTAGTAGCTATAGTATTTTTATTAGCTATTTTTTATCTTTTAATAGTATAATCTTACTTATCTAGTAATAGTTATAGAGTTCTAAAATATACTTAGTATATTCGCCGCCTTTTACTATAATATAGTAGGCGCTAAGTCTCTAAATATTCGCCCCTCCTTAGAGTTCTTCCTACTAATCTTCGAGGTATATAATATAGATATATAACTATAGATTAGTGTTAAGGACTATATCTAGGTCCCTAGGTTCGCTATTCGAATCTTTACCACTATCTTCGCTACTATCTTCGCTACTACTTTTTTTTGATTAGGGTAGCTAGTATATATATAAAAGTATTTATATTATTGCTATAAGCCTTCTATATATAACTATTTAGTATAAACTCTAGTCTTATAATATACTAGAGAATTATAGAAGCGAATTTAGAGGAATAGAAAATTGTCTTAGGGCTTCCTCTACTAATAGAGTTTATAAAGCGAAGTTATATACTTCGAAACTTATTATATTTAGGCTCTCCTATATAATATATAATAGTAAAATACTCTCTATCCTACTATATCCTTTTATAGGACTAATTATTTACTATAGATAGTTCCTATTCTATTGCTATAGATAGATTTAGATAAGGAAGATTATTATTATTAGCTATACTAAGAGTATAGGTCTTTAAAGATAAAAGAGAATATTTATAGAAGAAGAATTTTTTGGGTAAGAGATATCCTTTTATCCTATTATTAACTATTTTTTTATCCTACTACTATTTTCTTAGCTTTACCTTTTTTAGTAGTCTAGGGGATAAAAACTCTTCCTCTACTATTAGATTTTGTCCTATTTAGCTCTACTAACCCCTATATATATCTTAGGGGCGAGTTACGCTAGATATATTAGTTATATTATATATATATACTATAAAAAGATATATTAAAGTAGTATAATATAAGTATATATCTTATAATCGGGTCCTAAAGTCACCCTTACACCTATCGGTGTACGGGTTCCCCTTCCACCTCGCCAATCTCACCTACCTCGCCAATTTTACCCAATTTCCTATCTCTCTCCC
>JAXQJW010000017.1:0-99551 GCA_037042135.1 Penicillium sp. PG113-03A | reverse complement strand
AGGTAGTAAGCAGCAGGATAATTAAGAAGGAGGGAGAGAGGGAGGCGGGGGGAGAGAGAGAAAAGTGATAGAGAGATGTACTACTATACTGTGTGTATAGTATTGGTTGCTACAGTGATATTAGGCTAGAACCAAATCAGGTTAGATTGGGACAGAGTCACATGATTGTAGTGTCCCCAGTAAAAAAAGTGTAGTGTCCATATATGTGTCCCTCATGTCACGTCTGATTACATCAGCACATGATCTCAACCAATCAGCGTCGGCCCAAAGAAACTCGACCTTTCATTCCAGCGCAACCCGCAGCTCTCGACCAAGTCTTGACCTCTGTCCATTGCACCTCCATAGACCCTCGTCTTGTCCCTAGTCTGTCACCATGGCCCAGAGAGACCCTCAGTATGTCAAATCTCAACCTCGTGCCACCCCGATCCCTCCATACGTTCCGCCGCGCCCGCAATGGTACTAACCTCCCCATCCCAGGTTCAACCAGCATGTCCTTGTGGACACCACGCCCATGCCGGACCACATCCCCAAGGTGGAAGAGATCGGTGCCACATCTGCACCTCTTATGAGTGCAGCCTACTTCATCGGCGATCGGTGCAAAGCGTACAATGACGACTTCATGAAGTGCAAGGACGAGGCGAAAGGACGTGGGGAGATTGAGTGCTTAAAGGAGGGGCGGAAGGTGACGCGCTGTGCCGCCAGTGTGTACGTTTCCCAGCGCTTGGACTCTTTCCAATTGATACCATACACTTGTCCACCGAGACCAAGAGGCCACCGCTAACTTGTCCCAGTATCAAGGATATCAACACCCACTGTCTGAAGCAGTTCTCCGCACACTGGGAGTGTCTTGAGAACAACAACCACTACCTCTTCGAATGCCGCAAGGCCGAAATGGACCTGAACAGCTGCGTTTTTGACAAATTGGTATGGAATGATCTCCACTTTGTCCCGGTCTTCATCCGCAGCATTGCATAACCCCACGCTGTCAAGCTTGGAGTCAAAACGAATCATCTTTACTAACCTTATTTGAACAGGGCTTGAAAAAGAGCATCCCCGGTGCCCCCGAAAACCAGGTCCCCGTGCACCTGCGCCCGCGCCAGCAGTACGCCCAGTTCCCCGGAAAGCAGTACTAAAAGAAATGAGATCAGCCTTCGTTCTCATGCATCTTCTCTGACCCCGATTATCCTCGCTCGTCTTCTACTTTGCCATCCAGGGCTGCGGTTTCTATTTCCCCGTTATATTGGATGCGCACTTGGCGCCTGTGTTCTCATCTATTATCTCAGTCTGGTGTAAGTTTTGTGTAAATAGCTATTGGCATCAGAAATGGTTACATGATTTCTGCTTTGTTGAATTTATTTCATTTCATTTTTAATTGTGATAGGCTTCTGGTTGGTAGATTTGAACTAGTATGATTACTCGCGTATAACATTTGGTCTGTTTGAATGCATCTAAAACTGGAATTTACCTCTAAATACTTTTAGATGGAACCTCGATTCAATAACAGCCAAGACTTGTCCTTCGATGAACCATTCAATCAAATTCAAAACACCAACCCTGAATTGAAACCCATATATACTGGACAAAAGAAATAGAACAAGGAGCAAGACAGAGATCAACTCCAGGACATGGGCATAGCTATGGACAAGAAAGTAAAGCATGCAAGGACATTAGACGAGAACCAACCCATATGCAAGTGACTAAGATCAACAATCAAGGCAGCAAAGGCGCATCGCCAATCCACCGAAGAAGCTTGAAGCGGCCCAGCCGTGCCTTCAACTCCGACCAACCGGTACGCAGCCGGTTTTCGACTCGACGATCTCCGCGTAATCGCATCCAGATCAAGAGCACGCCTAGTAAAGCAAGATCCCAGATGATCTGGCGCATGACAACCCATAATATCCATTTCAGCCAAGCCCAAACGCCGGATCGACGGCGGTGTGCTGTTGTTCGGACTTCCATTTGCTCGCGCACTGCGGCAATCTCAGCCGTCATCTTGGTCAGAGCCTGCTCGACTCGACGGCGCCAGGGGCTGTTTTTCGGATTTGATGGATCTAATCCATCTCGATGGCCGCTGCTGCCGCCTATAGACTCTGGATCCCGCTCGCGAGAATGATGACGGTGACGTTGAGAGCCGGTGCGGTCTGTGCCTGTGCCTGTATCTGTGTCTGTGCTGGCGTGATCCTGGTCTTCGTAGAGGCTGTCGCGGGCCTCTTCGTACTGTTCATTGTCATCTTCATCTTCCGCTTCCTCATCGAGATCATCTTCGTCCTCGAGATCGTCCGTCGAGTGTCTCCGCCGTCGGCGGTAATACTCTTCCTCTTCTGGCTGGCTCACAGGGCTCAAAACACGAAGTCGCGAGTCGTGATCTCTTCGGCCGCCATCTGCGCGTATGTTTGGTCGATCGTAGTTCTCGGGTGACAGTGCTAGCCGTCCTCCAATACTGCCATACGCACTATCTTGGTGCCGCGATAACGGCGGTACACCGACAGCATTGAGAGGACTGGACGATGACGACGACGAAGCATTATATTTGATTTGATTCCAGACAAATTCCAGCTCGGCGACCAGTTCACGTGCTTCGGGGGTTTGGGATGCGTAGCGGTGCATGGTATCAATCAAGGTGGAGATGTAGCGGCGTTTGGCCTCGGTGCGCGAGAGGCCGCGCTGGGCATACCAGGCGTCCCTGTATAGAGCAATGCCGTTAGCCGTCTGCTTCCCTCGATGCAGGATCCTGTCAACGCATACCACTTCTCACACTCCGCATGCACCTCCGGGGTATTCCCAATCGGGCGATCCATAACTCCCTCCACATCCCCTTCTGCAGGATATGAGCCAGTGTCTTTTACAGCTGCAAAATTCGCATCGACTCCACTCACCCATGCTTTGTTTGTATAATCCATAAAGCTTCAAGCGTTCCGCGGCTGGCGGACGCGCCGTCCCTGTCCGCGGAATCCTCTTGACGGTATTCAGGGCATGAACGAAGACTCGATCTGGTATATATCCATCAACATCATCTTCACAGCAAGGTGCAGGGGAACGCGGGCGTTACGCACCTACGGAATCCGACATGTTGACGCGATAAGAAGCGGACCGATGGTCTGCCCTTTCTTCATGGAAGCGGGGTTGGGCATCGGCAGACACGGACAAGCCGCATGGAGAGTCAAATCGGAACAGAGGGAGAGAGTGTAAACGGTTTCGATATGGTGATTCGAGGTGGAATGGACAGGGGAGGTTCGAACGAGTTGGATTCGGGAATGGAGTAATTGGGAAGTCAACCCTTTCGTAGGAGACTTTCGGGAAATCGATACTTCCCGATCACACGCGCAAAGAATGTCCCCAGAGGAGAAGGGGGAAATTGACTAGACTGAATTCCATCAGTGACAGTCCTTGGACATCTGCAAAATGCCGAGAAGTGGCGTGGAGACTTTTGGACCGCGGCTCTCGGAGATCGTCAGGGCAACTTGTGATCGAGTGCAGGTGCGCTTTCGGACATTTACTTTGCATTTTGCTCTTGAACTTCAACCCGAATCGCATGAATGATTACATTAATATATCTACACTTTACTTGCTGAGTGACTTCTTTGTCTTCTCAGCGATCGTCTCCGTGTCGACGTCGCCGCCCGTCATGACGGCCGTCGCTGCATGAGCCTCTTCTCTACTGACCGGAGGACCAGTGAAATGCTTGCGCGCATATATAAAGTACCACACAAGGCTAATTGTGGCGAACCCGGCAAAGACCACGCTCGCATAGTTCATGGACGAGGGCGAGACAGGCAGAGTATAGGGCATGCAGAACAACACCACGGCCAACACGATCCAAGCAACCGTGATAGCATTGATCACGTACCCGAAAGAGCCAAGGGAGAAGCTGGAACGACGCACATCGGGACGGCCCCGAATGAGAGAGATGAAAATGGGCAACCCGTACGAGGTAGACAGGCAGATGGTAGCCACGCCGGTGAAAGAGTTGAATGCAGCCTCGGAGCCAAAGTAAATGAGACCCAGGAGGCAATCCACACCCGCAGATAGGAGAATGGCCCATACGGGCACATCCAAACTCTTATTAACTCGGCGCCATAGTCGGAATCCGGGGATCGCGCCGTCCCGCGCAAAGGCGTACGTGCAGCGACTCGCCGCCGTAAGCGACCCAATACCGGCGAACATCATAATCCCCAGAACCAAGAAGAGTAAGCCAAAACCACCGCCGGCAGATCCAGTCACGGTCTTGAACAGCAGCGCAATCGGTTGGCCGCTCGCTACATCACGCAGCTTCTGCACCGACGGCATCACGAACAAGATCGGGATCAGATAGAGAAGACCCGTAATGCCGGCCGCCACCACCGACAAGACAATGGCCTTGGGGACCTCGCGGTGGGGATTTTGGACTTCCTCGCACATGGCAGCCACCATGCCATACCCCGTCAATGTATACGCTGCCTGCAGCAGACCCACGAAAAAAGCCCAGCCAGCAGGCCATCCGCTTTGGGAAGAATCATAATGTGTAAAGACAAATTCAGCATCGCGCCGGTTCTCTGCCATGGTCAACAATGTAACAAGGATAATGATCACACTGGCGCCAGTCCAGAAAATACAGATCTTATTGATGAGGTCCAGGTAGCGCGAAAGGAAGACATTGACGAGTACGTAGACCAACATGACAGCCCAGAACATCAAGACGGTCTGCCAGGCATTGGCGACAAAGTCCTCGTTCCAGAGAGAGATCGCACTGAGAATCAATTGCCCGCCACCAAAGATGATACTCAAGGTGACGGTCCAGTTACCGACCAGAGTAAGCCAGCCATCAATAAAGGACATGAGTGGGGCCCAGCGGCGGGTCGATAGCATTGCACTCCAGTAGTATACTCCACCGGCGGTAGGGAAAACAGCACAGATCTCGGCGAGGGAAGCAGCGATGGCGATAGAGATGAGGGTGACGAAGACCCAGCCCCAGAGGATTGTGACTGAGAGACCGTCACTGAGAGTGATGTAGAGGGTTGTACTGAGACCGTAAGGCGCGGCCATAATGGCAAAGGAAAGACCGAGAATACTGATCATGCTGAGATTCCGGGGTAATTCGCTCTTGTAGCCCATCCGTGCCAGCGCCTCGTCGGCGGAAGCATCAACGGAGGCCCGCATGGTACAAGGATGGAATATGGAGTTAGAGCAATAGAAGAAAACCGGGTTTGCTTTAAAGCACGCGAGCAGAAGACGTAACCCCGCATGATAAACATGGCCTTTGCGGGACCATAGTGGATACTAGCAAGTATCGAGACCGAAAAATGGACAAATGGGACGATGGGAATCCAAGACGAACAGGCTGAAAGGCAGCTTATCAAGAAGGCTACGCCCCTATGATGATAAGCTGTCGAGTGGAGTTCTGCGTGATTTCGGACTCCGACCATCGGACCCTGGACTGATGCGCTACAAATAGTGATGGATGCGGAAATGAATTGGGAATTCGATCATATTTAGCAGTCAAATACATCAAGGTCACACATGGTGACGGCTGCCACATCGCAATTGTGCACAGGCCCTTCCTACTTCCCTTGTGAAGGTGAATAGGTCGAAAGGGTTGGCCATCGATGAGCGCCAGGATAAAAAAGGTGGGGAAAGAAACAAAAGATCAGACGAAGAGGAGGCCGGAAATCAAGACCCTGATACAAGGTCTCCATTCTCTCGACAGCGCCCGGGGGAGTGCGATGGGGGGTATCAAACAAGGGCACGCAAACGTCCGGGGGACTCGCAGGGTCTTGAAAGGAATTTTTTTCTTGTTTCAAGTATCTAATGGGACAGGGGTTGGGCGGCAGTAGGCCCGGAATGGCGACGGAAAGTCAGGCATCAAGGGGAGGGGAAGATGTGGTGTGGTGTTGGTGGAGGGGAGGAGGGAGATGCGATGTGAGAAAAAGGCGGGATCAAAGGGTTTTTGTAGGGGAAAGGGGAAAAGATATGAAAATCGAACAAACGCAAGTCTATGGGCAATCTCGGGTGGTGTCACCAGATCCGCATTTTGAGCTGGATGCACAGGAAGACGAGGGGAAAGGCGAAGTCGGAAACAAGAAAAAAGACGCTGAGTCGTGACCAGCCAGCTAGTGTCAACTCCTAAGCATGGTAAAAGAAGAACATGGCCCGTAATGTGGAACGATCGTGAATCGAGGTCGAAAGGGGGAACAAGAAAACGCCCAGTCATGCAGTCGTCAGTCCGGTGAAGTCGTTACATGAGAGATGCAGTACAGTCGCAGAAATGGCAGAGGCGGATACACAAACAGAGGTCGAGGGGAGAGCCATGGGGGCCTCTCTACGGGCTCAAGTCGGCACAGAGATCTTCGGTGGCATCAAAGCCGAATCCGGCCATGTCGACCGAGTGCAAAGACCCTGGTCCTTTACCCAAGGAAATGTCGGAGGAAGCATAGTCGTGCTTAAGCCGCTCGTGGGGCCCAAAAAACGGTCGATTTTCGTCGTTGGGGGTGTTGCCATCCCCCGCGACCCATGGCCCATCCTGCCAAAAGCGGGTGTTGGCCTGTTGATCACCAAACAAGTCATGGTGATCAGGATGGGGATCGGGACCATGAATAGGAAATTCATGGGGCGACTGGAGCCGTAAATGTGTTCGACCGAAGCTCGAGCAGGGCGAGTCGGCGTGCAATGGCATATCAAGACCGGTAAGTGGGGGATCGTCGACCGGGGTGATGTCAATGGTCGGGTTTTCGGTCTGTTGCGCGAGCACCGACGACAGACGAAGATTCGATGCCGAACTTTGCCGGCTATGACTGGCCGAACGCTCGATGGCCCTCTGCACGAAGCTGCCGCAAGTTTTCATGATTTTCTCTTGGTTCTCTGCCGAGAGACTAGCAAAGTAATCATTGGCTATCGACTCCTTGGGCGGATCATCCACGGATGGGATGAGCCCGTACGCGGTTTTGGCGTATTCTGAGAGACCAGAAGGCATATTATAGGGAGACTGGTAGACGTTTGGGGCTAGTTCCCGCTGTTGGTCGAGGAAGGCGTATTTGCCCGGCATCTTAGCCGCGGCCACGCTCCCCCGGTCAACAGTCTCCAGCTTGATCCCCTCCGATTCCTTCTTTTGAATCACATCCAATCGCTCCCGATGGCTGACGAGTGAGAATCGGAGCATCTGAAGAAGCCGGGTCACCTCCTCGGACCGCATATTGAGCGTTTGATAGGGCAACAAGGTGCCATCAGCAGCCCGCGGTTGCACTCGCTGCTGGGCCATGGCCAGCTCGAGCTTCTCGAGGCCATTGGCCGGAGGGATGGAGCCCATGGGCCCCAGCAGGGTCTCTACCACCAACTCCGGGCTGACGATTGTGTAGCCGGCGAAGACATTGGCATGGTCGGTGATCTGGGCGAGTCGACGGCGGGCGATGAGTTCACGGACGTTGGCAAAGGTATTGGTGGAGGGAAGGTGGTGCTGCTGCTGAACATGCGATTTGGTGACCGACGGATAGGGGGCATGGCGGGCAGATTGGTTCGGCAGGGATCGAAAGGCCGACGGCATCGCAGGACCAGCAGCAGCAGCACCGGCAGCAAGGGCAGGGTGAGGGGGAGGGGCAAGATGCTGCAGGGAAGCGGTAGAGGAGGGCGGTCGGGATGGCACAGGGGTTTGGCGGGCGTTGGGAAGAGAATCGTGGTGGTAAAGATTTTGCTGGTAAGGAGGGGCAGGGGCGGTAACGGGAGCATAGAAGTGGTGGTGGGGGGAGATCTTCGATGCACGGGCACCAGCCACGCCAAGCGACTTGACGCTGTCGAGGAAATTGGCCCGTGGGTTGTGGATGGGCACGCTAGGGTTGTGCGTATACTGTGCCCTACTCTCGGTGGATTGCGCGCCCAGGTAATGCCACACCTGCTCCCCTTTGCCCAAGTCGACCGGTGGGGCAAAGGCACTGCTAGCTCCGTCTACCGTCTCAAACTCGGCCCACTGGTAAGGGGACCCATTGTCGACAAATGCACTGCCAGGCACGGGCACCGTCGTCTCCAAGTCCTTTCGCTGTTCGGGCTTCCGCACCAAGTGGGCCGGGAGGGGTTGAATGCCCGCTGCAAGGGGCGCGAAGTTGCTCTTGCGCACAACGAGCATCCATCGGTACGGCATCTCAATTACGTCTCTGTTGACATTTATCAGTATTCGGTCATGCAAGTGGGACCCCTCCCCTCGGAAGGAAGAAAACCCCTCGGCGGGGTTGGGGTAAGATGAGAGATGCAGGCGGAATCTATGCAAAACTTACCCGCGTGGAAGAACCTTGAGTAACAGAGACCGTTCCCCTGGGCGGTTCTGCAGGACAATGCCTCCATTAATCTCCTTGTCAGCCTGAAACTGAATCAGGTCGCCCTGCACCAGGCGGCGCGCGGCTTCAATCACCCGGCGATCCAGGTCGGACGACTCGCCCAGCAGACCCGCCGGTCGCTTCTGGCGGTGGAACTTGCATTTCAGATCAACGCTGGACAGCGAATATTGCTGACCATCATCGGCAATCACGGCAATCGATCCATGCTCCACTTGGACACCAGCGAGCAACGCACAAGTGGCATGGTAGGCGCGAGTGCATTTGCCAAAGTTGCATTGGAAGCAGGCACCTCTTACTTCACGGCAGAACAGGCATTTTAAGCCCAGGCGGGCCTTGGGGATTTTGTCGATATCACACACCACCTCATTACCAGAGGCATCCCGGAGTATACTCGTTTCTTCGATGAAGGCTGCACATCGGCGGTGCGCATGGCCCCGACCATCTTCAGTCGGTAGGAGATCTTCGAACTCGAGGTTATTTGGGCACAACAAGCACGGAAGCTTTCGGGGGCCTTCAGGGTGGAGCTTGGGCCGTTTGGTTCTAGGCCCGTCGCCTGGTAGCTTCCGCTTTCGGCCCCGGATAGATGTCTTCTCAGGTACACTGCGCGGTGGCGTGAGGAGATCTGACGCGCCTTCCGCGCCCTCAAACTCGCTGTCGTATTCGCCGTAATAGTCCGGAGTCGCTTCGCCTCGTAACTTGCGCTCAATCTCGTCCACGTCTATCCAGACACTGTCCGATTCGCAATGGCATTTCTTGGCGATGCGTCCATAATCCAGCCACTTCTCAGTTGCGAAATTGACAGACTCGGCGCAGTTGTATCCGATATTGTAGCCTGAGTGGTATCCATAGGGGAAGGTGATGACGAACTCCCCTTCGTAGTGGACCAATCGATTCACCGTGATACCGTACTGCGATTTGAGTAGGCTGGGAGAGACCAGATAGGTTTTGTGACGCAGGAACTGATCACAGTTCTTCGCATCGCTGGTCCAGATGCTACGCATGGCTGCCTCAAAGCGCGGAGCATCTTCCTGTGAGATGCTGTACCACTGCTTCGGTGCGCCGAAGTGAATATAGTTGATACTGTAGAGGTCCACATCTTCCAAGTGCCACGCGAAAGTGGCTTTCCACATTCCAAGGTATAGATATGCAGTGTTGACGCCGGGCACTTTCTGTCCGAGAACGTCCAGCAAATTCGGCAATTTGGCGACATTCCAGGAATCGATCGAGTCATTGAAGAGCGAGCCAGGCATATCTGCACCATACAGTGGGTTGTTGAACATCAGGGACTTCCAGTAGGCTGTCTCGAGCTCCTCGCATCTTGATGCAGTATAAGCTTCATTGTCATGGATTCGATAGTCAAAGCCATCAAATGCCTCCTCGTCAATGAAATCGGCTGTTTCGCCGCTGTTGTTCTTTCGTCGTGATGAGATGGACTTGGGCTGGCGAGCCTTGGGCTTTGCAGCGGGGAGGGATTCACCATCACTCAAGTCCTCGCTTTTGACATTGACAGGGTTCGTCTCAGGCGAGACAGGCGTTGGAGGACCTTCTGGCTTATTTTTTTCGGCCTCATCGAGGGGTGACTCTTCCTTGACCTTTGATTGGTTTGTGCGCTTGGGCGGGCGACCCGGGCGACGTTTCTGGCCGTCTGGCCGAGGAATCGGTTGAGGTCGTGGAGCCGGTGCTGCTCGATTCACGCGTTCCTGGTTGCGGCGTCTCTCTCCTCGGCGAGCGGGCGGTTGATGACTGCTCTCCTCGCTTAAAGCTTTCCACTGGGGCAGGTTGTAGGTGCGCTGACGTTCAATGTTGGCTTGCGTGTAAGTGCCGTGTGATCCGTGAAATTCCTGCATGATGGGGTTCTTCACCCGAATGGTCTTGACTGCCTCGTCGAATGGGCCGAGTGATTCCACCCTTGAAAGATCAGCGGGACTTCAAATAACCATCAATCTCGCAGATACTCACCATTCTTTCGGAGGAACGACTTTCACAATTCCAGCCTGCATACCATACTTATCAATCTTGTTGATGAAACGCTGGAAATCACGGAACTGTTCCATTGTCTAGAGCCGGTCCTCTGTCAGTCTAATTGTCGTCCTTCGATGCAAGTTGGTTCGTTCTGTCTTCGGCAGCCCGAATATGAAAGTGGAGGACTCACTGGTTTGAACACAGGCACCTTTCCCCCGCCATAGTAATGGTCGGGTTCAATTTCCTCCTCGTCTTCTTCCTTGACATCATCCTGGACTGGTTTTTCATCTGAGGGCTGTGCCGCCTTGGGGTCCAGCTCGAGGTCTGACAACTCCGACGGGACCCCTTCGGGCGCATCCTTCTTTCCGTTCGCACTCTGCGGCGGAGTGATAGACGCAGAGTTGACAGCTGGACCGCCTACGAGGGAGTCGAGGTGCGGCTGGTCGAGTGTGGCCGCCATCGTGGACAGCAAAGAATAGCTGTGAGTGGAGGCGATACTCGGTGCCGTCGTCGAAGGGCGCGACCGCTGATCGACGGCAAGAGGTTGGTATTCCCAGCGGTCGGGGGAAGGGACAATATTCGACTCGGTCAAAGGCGATTGCAGTATTGTTGGTCTGCTTCAAGGGATGGGCAGTTGAGCGGGAGGTGGACCGGAGGTGCGCACGGAGGATGATCGCGCGATAAGCTCTGTTCGGAAAGTCTTTTTTCCCTGGGACGGAAAAATAAAAAAATTGCTTTAGTCAAACTGGCCAATGACGCCCACGATTGATGAGAGGATGAGAAACCCTGGTGTTGGGTAGTGAGGAATATTCGACAAGCCAAGGCAGGGGATCATAGAGAAATTGTTGGCGTCAATGAGTCCGCGCAAAGAGCCGTGTTAGATTCACCAGCGCCCCATGGAAACGGGGAAGAACGAGCAATACCACCAAGAGTGGGCCAATCATGCAGGTGCCGGAGGCGCTCGAGGAGTGGACCGGGTATGCGATGGTCTGACACTGGGGGCAGGGGGCAAGCAGGGTGATGAATGGGCTCGAAGGATTGGGCTAATCAGAAGCGGCACAGAGGGGGGATGTGGACATGGCTCGATCAGACAGGAAAGGTGGGAAATATGGAGGGAGCACTGGGGACGATTCATCTGGTCTGGGACAAGGGACACACCCAGATAGATACAATCCAGAGGCGAAAATCCTCGCCAAAGTCAAAAAGCCTCGCTACTCACCTTGGATTCGATGTACTTGCAGTAATGGTGATTCGGTCTAGAAAATCAAAGGCCGAGTCCCTGTGATTGCACTGCGATGCTCCGTCCTCTGCTCTGCCGCGCCGGTTCTGATCACGTGCTACACGTGATTTGACCCAGGCCCGAACGATGTATTACCGTATTTGTACCCGCTCACCTGGTGTGGAATCTGTAATTGCCGTTCCATGGATCGTCAGAAATACAAGGGGGCAGTGCGTTCTCGGATACCGCCGGAGCCGAGCTGTTACGATCTCAGCCGTGGCACGAGGCCGGTTATGGCGTCAGATGGTGAGGCAGACAATTCAGGCACCCCTAATGCCCGACATCGCTGCGACGATCTCGGGTAGATCGTGATCAGACCGATCCACCTTTAGACGCACGCACCAGGCTTTGACTCCTACGCAAAGTCAAATAACTGGAGTACATAGTACATGTATACATAGATTTTAGAATCTACAGAAGCAGGCAGGACTCATCAGCAGTCTGCAATGTGGTCGAGACATGATGGGTGCAAATACAACACCCGGATTCCCTTTAGATAGAATGATCACCTGGCGAATGAGCGAGCTGAACTGGCCATGTCACTCCGCCAGACTTGACCATATTCCTGATGATGCTATGAATTGAAGTCATCAAGATATGCTCCCCAGAACTCATACTTGTGCCAAAACTTCAAAGCAGCTCAAATGGATATTTGTAACTCAGCCTGGTCGAAGTGGTTCCAAGCACCTATTCAGAAGCGCCCAGCCGTGGATTGCCTTGCGATTCTTGCGGATAAATTGAAGCAAATGAAGCATTTGATACTAAGGTCTGCGATCTTTGTGATCATCTCGCGCGAATTTTCTAGACCGAGGTATGTGCAGCTAGTCGAAGCCTGTTCTATATACCCGACAATTCGACCAATCTGATGACAAATCCAGTCTGTCGTTCCTTTTCCCAGTGCACTAGATATATGGTTCTAATCATTGCGTCCACTTCTCGCACTCCTTTCCCACCTCTTGGTCTATGTCAATATACGGCTTCACAACCTGCAATCCACGCAGTCTTTCTTGCTCAATGCGATCCCAGCTCCACTCATCCACATTCCACGAGTCCGCATTAGTCTTCTTCTCCTCTTCGAGCCGTTCATCTTGTGGAAGCTGATCATCACTGATCTTGAGCACCTCGCGCACCAAGGACCCATCCACCTCACCTGCTGTAATGCCATCACCGCTAGCAGGCGTTCCAGTCCCAGAGACATCGGCGGAAGACTCCACTAAGCCAATAGAAGCTTTGTCCTTGGGCGGAGCGGGAAGGAATCCACTAGCGCGCAAAAGTCGCTCCGGCGACACCGTCAACCTTCCCTTTTTCACAACATACTTGCTCAGGGCCGTTGCCAAAAGGGTCTTTTCTTCTCCAACTCGTTTCGCGGGTCGCATAAAAGCTGTGAGGATGTACATCCATTTCTGATCCCAGGAGATCACCCTTGAGTGCATCTCGTACAATTCAAATGGTTTGATCTCGCGTTTGAAATTGCAATACACCGATCCCAGTACAATCATGATTGGCAATCGTCGCTTGGGAGGTGCTAGACCCTCGTTGCTCGCTTTCATCGCAAACTCTTGGTCGAGTTCCTTGCTAACCATCCCCACACCAGGACTGTAGAGCCGAGTCACCAGAGCTGTACGTGACACATCCAGGTCGGTGAAATAAGTACTGTTGGACTTGTGCAAGTTGTAATCCGTCTCCATTAATGGCGTTCTTGACGTGACACAATAAGGTACAAAGACCGGGTGTGTGGGCTTCCCCTGTGGATCCACCATCATCTTTCCTTTAGGGAAAAACGGCGCATTGGGTTTGAGACGCAGGTTGCCCACAAAGTGGTACAACAGTCGAAACTAGATCGAGTCAGTAAAGGTTGCACTGCACAGTCACCGCAGATCCGCTGAAGTCAATTTCAACGGGGGATGTGGTCTGGGAATAACTCACATGCCACACGAAGGGGAGGTTTTTCAAGTTAATAAAAGCCAGAATCAATGCTAGCGTTCGCCATGACGCGATCGAGGTCACAATTGATATTAGATCACGCATGCTTTCGATGCGGAGTACCGCAGGGATAGTAGACATGGAGTAAGAGAGTGGAAAGTGGCTCAGAAGCCAAAATGATAATGCAAGCGGGCAATTCTGGGGAAGGTTCCTTATGGCTGATAAGCGATAAGAGTAACTCGGCTCAACTAGAGTTCTTCAGGGGGCTCTCGGTACTTCGGATAGACCAAGGAACCCTGTGATCACCATGGAATCAATTGAACAAGACAAAAAGAGTGCGACAAGCGGAAATTCACGGATATGACAATCTGACACGGGGCTCAAGATAGACCTTAATAATTTATGACCCATGGGTTGCAAAATCGCGCCGTGATTGATCCCAAAAACCCATGTGAACTTTCGGGTCTTAGTCAGACACTCATGGAACCACAAAATGCAAGCCGCGGTAGCATAACTTTCCATAAATGCATAAAATTATTACCACAAAGAGAATTTGTCTACGTAGTACAATATGGCTGAAATTACTACAGTAAACCCCCGCGAAATTTGAACCCCTAAAAATTTGAAACCCCTGGAAATTCGAACAATTTTTCTAGCCAGAATTATCCGCCACGTTCAATGGGGAATTTCACCTTCCTAATTAGGAATAGTAACCCTCACACACGAACTTACCGCTCACGTGACCTATGTATTGCCATAATATGTAGTATGTATGTATGATCGCACCTGCTGCGGGGCTAGCGATTTACCATGCCTTCTACTTCACCTTTCAACTCTCAAATCTCAACTCTCAACTCTCACTTCCAGAGCCTTGTGTACCCCAAATCAATACTACGCCATGGCAACTCCTATCCGGCTGTTGCCACAAGTTCAAGAGATCCAAAGAAGTTCCCCCTATACCGACATCTTTACGAATGCCCCTCTCGATTCCTTTCGCACACGAGAAAACACACAGCACCGCGACCTAACACTCCCCCATGCCCATCCTTCTCCTAACCGATGGGAAAATCCTGGAGGTTGGGGTGCACGACATAGCAACGACACAGCTCCATTCACGCTATGGGACACAGAGAATCGCAGATTCCGTGCGCCAAATCGCAAGGAATTGCAATGGATTCGCAATAAATTCGGCGATGGAAAACTCGCCCAATTGGGTTGGCTTATGTGGATTGAGACTGCCAACCCCCCTCGACCAATCCCTCTGACTCTCGCATGTATGCCGGTTGTGTTTGTTGGAATTGGGGCATGTCCCACTGAAGCTATTCCAGAAACCCCTTATCCGAATCCGCGAATGGAGGACCCGTGTCCGGCCCTAGCCTGGCCCAAAATGGCATTTCCGACGAAGGAACAGAATGGCATTTTCCTCGCCGCTCTGGAGCCCTTTGCAAATATACGAGCAGTTTTGTATTTGCCGCATTGGACCATCGTGGAGCTACACTATGGCGATGGCCGAACCTATGAGCTGCAATCATTACCTGGAATCGTCGCAGGGCGCACTACATTATACCACCACGCAGACGGACCATTCTACCATAAAATGCGAAGCCAGTCGCGAGCTTGTTTCATTGACCCCGCTCAGCACATAAACAGCCCGGATCCTCTACCTCAAGACGATTCTAACTATCTTCGGCGGGTATGCCTAACGCCAGGGTGCAGAGTCGAAAGGGGCTTAAGTTCTCCGGACTCCGGTTATAGGTCAGTGAATTTTGCGACAACATTAGGAGTGAAACTTCGCAATATGCGTGGGGAGGAGGTGGTTACAGTTGCTCACCACAGATTCCTGCTCTCTAATGAAGTACACCATCCAAGGGTTGGCGAAGACATGATTGGCACAGTTTCAGATACGCGCCCAGAGTTGGATATTGGGTTCGTCAAACTGACCCCGGCTGCCTCAGCAAGCTTCACCAATGAATGCAACTTCCAAGCAGAGCCACCACGGAGCCTTATACCGGGTGACATGATCGAGGCGGGATCATGGAGTGAAGTGGATGGTATGAGCTCTGGCCTGGTGAGCCTGATGGCATACGGCAAGTATTTCAAGGCCCCAGCCTGTCCTGACGGCTATCCCGCAATTCCATTTGAGCGATGGAAAGCGATGTCGGTCAATGCCGTATTTGGGGCAATCAACTCCACGATATCAGACGGGATTTGTGGGGCACCGATCGTCCAGTGCGAAAGTGGCCGAGTTACTGGCTTCTTCCACCTCTCTGATGGGATCGCCTGCCTAAGCGTTCACCTGGATGATCTGATAGCTGAGGGGTGGCAAGTGGTTTAGATCGGAGAATAGTTTAGTCAATGATGACGGTGTCGGTCATCAGCGGGTCCCGGGGTAGCTTTGTGTGTGTGTGCTGGCCGGTGTTACGGAATTATTACCTAGGTAGGTAAGTACCTAGGTACCTACCTAGGTACCTAGTCACTCATTCCTTATGAACCACTTAGTTAACTAACTAGCTAATCGAGTATAACTGAACTTTCCCCACAACTTTGCATGCACCTAACAGCCGGTTTGATTTTTATGTGCACACCAAACGTCAAAAGAAGGTTGATTAATTGGTCAACCTAAATATCACGTTCGAGAATCCATTGCGAGTATGTTTCATAATTTTGTTGCAATTATGGCCCCTTAAACACCCCTCTACTACCTCCCGCTCTGACTTCATTGTGGAAACTATGTTTTGCTAGGTATTATGTGTAAACTTGAAGTCAACTCGACGCGAGTAATTACAAGATCGTCCAGAGAACCTTTTATGCTCAATATCCAGGATTTCAACAGAAGACGAATTGGAAGACCATCAAAATCTAGTACCTAATCAGATATCGCTTTTCTTCGGAAGACCTGGTCAAACGAAAACTAGCCAGAGCTCAATGCTGGTTCTACTCCCATGACAATTGATACTGGTTTGAATACAAATTTAAATTGTAATGCAGATCCTTCCAAGGTTGACACGCAAAAAGCTCAAATTGCCAACTGGAAATATAGCGACATCAACTCCGAGTCAGATATATAACAACCATAGGTTCGACAATTGTGCAATTTGACGGCGCTGAGTCAACAACAGTAGTTCAACGCTCTAACTCGTGAGCGAAATTCACAGAGGTCCCGACATTGCCAAGGACCAGCTCTGCCTATCTCTTTCCATGCTTCCATATGTCTCCATCAACAATGGTCGGACGAGAGGCTACCATGTGGTAAATACAGTCAAGCTGTCCTTTCGCGCTCGACCTGTAGTCCCATTGCAACAAATAATGTAGCTACTTCTCTGATATGGCTGAGTGTTCCTGTATTAAAAGGACCAAATTGCTCCATTTTGAGGAAAGAAGGCTGTGAGGAATTCCCCGTAGTTGAAGCCGAAGAGCCCCGCAAGTAGGCAAGATAGTCTTCATCATACCTTGCAACCGTCAAATAGATCTCGTGGCGATTCTGAGCTATGTGGAGGCGGCTAACTCCGACGATATATCAGCATTGACAAAGTAATCATGCGGCATATCGTGCCTCCACTTACGTCTTATGGGTGTCCTGATCAGCAGGATTATCACTGGCAATCCAAGCGACCATCTGTGCGCTCTCTTGTATTTCGACGAGTCTTGAACTTGACGTGCGCATAGCCGGCTTCACCTCCAGAAGAACCTTAGGTTTTCCTCGATGGTCATGAAGATATCCATCGGTGCGTGCTTCATACTCGGCACGGTCAAATTCGGCTTTGAATGCTTTTCGATGTATAGTCCAATTCGAAGACACATCGTCAAAGTGCATTGTCAACGCATTGAGAAGGACCAGCAAAGATGTGTTCACGATCTGTTCGTCTTTTGTTGGAGGATAGAGGATTTTCCTTAATTCGGGGGACAGCGGAGTCTCTGGGCGAAAAGGACTTGGCTCTTCACCGGTATCTCCATGCCCATCTTCTTCTTCTTCTTCTTCATCGAATGTGTGAAAAGAGTCATTGGATAGTTTTGACTCAACAAGCATTCGAGGTTTCTTACTAGATGGAGTAGGGGTCGTATTCGGCCCGGACTGGGAGGCCCGCGATCTGGTGCGATTCGAAATCGGCGTAAACGAGTCCAGCGAGTGAACACTTGGGTCGATTTTCGCGACCTCAAGTCGGTAATGATGAACAAGAGCGAAGGTGCCTTCGGAAATTTTGGAGTTCGAAAAGCTTTCACAGTATTTTGACCACGAGTTGTACTGCTTCAATTTGGCTTTAGCTTGTTCGATCTCATCGTTCAAACCAAGAAGCGTACACAGCTTTACTGTGTCATGTTGTTGTTGATTAGATTTCCACAAAACTCGAAGAAGCAGAAACTGGTCATAGCCCATCTGAGAGGCTGAAGCCAGGGTACTTCCATGCACTGTTTGGCCCGAAAGCCTTTGATTTTTCATTTCTGCATGCCATTCCCGCGGGTTCTGTGGCAAGTCTCTCGGGCGAGGATCCTTTGGCATGTTGGACGCTGGGAAGGCAACAAAATGCGAAGGCTGATTCTCGAATGGAGAGGAAAACAAGACTTTGGTTGAACCTTCTTCCTCGGGGAAAGCACTTGTATATATACTACTCCGTCTGGTCCCTTGGATTCATTCTGATGTCCCTTTAATGACATGCCCGGCAACGAATGGGCGCTTAGGGGTTCTCTATCTTTGGAATCGTGTCCATTCAAGGCTGGCGCCTAAGTTGATCGGTTTTTGTGACGTCTCATCACGCCGCATGGAAGCGCTAGGGACTCGCTCAATACCGGGTTTTCATTCGCACACATGTATGTACCTTCTTAGGAAGGTACCTCCCGTGTTTTCATATCCTATTATAGCTCCGATTCAGAAACGGAATACTGATCTTCTAAGGATATCAATGTCTATCTAACATTCCACCTGTAAGTTTGCGTGGGAATTCATACTCGGAAACAAAACAGCTAGTCCGAAATGTGATATTCTCATGCATGTCTCCGTATGCTTTCTTTCCCTTAGCGCCGAGGCCTGTAGCTACATTTCACGTTTCGAATGTCACTGCACTCGATACCAATCAAGTCTCCAAATCCCCGGCTTGTTTGATTTAAAAATAGAAAGCGCTTCTATCCGGTCACTTCCCCTCCACAAACGCCGGTGGATAACTACTTCTCATGCAGCCCATGTTTCAAGTGGGTCACACCGCGAATCTTGGCGCGTCGCCGAAAGGCAACAGACGCGGCTCAACTTGCCCCCCACAAACTCTCCACTTTTCGTTTGTCCTTTGACCTTTTGAACAGCAAGCTCCCCATCGCTCACGGTCTCAAAGTGGAATTCCAGTTTCTTTCTTGCACCGTGCTACTTTCATCTCTTTACTCATCGACCAATCCAAGCAATCATGGCTGAAGAACCCGAGGAGCGCTTTGAGCTCCGCAAGTCACTGGTGCTACTGGATCAAGACCTCGAGGCTGATGTGGAAAAACAGCGATTTGACTTGGAGATGCTTGAAAAGATGAACATTCATGTTCAACATATGTCCCTCGATGAGGATTCAGCCGACAAGCCTCGTTTCTTCGCGCCTTATCCCAACCCGCTGCCTCCTGTTACTGACACGATCCTCGAAGAGTCTAAACAGGATGTGGCGGATATCAGTGGCTATTGGTGTCTACAAGACTATGCCCGTTTTGTTGCCCGTATGTTTCATCGGTATACCTACCGTGGGATGCACTGTGGCAGTTCTGGGGAGAAAAAGGATTGGCCTTGGCTTCTGTCTGGGTATGTCGGGTCTGCCTCTATCTTAAGTGTTCCTTGCTTACATCAACGCTAGTATCCGTATTTACCACCGACTTATTTGCCACGGCCTCTCACAGAACTCCCATACAGGAGCTTCTCAGCCAGAGGAAGTAGAGCGTTGTGCAAATCGTTACTTGCCGCATATCAAAGCAAATATCATTGTGGATGCCGAAGTCAAGAACGGGGAGTTCTTGCGTGCAGAGATCATGAGTGTTCTCCGTCTGATGATTCATCACATGCGCCAACGGCGATTAGTTCCACATATGAAAGTACCGGTACAAAGCACACGATCCCTCTTGTTCTTGGTCAATCCGCTAATGGCTTTTTTGCTAGGTGATGCTAATGTCACTCGTTGGAACTCGTGGTCGCTTGATCGAGGCTTTCTGTGAAGATGGAAAGATCATTTGGCGTACGACTAAGCTCTATGAATTCCCACGAGATTTGATTGCCGCGGCCCAAGACTTTGCTAAATGGCAATATGGCCAACCTGCGGGCGACACAGCGTAGGTTGCACTCAGCCTGCTTGGTTAGGGTACTAGGGTACCTGAGGGTCGGAGCTTGATGGTTTGGTACATCTTTTTTGGAGATCAGCTGGCGTTATGTTAGTGACACAGGATATTACCAAGGATACTTGGATTGTTGAATGGCTTTTGAAACTTCCATTCTTCTCACCGATCCTAAAAATTTCATTATAAGTATCGTATACGCCATGCCATGAACCTATCTCTTGAACGGCTCTTTCTCGGTGAGTACCTAGGTAATTTGGGCATGAATCCTCGACAAAGTGAGCCCATCCATAAGACTCAGAATACAAGACTACTCTGTATGCAGTGGAAGTGAAAGTGGGCTCGAGTTGTTGCCCCGGCCCCTTCCCACAGCGCAACGGGCCATTATAACGCCCCCCACTTGCAGCGTCAAATTCGTGATGAATGATCATTATGGGAATTGTTTCAATCGGTCTTAAAAATGGTTCTAGTTACAGATAAGGAATTCATATTGTCGATGTGTAGAATATGACATCCACGGATTTAATTATAGCATCGAGCTCTTTAAACGATGGGGCGATCAAGGCGCAAAGTGGACACCACCGATTTAGTGAAACTATAATCTTGTCAACACTGCACTTGATTGCCATTCGACTCGTTCGCCTTTACAATAATAAGGTTGATAGCATCAACTCTTATGACGTATACACACTTCTATGAGAATCCCTGGAGATCACCACCATATCAATTTATACAAGCTTCAAGGCCCTTTGGAGGGCGGCTATTGCCCGGGACATGGGGGTGTTCCATCGACCCGGGGGCTTCCTTCGACCTCTCCTGAGCACTAAAAAAGGATCAAATTTATTATAGAAATGACTTTTAAGCTTGAAACGAGCTTTTTTGTACTTGATCACGCGATAGCCCGAGCTCTTGTGGATTTTCCAGAGATCGTGTGCCTGCTTTCAGAGTGAACAGTCTATCAACTTAACAAGACACTTCATTTACTGGCCGTCTCATGCGACTTTTCCCATCCAAAATGCGCCTTTTGTCCTGCTTGCCTTTGCTCTGTCTGTTGGATGGGACATTCGGTCTGTACCTGAACAAGGCGGCTCCATTACCCATTCCGGATACGTCTTTAGAAAAGGGTCCTTATACTACCGGGACAGAGAATGCCCGAGCTAGCCTCGAGGACAAGAGCGAGGCAAGGGTCCTAGAGTATCTTGAAAGCATTGACAACAATACCAACACCGATCATGACTTCGCCCCTGGTACATCACGGTCGGAGTTATTCAAACGAGATCAACAGTGGGATCTTCAGGACCCGGCAGTGCATGAGTTGAGAGTCATCAGCACTCCTCCAAATGATGATTGGACCTGTCGGGTGGGATATAACTATCCGACTGAGGCTGGATCGGATGTGTTTATCTATCATATTGAGCTGGTCAGTTTATTACGAGCTATTCAAAACATTAGACAAAATTAAACCACATTCGCTCACAACATTTGTATCCAGGGACTCATGTCGGGATTTGATAATGTGAGTCACAGTATACTTCTCCTGCTGCAATATGATTCTGACAAGACTCCACACAGGAATTCGATGGTCGAGTAGCAGAGTCACTCAGAACCCCCGGATACAACGCAATGCCTGAAAAATACCGAAGCCCACCGGACGAGCACAGCACATGTGTCGCCGACAAAGCAATGGGCAAAACATACGGTTCTTCCAAAAAAGCCACCCTCATCCCGGTTCTCCTCGCAAAACTACTACCCTCTGAAATGGCCGCAGGCTTCAAAGTGGTTCTGGACGACATCAGAGCAGACAAAGCAAAGCCAAAGCCCACTCGGTACAAGAAAAGCGTGGTCATCGCGTCCCTGGGATTCGACAAAGATCACTACAACGTGGATCCAAACGAAGAACCGTGGGTCTCTATGAAAAAGAGCATATCGGACTTGTTCGATCTAGGTGTACCAGTGGTGCTGGCGGCCGGGAATCTTGGGGAGGTCAATTTGCATATGCACGGTCAGGATCTGAACGTGAGACATTATCCGCAGTATTGGGCGGCGGATGAATTTCCACTCATCAACGTCGGAAGTGCAACTGCCAACGGTGGGATTGTTGACAGTTCGCATCGGGGTCCTAAAGTGAGCGTTTACGCTGATGGCGATATGATTACTTGCGTTGGATACACTACTTTCAAGACTGGAAGTTCTTTTGGTGAGAATTGAATGATCAGAGCAAAGGTGGACTGATACTGACTTTGTCGATATTAGCTGCGCCACAAGTCGCGGGGGGAATCGCGGTGTTTATGTCTCAAACCGAGGGTCCCTTTTATGACAAAACACATGATAAGGTTGGCACGAGAGAGTTTGTTCACGAAGCTCGGAAATTCATAAAAGAGGAAGCCAGTTACGTGCGACATTCTGGAGCACGAATGTTTTATAACTTGAACCCCAATTGAGTTTGTAAGTGGCTTCGGTGGTGAATGGTTGTCGAACAAGCTCGACATGCGCTGGGTGCTTCTAATGGAAGTATAGTTGTATACCATTGCTCTCAATAGAACGGTTCAGTTCCATACCACTTGTTAAATAACAGACTACCTTATTACCTAGACTGTAGAAAAGAACAAAACTAACCCGATAATATACAAATCAATACAAATATATTCAAACTGATACTATACTACATAATCCATCACGAATAAACCTACAACTCATCCATATTCGGCTCCTGCTCCTCATTCAACTTCTCCGGCGCCTTTTCCTCCCTCTTCACACCCTCCTTCTGTTCTTTCGGAAAGATGCTCTCATAAATATCAGCCTTGTGTTCTTCCGTCGCAGCCTATCTTATTAGTTCTGTCCGATCACACAATACCAGTCGACACACCTTCTCTTGTTGCTCCGAAGCAGTCTCCTTTCCTACGCCTTTGTCCTTTCCCGGCGGGTAGACCGGGTCTAGCGGTTTTGCTTCGAGTTCATCGGGAAAGGTCGTGGTAGCAAAGACTAGTTTATGATGTTAGTATTTGGTCTATTCTATTCCCGAGTGAGGAGTAGCTGACAATCTCCATCTGATTTGACCGTTGTCTCGGTCTTCCCGTGGACGGAGGCTCGGGAGAGTCTGGTGATGTGGAATGGAAGAGGCTTGCGGGCTTGACGTTTCAGGAGAGCGGGATACATGTTGGAGTTATTGATGATTTACTTGAGTCCCTATCGCGTTCTTCGTTTATATAGTGAGGCGAGTGGGAATCAGTCATGATGATGTCAGTCAGATGATTTGATGCTTTCTACTGATTATCTCCAATTATACGCGATTCCAGCAGTTTGAAGTATAGAGATCCACGGTCGACATGTGATGGTGCCACCTGTGAGTCCCGATCCCATGGTACGTGTCCATGTGGCGGCTCCAAATGATAGCTCATGTAGCTTGTTACTCGGTAAGAAAATATATACCCCAGCGCCTCAATGGATGCATGTACAGAACAGATATACAGATAAATCAATGCTCACCGCGGTTCCCAGTCTGTCTCCTTCATGAGTAAGAAGCTCTCGACGCTGGTCCCGCGCCACACTTTCTTCCCGTCTACTTCCTTGAAGAAATCCGGTTCAAAGCTGACCTTGGCCCATTCCTGGATGAGACGACGCCAGTAGCACGTCTCCGCCGCGGGCGTGAGGTAGCGCTCACGGAAGGTCTTGACATTATTATCAGCCACACGCAGCGCATGATCGTCATGCTCGAGCAACCACTTCATCTTCGAATCGAGATCGGACCAATCCCGTTCGACCTCGACAAAGTTCTGCTCGGAGCCGGACGAGCGCAGCAAGTGGTAGTGGTGCTGGATCCACTGTAGCTTGTGTGATACGATCACGCTACGGCACATTTGCAGGTACTTCAGACGGCCCGAGTACGTATTGCCTTCCGTCTGTGCGACGTACTTGTAGTCGCAGTGCTCGGGCATCGTCTTATAGGCGTTGCCAGCACTCTGGGTATCCTTCCAGTCAATAGGTTTGACGTCACTCCACGGTTTCCCTTTGGATACTTTAATCAGCTTGTCGCGAATCGCCGGGCCCATCTTTGGCACGCCGCGCCACAGGAGCTTCTGAGTCTTTTCTGCCCAGCCCATCCCGTCTCGTTCGGCCTGCTCTACCCGTAAAGCAACCTCCTTTGTTGAACCGGCCTTGGTCTCGGGCCATGACCAGTATCCAAAATCCGGGATCAACCAGATTGACTCGTCTGTCGGGCGACGCGCATATCCCCACAGCGCAACGGGATCAATGCGATCATCAGTGTTGAAGGCGAATTCGATATTAGGGAGGGGTTCGGGTGAGGTGGTGACAGCACGATTAATTGCCGAGAGAGTGGCTAGCTCTCGTGACCAGATCGAGCCCTCTTTCTGAATGATATAAAGCTACCGTGGAGAAGAATTCCGCCTCGATCAGTAATTTCTTCCGAAAAGTGTGTATTCCTGTCTAGGTGAAGAGCTGCGCCTTTCAACCAATCCATGCTCACCTGCTGATCATAAATCATCGCGCGAATGTAGCCATTGCGTGGGGTGATCGAGTCAAGCTCTTGCACGGTAATCGGGTAGGCGGAGCGAGCCTCACGAGCGCGATCGATATCGGCAAAGAGGTCGGGGAAGGCCTGGTCGCATTGGCCCTGGGTAAGCAGGAGGTTATCACGATCTCGTTTATATTCCCACGAGCCATCGAACTGGTGCTCGCCATGCGGTTGGCTGAGCGGGGATCGGACAGGTTGTACGCGCGGCCGTGGGCGTTGGTAAACGAACAGGCCCAGCGCCAGCAGTAGAACAGGGATGATGACCACCAGCGGGCGCTGCCTGAAGATCCGCATCATCCCAACACTCGCAAAGGTAGAAAAGGGTGGAAGTTGGGGGGTTGAAAGGGGGAGGGGAGGTTCCAATATTTGGTAGCCTTGGCGGGAGAGTTGGGTTTGTATACGAAGTACGAAGTACGCGGGACTCCGCAATTGGGGGCGTGTCGATCGTGAGGCAGTCTTGATCATTCATGGACGAATCAGAAAGACTTGCGATCAGAGAGGATGCTGCGCCATGTTCTGCGCCCGGGGTCAAAGCCATCACTCGAATTCATGGACTTGGCAGACGATGTTTGCATTCTGACGAAGCTAAAGATGAAGAGCCGCAAGAGCCCCACTTGAAGAAGTACTAGGAGGATGTGCCAGCATCAGATTTGATACCTAGGTAGTGATTTGATATTCTAGAAAATCGCCATACAATTCGGCGGACTCGAAACTCCACGAGCACAATTCAGTGGACTACTGGACACAAAAAAGCTCCATCGTCCCAATCTCCGACATGTCGCCGCCAACTCTTCCAAATCAAACATCTCACCAATCGGCAATCCCCAGCCAGCCAGCAAATGATGATGCAAATCATGTTCCGGCGACAATGGGGGAAAAACCTCAAAACTAACCGCATCCGAAGCCACCGCCGCAAAGTGTTCATCCCAGATAAACCGCAGCACCCGCTCACTCTGCTCGATACCCGCATGTTGCGGCGTTGTCTGTTGACTATACGCCGTCCGCTGTGCGGCCGACATCCCAGCCCAGGTACCCGGCAAACCAACCCTTAGGAAGAAGATATCGCCCCGTTGAAACGTTATCCCACAGTCGCGCGCAATCTCGAGCACCTCATCAAGCGAGATCATCTGTCGAGTCAGCGCATTGATGTGAATCCCCTTCTTCTCGGCATACGAGACATAATCAATCAGCACGCCCCGGCCCGCAATACCTTTCTTCGCCCAAAAGCCCGTTCCGATGCGCCGCGAAGACGTATCCTTAATTTCCTGCGCTGTCGTACCGCCGTAGAAAACCCTTCTCTCGGGGTTTTCAGGCGTCGGCGCAGGTGCATTATGGTGACGAAGCCCATCCCATTGCGAAGACTGTTGCGGGTTGAAATGATACTCGTCGTCAAAAGCAATTCCCTCGACGACCCATTTGATGCGGTGCTCAAATGGTCTCCGGCCGAATCCTGCATTGTATAGGGTTAATACTATTCTACTCTTTATCTTGATTTCTTCGGGGTTCTACCTGGAGGACTCAGATTCTCCATATCCCAATTCAAACACACGCGCTCGCCCGTCTTGATCTGCGTTTGCGCGGCTTGGGCGACAATTTCTGGCGTCAATAGACGCAGCATGCCCAAACCTTCTTCTTCGGATCCTGCGGGGGCAGGCCAGTAACGGCGCTTATCCGGCAGGTCGTCGAAGGTTGCGGGGAGTGCGGGGAGTGCGGAGTCGGCCATTTTGAAAATTGGCCGGTGATTGAAGAGAAGAGGTCGGTAGGCAGTTGGGAATAAAATATATGGAAAGTAATTGTCGGACGAGGCGGCTGTAAGGTGTAAAACAGTGCTCTCGAGTCTGTTGACGTAGCAATGACCCCGCAAACTAATCGGGAAGGTCAGCATGAGACCAGTTACTTCTATTCGCTTGAATATAAACCCATCTGGTTGGCTATGAATACATCAAGAAAACTTACATACCTCTGGACATTTCATTTAGACGCTGTAACATTCTGACTATGTTGACCAAGCTTACCACGATGCACAGAACCTGGTCACAGGTAATAGGTAATTTCAAGACTCCAAGTTTATTGTCAATGTTTAATACACGTGTGCATCCAATGCCCATGCTATAACATATCTAACCCCAGAGCAAACGTACAGGATGCTGCGGACTGCAGCCGCAAAAGAACACGAGGAATTTACAGGTCATCCAGGTCGTCATTGGCCTTCGAGCCACGCTTATGCAGGTCAGACATCTCATACTCTTCTTTGCCTGCAGCACCAGATCGTTCCGACATGGCGATGGCCTGTCGTCCCGTATCAGAGGCCTCGAGGAACTCACGAAGGCGACGCTTCCCTTCCTCGAGAGCCTGGTGCGAGGCCGCCTCCGTCATCTTCAGGATCGGGCCCCACAGGTTGAGCTGATATGTGACATAGGCACCAACAGCACATACAAAGAGCAACAAAAAGTAGGCCGGGTTGCGGAGGACTAGATGAATGTGTTAGTCGGACCGGATCAAGTCAGGACGAAAGCTATCAGCAAATAGAAAACTTACCAGCAACGATTTCATTCCAGCCCAAGGCAATCAGCAAGCCGTAGAAGTACAATGGAACCTGCGTCATACCACCAATGGCACTGCGCTTGGCTTCGACATACACCCCATCAGCGGCTTTCTTAAAACGAACCGTGAGCTCTTGGCGCTTTGAGTCCCCAAGAATCGTCATCTCCTCCTCGAGGCTCTTGCCTTCATCTTCATCCACGCCGCCAATGGGGGCAAGGTCCTCTTCGTCGGCGGAGGTCGCAGAGCTAGGAGTATGCCCAACCCACCGGTCAAGCGGGGGTGGAGCAGAGGTCTCAGCTAGGCGGAAACGAGAGAGAAGGGGAATCAAGGTCAGAGTGGACTCGCGAGCACGCGTATAGACACCTTCAATGTCGTCTGTCGGACGCCAGATCCGCGGCACACCCTCGTCATCATATCGGAATTTGTCCTCAAAATTCTCGCGCAGCTTCAGCAGCAGATTTCCCTCAATCATTTCCTCGTCAATCTTGGCGCGCAGCACTCCCCACGATTTCCGGCGCAAACGCCACAGGCCAACATCAACCTCTTCCAGACTGGCGTCAAAGCTGCTAGCTCGGTCCGTGAATCGACGTTCAGCGTCCAGTACGGTTTCCACAAACACGTTCCAGACCCGGTCCCAAAAGGCCTTTTCTGATGGCTTCTCGCCGTTCTCGGGGGCACCACCACCAGCACGGCCAGAACCAAGGCTATTGAACTCGATTCCCACCGACTCGCCCAGGCGAGACTGGACCCATCGTTCGACACGGCTAGCCAAGCGCCGCATCTCATCCCGTCTCAGACGGCCGCTCACCTCGGCCAGTTCTTTCTGGTAGAGGTTGTCCTCCTGTTTATAATTACTCCAAGATGCACCCTCCACCACAGTTGTGCGGGCAACTTCTTCAAACTTTTCCATGGCAGTTTTGGTTTCCTCTTTGACAATCTCCGCAAAGTCGTAGTTACCACCTTTCTTCTGTCCAGATTTAACGGCATTGCTAACAGCGTCGCTGAATTCGCGGATGCCAGATTTGTGTGCTGCCGAAAGCTGACCGTGGAAGAGTGCCTTCAGTCGAGTATCGACTTTACTCTCAAGCTCGGCCTTCTTGCGCTGGTAGACACCCTTGTGGTACCGACTGGCTTCAGTCTCAAAGCCCTTGAGCGTTTTCGTGCGCGCTCCACGCATGGCCACACCCAGGCCCCCGAGAATCTCAGGCGCACCTAAACGTACGGCTTCGGCCTGTTTGTCCTCGAACGCGATGATTACCTCATCGAAGCCAATCATCACCTCACGCAGGATCTCATCGCATCGGAACTGTGCAAGGAGCTCTTGCTGTGTAGGCAAGTCCAGATCTTTATTGTTGACGATTTGGTCCCAGATTCCCTCCGCATAATGCGAGAAACCGTCTGCAGGGATGCGCCGATGATATTCGGGAAGGAAAACACCACCTTCGGAGAACTCTCCCTTGAGAGCATCCCGCTTCGGGTCCCGGTGACCCTCCCGGAAGCGCAATCCAAGCTTCTTAGTTTCCGCGACAAATTGATCCGGTTGGTATCCCTTGTGTGGAAGCCCGTAGAACTGGAAATCAAAATAGTCGTGAATGGTTGCTTTTTCCAGCCCAGCTGGCTTGGAGATAGTCTCCCAGAGGCGATTCAAATCTTCCATGAGTGTCTTTTGTAGGTTCTTAAGCGGGGTGGTGCCAATGAAGTCGCGAATAACAAAGAACAAGAGCGATCGGTGTGTAGTACTAAATTCACGTTAATCTCTATTGCAGAGACAGCTTGAGCCTCAGACTTGGGGTAAGCATACCTCTTATCCTTCAGGAATAGCTGCAGGTTCACTTCAAACACAGTCTTCAATAATCCCATGTTGGCACCCTGGTACAAACCGACCTGGTGCTCCCAAATGTTGACGATGAGCACCTCACTCGTCGCAAGTGCGAACAGGGCACTCTTGCGCTCAAAGTCTTGATCTTCGCCACGCTCACGACCATCTGTACCTTCAACATCCATCACCAAGATATTGTCTGCCATGCGCAACTCCTTATCGGGTCCAGCCTCGCCCTGCTTCTTATTATTGGACAGCCAAATACCCTTGGTAGTTTGCCTGCGCTCGAGCTCCGACATGACCGAGAACTGCGTGCCGAAGAGGTGATTCAGCAAGGTCGACTTGCCAGTCGACTGCGAACCAAACACGGAGATGAGATGGTAGTTGAAACCAGCGGGTGTGACATTCTCGAGGGAGAGATACTTGGAAAGATTCGGACTAGAGAGGCGCAATCAGCAACAGCTGGTGGAATAGCGGGTTCGCAGGAAGTATTGCGCACTTGAACTCCTTATTCTCGTCAATCACCTGCACACCATGCTCATAGGAGGCTGTATCCGCATCAGCGCCGATGGTGGCAAAGTGGCCATTGCCCATAACCGGCGGCGCCGTAGGGTTCCTGCCCAGACCCGATGGGCGTTCGGTCATAATGGGTACTCTTGTCGCAGCGGGTGTTGTTTGTTGTGGGGACAGAACTCGGAGTAGGAGGAGAAGGTCGGGAGAGGTTGGAGGGGAAGCTAAATGGTGGATCAGATCACCGGTGAAGTCAAGCACACCACGAAGTCGATCACAAGGGTGGCACGAATGCGTTCAAGGTCCGAGGTTTGGTTGCTGGGGAAAAACAGTCTTACATAACCCCTTTATCTGGTGCTGCGGGATCATGCGGCCGGAATGACTATCTCTCTACGGAGTATACAGGGGGAGCATGAATTCCTAGCGATGGTCAATATTATTTTATATCTCTATATTTGCTCATATTGTTCACTTTTTCTCTATTCAAACCAGTTCAAGTTCCAGCCCTGGTCCAGTCCCAAATCCACACTGGCATGCGGCCACACATATTGCCCCAAGTCATCAAATAACCCGGTGAATAAGTTGGACTCCAGACCAGGCAAATTGCTGATTGCAGGATTCTCCGAAAAAGAATAGTTGGTCTGGGTCAGAGTAGCACCGTGATTCATAGTGTCGATATGGTGACTCGATTTAGATGCATTGGTTGCGCCGCTCCGATCCGACAAAGGTGTATACACCTGAAGAGGTGTCTGTCTTGATGCGGATTGGGTCGATGTCTGGGATTTCGAAACTGTGCCTTCCTGCTCTTGGTTCTTCAACCGCGGAAATTTGCTTCCAGCGCCCACAGTGATTGTGCCAAAATAAGGCACAGTCACCTTGCAAGTGGCCGTCGCCGACCAGTTTCGCTCTGCATCCCGACTATTGAAGATCTCCCCTAGAATATACGCCGATTCCGCAGCGACAGAGCTGCCACTCTCAGCGGCCGCCTGACGGAGGATCACGGCCACTTCCCCGACGAGCTGCCAATCCTTCTGGTCTTGTGCTTTGCTGTGCTCCGGACTTTCCTCGGAATGGCCGATCAAGTGCACAATCATAAGCATCGCCATGGTAAAGGATAGGAAATCAATCAACTTGCAAAGGTAAGAGCGAGTGATTGACCGAAGCACTTTGTAAAATGCCAGTCCCTCTCGGGCGGATTGGATCGCCATTTGATGACAATAGGCAAAGCGTGGATCATGAGGATATTTCAACATGAATGGCATGTGGATGATGGCCCGTAGCACCAGAGGCATGAACCGAAGGGCGACCCTTTCATAATAGTGCTCCATTGGCTCATTTGGACCAGGCTCGAGTCCGTCGAGGCTGTCAGTCGAGGCTTTCCACACATCCGAGAGCTCTTGGTCCAGACGAAGTGTCGATTCGAGACACACCTCTGTCGGGCTCTGGTTACGGTCGATCATGTGCCCGCAAATGATGCCGATGCGCAGCATGTATTGCTCATAGCTTGACGTTGTCGTTTTCAAGCGATCTTGGGACTGAGGTACAAAGAAAGCATCGGCAATGCCATAGGGAAGGCCAAGGAACAGACTGAGTGTTCGATCTGTAATTGCCAACGAGCACCAGATCTTCAGCCGTCTCTCATATAATTCATCAGACGGACGTGGTGATCGGGTGGACAGATGCATCCCGGCCAAATGCGCATATTCAATGGCGCGGCGATTCACCAACCATGCCTTGCGTAGGCGACCTTCATGAGTGTAAAACTTGGAAAGCAGCATCTGCGTCTCGATGCCTGGTAGTGTGGCTGCAAATTCATCATCCCGTACAACTAACCGGTCCACTGCTCCAGAGCAGCGACCAGTGAACTCCTGGGGGTCCATTGGCTTTTCCAGCCCATTGAAGTCAAAAGTAGACGGGGTCTGCATCACACTTAAAGCCAAACAAACTACAGCCTTGGCTATGTTGGCTGGCGCCACTGAACTATCGCCATGGTTTGACATGGCTTCGACAGATAGTGTAAGTTCTGGAAGCTCTTCCTCCCACAGACACCAGAAATTTGAGCTTTCAGTGAAGATTTTGGTAATGTCCTTGGCTGGGGGAAGTAATGATAGGAGCTCGGCTCGTACTGCTCGCGCCTTGGGCGAAAAGTCCTTGGCCCCGATGAATTGATCATTATTAGACGGGTCCTCATGGCGACTGACGAGATAATTGTCAAAAAGCTGCATCACAGGTGCGCTTTCTATCTGGCCACTGGATGGACCCAGCCTATCCGACTCCTCCGAAGCTGGAGTGAGGTTTGTCTCTGTGTTCCTACTGGCTGTGAAGAATTAGCATCGACATCACCGAGATAGCCAGGCAAGCCTCATGCAAGCGCCACTTGATAGACTTACTAGCAGATTTAGCCGCAGTCACATCGTCTAACCGCTTTGCCAAATCTTGCACAGTAGTCTCGAGATATGCTACACGCTCCCGAAGACTGTATCTTTCAGGCTCAGCCGAGATTCCTAGACTCGGGGAAGTTCTGGCACTATGCTCCTGATCAACACACACTGCGCCCCGCAGACGACATTCATTGCAAACATCAGGTCTATCGGCCTTGTACGTGCAGCGGATCTTACGCCGTCGACCTAAAAGTAAGTTCAGCATAGGGCGTGTTGGTGAAGGGAAAGACCGAGATCCGTACATCCAACACAGCTCTTGGTGCCCTTGCGCATTTTCTTCAGCGGTGGACCTTGATGATCTGTCCATAAATCCATTGTGACCGTGATCACAACCTATTTTTGCAAAGTCTAGGCTGTTGGCACCTTTTGGCAATCTTGCGCCAAGCACCATTGGTCAAGGAGATATCTGATGATCCAAGAGACTAGTACAGCGGAGCTAGCCCACTGTAGACCTTGGCGATTGCGGGAAAGAGACAAGCATCCGAGAGACAAGTTATGTGAAATCGAAGGACGAAAAGGACGGTGTATGAGATGGGATATCTAGATACCACCGGGGGTGCGTGTGTATAAGAAGGTTTCATCACAGAACCAACACTATTTGGCTGTCTGCCTGAGAGATATCCTCTTTTTTATTTGTCCTCTTTCTTTTCTTGTCATACAGAAAGGTGATTCGATCGAGAATATTGTCTAGAATCTCAAGAAAACAACTTCGCTCATACCTTTGGTTCTGTAACAGAGCAGCTTCAAAGCAGGTCTACAACGCTCAGTTCCAACCACGCACTTTCTCCGCCGCTTTGGTCCGCGTCCATCCGGCTCGTCCGTCCATTTCGGCCGAAGTCAAACGGATGAAACCTTACATGTATCTACTCCGTAGGTAGACGCATATATGAAGGACTGAGGATCCAACAATGTTTGGCAGGATTTGACCAGGGTGAAGCAAGAATTAATTGGGTGATTGAATTTTTAATACATTTCCGCAGGAGGGGAGAAGATACAACAAGCTACATCTTCAAGACAGTAGAGGTACATGAACAAGATTCAAGCGAAAACTCCGGCTTAACCCCGGATCCCTTGTGCTGATCGATGGTTCCCGCGCTGTAAATATGAGGTGGCAGACAAAAGAAGAAGGAAAGGTGTCATAATACAATGGCAAGATAGGTGGTCTTCCTATCCGGTCATGGGCGAGCAGCCCGTTTACTCTACCACGCGGGTAATCAAACCGGTGGCGACGGTGCGGCCACCCTCACGAATGTTGAAGCGCTGGCCGGCCTCAGCAGCGACGGGACGGTGGGTCTTGAGGATCATCTCGACGTTGTCACCGGGCTGGACGCGGAGGGACTGGTCCTCGCCGGGGAAGGTGAGGTCACCAGGCTCATCTGTGAAATGATTAATGTCAGGGGAACATGAAAAGTCTCATGCGGGGGTAGACTCACCAGCAGTACGGAGATAGACCTGGGGCCGGTAGTTGCTACCGAAACCAGTGCGGCGACCACCCTCGGCCTCAGTCAGGACGTACATGGACACCAGGAAGTTTTGAGCGGCCTTAGTGCTGTTAGGGGCAGCAACGACCATGCCACGGCGGATATCCTCACGGCGGATACCACGCAGGAGCAGACCAGAGTTGTCACCAGCGCGCGACTCGTCGCAGGTCTTCTTGAAGGTCTCAATATCGGTGACCTTGGTCTTGATGGGGGCTTCGGAGCCACCGACGATCTCAACCTCGGTATCCTTCTTCAGCTGGCCACGCTCCACACGGCCAGAGACGACGGTACCACGACCAGGGATGGAGAAGACTTCCTCAACAGACATGAGGAAAGGCTTGTCCAGGTCACGCTCGGGGGTGGGAATCCAAGTGTCAACGGCGTTCATGAGCTCGTCAATTCTCTCGGTACCAATCTCGGGGCGGCGGGCCTCAAGGGCGCAGAGAGCAGAGCCGAAAATGATGGGGGTCTCCTCACCCTCGAAGCCATAGGTGGAAAGAAGCTCACGCATCTCCAGCTCGACAAGCTCCAACATCTCAGGATCCTCAACAGCATCGACCTTGTTCACAAACACGACAATCTTCTGGACACCGACCTGGCGGGCAAGCAGCAAGTGCTCACGGGTCTGGGGCCTGTTTGAAAAGCTATGTTAGGCACATTTCCTATCTCAGATTATCCGTTGGGTGTCATACATTTGACCATCGGAGGCAGCAACGACCACAATGGCACCATCCATGTTGGCGGCACCAGTGATCATGTTCTTAATGTAATCGGCGTGACCAGGGCAATCGACGTGGGCGTAGTGTCGAGAGTCGGTCTGGAACTCAATGTGGGCAGACGAGATGGTAATACCACGCTTGCGCTCCTCAGGAGCTTTGTCAATGGCACCATACTCGAGGAAGCTGGCCAGACCCTTGGAAGCCTGGTGCTTGGTGATGGCAGCAGTCAGGGTAGTCTAGTGTAGGAAACGGTTAGACGCGCGAAGCTCTGGTAATCGACGTCGAGTTTCATACCTTGCCGTGATCGACGTGACCAATGGTACCGATGTTCACATGAGGCTTGGTGCGCTCGAAAGCAGTGGCCAAACCACGCGCAGCCATCTTGTCACTTGCGAAGACATGGTGGACGGGGTTGACGGCGCTCGGGCGTAGCAGAGAGTATCTGCTAGTGCGCGCAAGAAGGTTCAAGGAACGTGAGATGCTCGACATCGTGCTAATGGAAACCCAAACGATAAACAGGAACACAAAGAATTGATGAGATCGGAACTGGAGGGAAAATCAACACCCAAATTTTCGGGCCAGGGAGTGCTTAGTCATACGACACCAACTATCCGCCAATCAAGTGCCGTAAATTGCGGAAGCCGGCTGTCATCAACATAGTACAGAGTACGGAATATCTAGCACCTTTGAAATCGTAATCGAATTGGGAAAATATTCTTATTAGGTAGTAAGCTACGACCAAGACTTGTGAAGTGCAGGAGGAACCCCAATAATCCAATATGGAGTGCACAGGCTCAAAAGCTGTCGGTCCTACAAGATACCCGCAACTGAGGCCCCCTTAGTTGCGGCTGCCATTGCGAAAGTATAATGGATATTGCCAGACTGCAACTTGACGTGATGAAAGAAATGAATATAGTCCATTTGGACAACTTATAATACACAGAGTTGTAAAAACACCACATTGCTTATTTCTTCACAGTAATCTTGACATGTTTGCCCGGTTCGCCCTCCATTGCTTTGATCTGAGATCCACCCGCTTCTCTGGTCGTGTCCAAAACACTTTGGATAACATGTTTGATCTCATCCACTGTAGGTGCCCGCTTGCGTCTCTTGCGAGTCAGGGTAACTTCCACCTTTCGTCCCTTCTCTAGGAAGGTGGCCAACTGCTTCAACCGGTATTCTAGGTCATGTGCATCGATTGCCCAGTTCAACTCAATCTGCTTGGTTTGTGTCTTGGAGGCTTTGATTGCCTTGGCTTTCTCCTTTTCCCGTTGATGGTATTCCGCCTTGTTTACGACCTTGCACACAGGCGGTCTGTTGGGAGCCCCTGGGGAGACCTGGAGGAGGAAAAACTTGGATCGGTCGAAAGAAGACAAGATGTCGGAGAGTCTGACCGGGTGTTCGAGGTCTCCAGCTTCGTCGACTGTCTGCACAAACGGGGCGCGAATCGCTTCATCTTTGATCGGACCTTGGACGGGAGCTCGGTCAACTGGGCGGGCAAGGCGCCGGGAGCCATGAAAAGGCCTCAGCTGTAAGCCATTCTGCAAGACACGAGGCTGAAGAAATCTCCCTCGGGTCGGATTGAGGGGAGCAATAAAGGTCTGGCGCAGGGCTTGCGCAACGGACACGAGTCCGCGCATGTGTTTCATAATGCAAATAGAGAGAGACAAATCGCAATTTCAATGCAAAGAAGAAAAATCACAGCATGATAACCAGCGGTGGCTTCAACCGTTGCTGGGCGAGGATGACAACCAAACACAGTGGTCGAGGCGGAAGTACGGCGGAGGTCAACCGCAAGGAGTAATTGGAGCGCCACAATCAGCGCCACAACCCTCAAATCCCGGATCTCCTTTCCTCTCCTGTTTTACTTTCCCAACTCCCCAAGCGGATTCGTCTTCGGAGCATCAATGCTTTCTTGTTATCTAGTGTACCCGTCTTAACCCCTCCGGTCGTTATCTTCAATTCTGGCGGCAACAGCACCAAATTCCTCTCCCTCACGCTGTTGCTCATATGTCGACTGGTGTTGACAATCAACCACCTCCCACTCATTCATTCGATCTTCATCCAGGCGCCCGCCAACGCTCGATTTCTAAAAGTAACGGATCTGCCTTTCTGGGATCCGTCGAGTCCGGTCGAGTCTTCGACAAACAAACCGTCAGCATGGCGCAAACCCAGAGATCGCGTTATCTCAAGACCGGGGCGATTATCGCCTTCATTTTTATGATTCTTGTGTGGCTGTCCCCTTCCAAGCCTTCCGTGTCCACATTCACGCAAGGTATGCGCCGTCAAACAGAAGAAAAATTTTGGTATGGGCCAAGAGGAAGCTGACCATTCGCCCCCATGATAGGAAAATCACCTTCGACCCCCGGTGTCTCAACGAAATGCACCAAACCATACGATTCCTCCAAACCTCTAATTCAATATGCACTTATGATCGATGCTGGAAGCACCGGATCTCGAATCCACGTATACCGGTTCAACAACTGCGGCTCTACTCCCGAACTTGAGAATGAAGTCTTCGAGCAGACCGCTAAGAAGGAAGGTGGCTCGGGCCTCAGCTCTTTCAAGGGAGATGCCGAGGGCGCGGCCCACAGCTTGGATCCCCTCATGGAGGTCGCGATGAAGTCAGTGCCGGATGAGTACAAGTCTTGTTCCCCGATTGCGGTCAAGGCTACTGCCGGTTTGCGTCTTCTGGGCCCCGAAATGAGCAAGAACATTCTGGATGCTGTGCGAAACCGCCTGGAGACTGCCTACCCTTTTCCTGTTGTCTCCAAGGAGAAGAATGGCGTCGAGATTATGGATGGCTCTGATGAGGGTGTTTACGCCTGGATCACTACCAACTATCTGCTTGGCAAGATTGGTGGCCCCGACGAGACTCCGACTGCTGCGGTCTTTGACCTCGGTGGTGGTTCTACCCAGATTGTTTTCCAGCCGACCTTTGAGAAGAGCAAGGCTGGCGGTATGCCCGAGCGTTTGGCCGAGGGTGACCACAAGTACGAACTCAAGTTCGGTGGTCGGGAATTCGAGCTCTATCAGCACTCTCACCTTGGCTATGGTCTGATGTCAGCTCGCAAGGCCATGCACGCGGCAATTTTGGAGGCCAATCTAGCCAACAACGGGAAGGACATGGCGTGGCTGAAGCGTCCGATTCCTAACCCTTGCATTGGACCTGACATGGAACGCGAGGTGACTGTCGATTTCCCGCAAGGTCACCCTCTTGGTCCCGAAGTCACTGTGAAGATGGTGGGGCCGAGCGACTCGTCTGCCGCCCCTCAGTGCCGTGCCATCGCCGAGAAGATTTTGAAGAAAGATGCTGATTGCAAGCTGGCTCCTTGCTCGTTCAATGGTGTTCACCAGCCTTCTCTCGCGAAGACTTTCGCACGAGAGGATGTGTACATTTTCTCTTACTTCTACGACCGCACCGCGCCGCTGGGAATGCCGTCTTCTTTCACTCTCGATGAGTTGCACCAGCTCACATCCACTGTCTGCTCTGGCGAAGACAGCTGGGGTGTCTTCCGCGGTGTGGAGGACGCACTGAAGGAACTCCGTGATCGTCCGGAGTGGTGTATGGATTTGAGCTTTATGATGAGTCTGTTGCATACTGGTTATGAGATGCCTCTGAGCCGTGAGGTCAAAATCGCCAAGAAGATCAAGAACAACGAGCTGGGCTGGTGTCTTGGTGCAAGGTAAGCTATTATGTCTATTTTGTCGAAGATGCATGCTAATTTGCTTCCTAGCCTGCCGCTTCTCAGTCAGGAATCTGGCTGGACCTGCCGCATCAAGGAGGTCTCATAGACCACTGTTTGATGCTATGTCAAACTTGTTCTTTTAATCATATGGCTCGGCCATATAGTACGTGATGGGTCCATGCATATAAATAGTTACCCGGCATGACTTTTTTTTTTCTCTTCGATTCTTCTCTGGTGTCTTCAAATAGACTTTCTTTTTCTTTTTCTTTTTTATACCTGGGAGATTGGCGAGTTGCATAAAAATGTATGAATCTTCATGTCTTTCTACACTACTTGGCTACTTAATGGATAATACCTGTCACTATAGTTAACGCGGAAATCCAGCGGTCGTCAGGCACTTCCTGCCGTCTCTATGTTGCATTCCATATTCACTGCCAAGTCAAAAACACCAGGTAACCAAGTTATCCCCGTATCTATTTACATTTCTTCAATTGACGGTTTTTCCACCCCAGCATCATCACCCATAAGCTTGGCAAGAAGATCTGACTCGCCCTTGACATTCATCTTGTTTGAACCATCAATATCCTTTCCATCAGAATTAGAGGAATCGCCATCACCGCCGCGTTTTTCCTCCAGTACACCAAGGCCAAGATTCTAACTCAGTCAGCTTTTCCCTTCAGACTCATCGTAAAGAACGAAAACAAACCATTTCAATATAATCCCTTCCATCACCTTCATCAACAGAATCAAGAATAATGTCTTTCCCCCGCCCCTCAGCAATTTCCTTCTCCAAACTCTCATTGGCATCCTTCATCTTCGGCAGAAACGCCGATAACCGCGCCAGTAGATCTGAACCTCCATCGATGCGTTGTATTTGTGGTTTTTGGCGGCCGGTTACATTCGGTATAGATGAGTCGGACGTGGAGTTGGCCGGTTGAATTTCACTAGAGCTTTCGTCCTCGTCTTCTGAGGAATCTCCTTCGCCCTCGCTTTCGGATGAGCTGCCGGAGGATGAGGTAAAGTCGTCATCTGATGGGATTTGTGTTTGCGGGTGCTCTTCGGCGGTAGGCTCCGTGGATCTCATATTGGCTGTCGAGAGTCTAGGTGCTATTTTCGGAGTTTTGGGGTATCTATAACGGTAGCTTTCGTGTGGACAGAGGTTCAGTCGGAGGGAGGTTGTTCGCGACGCAGCGGTTTATCAGCGGGAACAACGTTGGGGCCTTTGTGTTGGTAGGTTCTGAAATGAAGATGACTTTTGAAAAGCCAGTGTCGACTCTGACGGTTAGACTCAGAATGTTGACTCAATTCTCTTGCGATCTTTGGGTTGAATGAAAGTTGAGTTGCGGTCGATTTCAACTTTTTGGGTGGAGCCGAGATTATGATAACGATAACGATAACGATAACGATAACAGGGTATCAAGAGAATCACATTTTCTGCAGTTTGTTGCTTTCATTTCATTATCATACATGCTTATTATTACAATATTAAATTGCAAAGACCCATAGTAAGCCACTGAAAATTTTCAACAGCTGCTTATCGGCTCCGGCTCCTCCTTCGGCTACGACTCCTGCGTCTGCGGCTAGGGCTCCGTCTTCGACTGCGGCTCCTTCGACGGCTGCGACTCCGAAGACGACTCCGGCGTTCTTCTGGCTCTTTGGGCGGCTCTGCTGTAGTCTCGGTGTCTCCTTTGGTGGCACTTTTCTCGGGATCTAAGCCGGGCATGTAGCGATCAATGTCACCGAGACGTGGCCTCTGGTCTCGCTCAGGAGATCGGACTCGGCGTCGAGGCGATTTGCTGCGGTTGCTGGTAGAAGGCACATAGCGGTCGATATCCAAAGAGCCTGCATCAGCACGTCTGGAGCGAGATCGCCGACGAGACGGCGATCGTCGTCGACCAGTCGACCGGGAACGGGAGCGTCTTCTTGGAGCTGCTGATCGTGAGCGGGAACGTTGATCTCGGCCGCGCCTACGGGACCTGGAACGAGAACGAGAGCGACGCCATGAAGGAGAACGGGAGTATCGACGACGAGGTCGATAGTCATCACGATCCCGGTCTCGATCTCTGCTGCGGTCTCGACGCCTGTCATAATCTCGATCCCGGGTTCTGTCCCTTTCTCGATCTAGGCTGCGATCGCGATCACGGTCTCGACGAAGTGGAGATCGACTGCGGCTGCGACGAGCTGGTCGGTAGCTTCGCTCGTCTCGGAAATCGCGGTAGCCACGACGATCACCCATGTCCCGAGAGCGAGATTGAGATCGAGAGACGTCCCGACGGCGGTCTGGGTCATACCGGGATCCGTACCGACGTCGAGATCGACTGCGACTGCGATCCCTGGCATAAGGTCGAGCGCGCTCTGGGCGATCGGTGGTGGTTTCATATCGCCGGGAATCCCGGGATGGGCTTATGGCTCTCGTAGAGGTGCTAGAGAGCTTCCGGTCGTTGATGTTCTTTGATGGGCCCGCCGTTGAGGTCGGAGGCTTCAGTCCATTTTCGATGGCCTCGGCCTCCTCAAAGTCAAACTCGGGCTTTTGTCGAGCCTTAGCAGCAAGCTCTTCGCCTTCTTTCAGGAGCATCTGCAAAGCAGCCTCCTCCAAGGATTTCTCATCCACAGGGGCAGCTGCAGCCGGCGTTGGATCTTTGGATGCAGCAGCAGATCTCTCTGGTTTTGTGTCTCGGCTGCGAGGAGAGTATGCGCGGTCGGAGCGATGGGCAGATGAGCGATCACGATACCGGTCACGTTCGCGATCCCTAGTCCGACTGCGGTCACGGTCCCAATCACGATACCGATCCCGGTCATCGCGCCTGCGCCGCTCATACCTCTCCTGCCGTTCTCGTTCGCGCTCATCGTCAAGGGCACGCTGCTCTTCTCGCAATCGCTCACGTTCGGCTCGTCGCTGATCATCAATTTCCTTCCGCCTGGCCCTCTCTTCGTCTTCTTTCTGTCGCTCTGCTTCGCGTCTTTTTCGAGCCTCCTCGGCCTTGATGCGCCTTTCCTCATCTTCAATTTCCTTTTGCTTGCGCATCTCCTCGCGCCAGACCTTTTCGCGCTCTTCTCGCTTGGTTTTCACGTAAACATCGTAGTCCTCATCTGTTTTGCTGCCGCTGTTTTCTTCTTGGGTTGCAATTTCGTCTCCAACGTCGTTACGGCGAATGGCGCGAACTGAACTCATGATAGTCTCAAGGTGTTTGGCAGTGAGCTCATCGATTGATTGCTCAACATTTTTGTAAACATCCCCTCGATCCACTGCACCCTCAATGAGTGTGGCTGCCTTGCCTCTTTCGCGAGAAAGATGGGCAGGTTCACGTTCAATCTCCGACTCGGCCAATGCGACTAATTGATCTGTGAAACTGGTCTTGTGTCCCTGCACTGGCGCGTCAGCAATGTCGCAACGCTATGAAGGAAAACAGTAGTCATGATAGACTTACACTGTCGTTAAAATCCGCCCATATTTGTTTGCGGATGCTGTCAAAACCACCCTTTTTCTTGAACGAATGTAGGAGTTTTTGAATGACCGACTGCTGCGCAGGAGTGATGGGAAGATCCTCTGCCCGGAACTTCTTGCGCTTCAAGCTCTCCATGTCAAGTGCAGACCTCTTTGTACCAGGCTGTACATCATCCATGGCCTCTGAGGATGCCATGATGGACAAAGCACTGGCAAAGAAACAAGAGTCGAGAAGGGGCCGATAAGCGATAAACGGGTGCACGGACTTATGGACATCACGTGCAGCTGCTTTTGAACTGCGGGCGTCTGATTTGCTTCCACCTCCCTCCTGCCGCCCCATTGCGACTTCAAGCCCCGACTCCATCAATTCCGACCCCCGGGTGCCTTTTACTGCATTCTGCAGCGTCCGAGTCTTTTCGATACTGTCTAAGACTCTGCCACCTTCCTGAATTCCCACCAACCCATCCACAACCGGTCGCAATCATGGTCCACAAGGTGCTTTTCTGGAGCGGCTTCGGTGCGTAACACGTCCTTATACCAAACCTTCAATCGCGGATTTAAACGGAAGAATATATTTTCAATGTTTATCGAACCCGGCTAATTTTCATGCGCTGCTATAGGCATCGCCGTCCGCCTTTGGCAACTCGGAATCGAGATGCGTCCCATCCTCGCCAAGGAATCCCTCTGGGTCTACCCTCTTTTTGCTGGTGTCGGCGGCAGCTTCGGCTACTGGCTCCAGGGTGTTGAGAGCCGACAGCTTAAGATGCTTGCGCAACGACGAGAGGCCATTCTCGAGAAACGCCGCCGACGAGACGAGCGGGAAGGTATTAGCAAGGTTGAGGAGGGTGCTGCTCTGGCGACCTCATCATAAACGGCTGCAGGATGGTGATGTTTTTTGTGGAGGATCAGCATTGCATGTGTATTCCCTTTTATCTTCTTTGTTATCTTGACATGTATCAAAATTCCTATCGACCCTCAATTCGGAACTTTTGCGAGTGAAGCCTGCAATGGGCTGTAAAATAAGACAAGTTCGCTTTTCAATCCTGTCTCTTTCCTCAATGGACTCGTCAGTGTTTGTACACGGTTGAGACTTGAGAGTGGTCAGTGGTTACCACTAATGCAATGGTTTGGTGATCTCTGCTATCATGCAACAAATGGATTGATATAAGTCATGCGTTTAGATTGATGTTAATGTACAATGGTACTGTATGCACATAGTCCAATGATCATTTACCAGGGAATATCTGGACATTCTCAAGGTCGCTCAATGGTAAATTGAAGCGACACTTCCCACTTTTGTCCCCCAGTACCATATCCCCCTCCGAGTCGATTTCGAATTAGACTGGAGATCTTTTCACGCAGGCGTGAAATATTATCTTCTGAACCAGAGACCCGCATTTTGACGTTCGCCATGCATAGGCCGTAATGAACCTGCCAGAATCGAGCATCGTCCACGCCAAATACCAAAGGCTCGGCCTCAATGTCCTTGATCACATCAGAGACTCCCTGGCCAGAGTAAGACATTAAGAGCATTGAGCCCAAAGTCTTCACCAAGCGCACCCCCAGAACACACATGGAGATAGAAATAGTACCCGAGAGAAGTTTATCGAGCCAATCAAAGATCCGAATCGACACCAGCGGCAACAGTAGCAGAAGGGTGGAGCATGATAGAGTAAGGAAGTGAGAGGGATTACTCAAAACCGACGGAAGAGATTCGATATATGCAAATCGCATGGCTTTTCCGATTCGTGCATGGTTCTTCAGACCAATTGCAGAGACAAGAGTCGAGATAATAGCCAGAACGGCAGTGATATCCACGCTGCCCACAGAAATACGGTGTTCATGTGGATGATGGGGTTCATGACCGGATTTCTCCAGGAAGTGTTGCAGGTTGTGGGATATTAAATCAAGTCCCATGAACAAAAGCAGCACACACATAGCAAATCCAGCGAGGACTTCAGCCCGCTCAAGACCGAACGGGTGGCGAATACTGGATCGTTTCCAGACTTCAAAGTTACCCAAAACATCCACGGCGACACATAGAAGTGCACCCAAGGAGTCGAATAGGATCAAATGGGACAACGCCGTCATCGCCAATGACCCGTGGGCGGTCCATAGCGTATACGCAGCCACAAACATGTGGCAGACACTCCACCAAAATCGCGTCTTCTGGTCCTTTGACATGCTGCTGCGGTACTCTTTAAACGTTGGAATAGGAAGGGAATTGGGCAGAGCCAAGGGGGCGCGAGGGGGCGGTTCGAGGAAGATCTGATGGGAGATACTGCTGTGTTTATACTTGTGGCCACGGCGCTGTCCAATGTTCTGTCGTAATATCACACGGAATACCTTAGCATCGACTTTTGTGAGATCAATTTCCAATTGAGCTTACCGATTTCATCACCGGTCCCTTCGCCATCACGGTGGTGTCGAAATTGAAAGGCCCCGCTGGGGTCGAGTTGATCGAGCCATTCTTGGTTGGACTGTCCGCGACCCCAGAGCTCAAACTGAAGGACGCCTTTGTTGGACTAAGTCGATCTTGTCCTGTGGATTCCATGGACACGCTTTTCGGGAACGTCTCTCGCAATGGGGACAAGGCGTCACGATCAATAGACACTCCTTGTTTGGGCTGGGTCGCATTTTGATGCTCCGCCTCATCCGCTGGGGGAGTTGGAGTGCGCGGTGGAACAGGGAGTGGAAGGGTCGAGGCCATCGCGCTGCCTCCCCGAGATCAATTCCGCCGAGGGGATAGTCGAGGCAAATGAATATGGGGCGGAGAGGAATAGGAGATAAGGCGATTGCAGCCTGCACTTGCAGGTGTCGATCGTTGCGGATGCCGAGGGCCTCGACTCTACAGATTCGATCGGAATAGAATCTGCCATGGATACGAGAACTGGATTATTTGCTTGAAAATAATAGAATCAAGTATTTGGCGACTGTGGACGACCGGATCTTTGTACGTCTAACTACAACATAATTGATTTTCTTTCCAGCCGTGGATTTCTCAATGGATGATGTCAACGCCGTGGAGGGCCCAACATAATTTGGCAAGTCTGTTGAAACATGATTTTGTTCGACAAAAACAAAAAGTTTGAGGTATAGCACCATATGACGACAATGAGTCACACCTTCAGGGTGACTCTCTTCATTCTAAATACTCACGGCCTCAATATCAACCTATCTAGGCATCAATGGTCTCCTTGTAGGCGGCCTCATCTAGAAGTGCGTCCAACTCAGCAGGATCGCTGACCTCAATCTCTGCAATCCAGCCGTCACCCTCGGGGCTAGAGTTGATGGTCTTGGCGTTATCCTCCAGGACAGCATTGCCCCGGATGACCTTGCCGGCGACGGGGGTGAGAACGTCCGAGGCGGACTTGACGGACTCGACAGCACCGACAGGCTCGCCAACAGCAACCTCAAGGTCGGCCTCCGGGAGCTCAACAAAGACAACGTCACCCAGGGAGTTGGCAGCGTACTCGGTGATACCGATCTTAGCTAGGACATAGTCAGTATGTGATTGGGGAGAGATCAGACCTCAATGAATGGGCAAGGTAAAACAAACCATTCTTGGTGCCATCAGCCAGCTCAATCCATTCGTGTGACTCGGTGTACTTCTTCAATTGCGCTATAAACACCAATAGGTGACGCCATCAGCAATCTATGACTCCACGGTGCTCAATGAAGCTCATTAAACCATTTTATGGGATCGGTTGGACTGTCTCAAGCTTCCAGGAGCTCAATTGACCACCTTGAAGGGCTGTTCACTCACACAGAGGGCTCTGAGAGAAGCTCCGGGTTCCCCGCGGGAAGCGGAAAGCAGGCGCAGCATGCGAGATGGAGGCCAGAGGCTTCTGGGAGATAGCCCGGGAAGCAAAGGGACGAACAAATCGCGCAACGGTGGCCATTTTTGCAAAGTCTTACAAGGATGTGGGTAAGTCAACGAAGAGAATGGGGGAGAGGAGAGTTTAAGAAGGAAAGCGGGAGGTGCTTCCCCGACGGAGTTGCGTCAAGACGATAAGCCGATAACGAAGCCCGATAGCGTTGTGCCAAGCCTGCGATAAGCTCAGACCTCGTTGGATTTTGCGCGTGTCGACATTGCCTTTTACGATCGTTTCTCGGGGTCTCGCACCACCATCGACGACAATGTTATATGAGCTGATTGCTATTGTATGTGTCATACCCGACCAATATCTCAAATTATCGATTCATCCTTGATTCTAATGCGTGCTCTTTCCACAGGTCCGCCCGGGCAGCCTCAACGAGGTTCGGGAGTATGTCTAACAAACAGTCGATCGCGGCCCATTTACAGAGTCATTAACTCGCTTCTTAGAATTGCCCGAAATGCCGGTGCTCAAGTTATCCGCTCCGGGGGTGTTGTCCGCGGCTTTACCAACTGGGGTCCCTTCCGCCTACCCAAGGTCACCACCAAGCACCAGGCTCGATACAGCGAGGGCCATCACTTCATCATGCGCTTCGATTCCTCGGCTCCCGTACAAGCAGCAGTACGGCGCACCCTTGGTCTGGACCCGCGCATGATCAATTTCTCGGTCGTTAAGTTGGGCGATAAGCTCGAGAGCATCAAGGATGTCGAAGGCAAAGTCGAGTGGAACAGAACTCGCAGCATCATCGAAACCTTCTCATCGTCCAAGGATGAAAAAAAAAGTGAAACGCCCTAGGATTTTGGATGGCGGAAACCTTCGGGTGTTGGGATTGGATTTTGGACATCATCTTCTCTGTATTATTATGACGTGGGATATCACTATCACACTGAATTTGTCAGCATAATCGGCGTATCTTTTGCAACATTGTCGTTTATCCTCCGCAATCTTTCTCAGCCTGTCTGAAGAAGACCTCGCAATTAAGGGAGAAATGTATCACGTGACGTTATACAATGCCGAGGTCTTTCAATCGGCCCCGGCAATATGATCCTTAGCATACCCCACGCCGGACAACAGGGGGTCTTTATATCTCGAAGTCGAGGCAGGCTTAAAAATTCCCTCCGGTTTACACATGGTGGGTTTCGCATTGCTCCGACGCCGTCCTTTTTTACCTTGCAGCCCCAACAAATTTGTCGCCAAAGCCAATGACATAGTCTGAATTGTTTATCTCGTGAAGAGTCTATATATGCCATCTTTGGTTCTATTTTTCTCGCAATGTCTTTTAGAGATAGCAAATTGAGCCATGATGCGGAAAAGGTGACTTCTCCGCGTTCGTTTGTGGACCTCATGGCTTTGGAGCGACTCGAGGATGTCGAGGTTTCACACGCAGGCATCACCCAGCCAGAGAAGATTGAGATGTTTCGCTCTTTGGCTTCCCCATTTCCTCCAGGAGAGGGAAGCCGCTCATTTGGTGGTCATGTCTTTGCTCAATCTGCCTATGCGGCATCAGAAACCGTTGGAAAGGGATTCGTGATCCATGTAAGTCTTTTCCGAAAACATGGCGGTACCTCATTGTCATTGCTGCAAGGTCAGACTAATATTTTAGCAGGATATGACTGGTTCGTTCATCCTTGCGGGCCGGCTAGACATACCCTATGTCTACACTATACGACATCTGCGTGATGGATTCATGTACTGCACACGGGCGGTGGATGCCCGACAAGATGGAAAAATCGTTTTTTCGTGCCTGTGCTCTTTTAAGCGTGATGAAGGCCAACATACCTTTGACCATCAGCCCTCAGCAGCGCATGGCCGGTTCAAAGATATCCTTTTGGGTAAACAACCCGAGGATCAGCCCATCAGTCCCAGCGTGGATGCAGATTGGTGGATCGAAAATGTCCAGCAAGGAAATATCACGGAGCGTGAATTTCCTGGACTTGATGTGCGCAAAGTTGACATGAAAGATTACAATAAGTCGAGGAGCATCCAAGAGCATCCGGAGAAATATCGGCAATTGACACAATATCGCCTCAAGGGAAGCCCGGATCAGAATTCCTCGGCCACTATTGCACAAATCAAGGAAAGGGAGCTGGCGGGAGAATATGACAATCTCTATGCATGCGCCCATATGTACTCCAGCGATAAGAATTCCCTTCTATTGATTCCGCGTGCCCTGGGTATCAAGCACTGGGCTGATATGGCTAGCCTAACTCTAACTGTGATTATTCATCGCCATGGTACGGCATTGCGAATGATTGACTGGGATGCGGTGTCTGATAACGAGAATACCGATATGCCGATGAAGTGGTTTACTCAAGAAGGATGGACCCCTCAATCAGCACAAAATCGGGCTGTGCATGAGAGCTATCTTTGGAGCCCAGACGGCACTTTACTTGGGACCTCTATGCAAGACAGTATGCTACGGCTGCGTAAACTTGGACGTTCAGGCAACCTTTGAAAGGATCTACCAGGCAATAGAGTGATTTAAGATGTACATAGATGCAAATATTGGTCAAGAGAGTGTTTGGTTGAGACTTGTTTACATCACATAAGTCGCAAGGTGGGATGTTAATGTCTTGGTCACTTTCCCAGCTCATTTGAAATGTTCCTGTTTAAGCCTGACCATGCTCTCCTGCTTTGGCGATGAAAATGAACAAAAATGTTGACTATTTTGCTAGATTTCTAAAAAAGGGTTGACTTGTAGAATAATATATTTCTTGTAGAAGCAGTCAAGGGGACCAAGTATGCTAGTGAGCTTCGAGGCTAGCGAGCTACTTTTCTAGTTCTGACAATCAGCGAAGACTGCCGATTTCCTTCATCAATTTAACGATTTACCATCAAACATGCTCGTACCTGGAACATTCTTGTATAGTTCTGGGTGTACATCGTTTATCATCACGTGTCGATAACCCAATCACGTGCAAACCAATGTCATACGCTGGGTGTCGGGAGTACCTTACATTTTACTTTTTGATTGTGTCGAGACAGTCAAGTTTCATCACATGATGCTTCATGAGTGGGTATCTCTTTGACCCAAAATGCAGAAGACAATTCTTCTTGTTTTCATTCATGGTTTCAAGGTAAACTGCCTGTCCCTTCCCACGAAAGCTCTCCGCATTGTGTACATCTGACACTCCTAAAACTTTAGGGTGACGATGAGACATTTGGCAACTTCCCGGAGAAGCTGAAAGATTTAACAAGCAAAGCACTACCTGCTGCTCGGGTTAAAATAGCTGTTTATCCCAAATATGAGACCAAAGGCGAGCTACAGGAATGCGTCACCAGGCTACGAGACTGGTAAGCCTCCCAGTATGTACCAACTATTTTGAATTACAGACTCATGTGATGGAAATCATAGGCTGCAGAATACTGTGATAGATCTGGAGGTCGAGAACCATACAGCATCACCCACTGTGGACCCATCTGTTCATGTGTTCCTCATTGGTCATTCAATGGGAGGCATCCTTGCAGCAGATCTGCTCCTCATGCTTGCGTCTGAGCAGCCAATTGAACATCGATCAACCGAGAACCTAGATGAGCAATTACCCTCGGGACAGTTCATGTTCCCCCATGTCCAAGGTGTTCTCGCCTTTGACACTCCATTTTTGGGCATTGCTCCGGGTGTGGTTTCCTATGGCGCAGAAGGACACTATAGAAATGCTACTACTGCCTACAATACCTTCTCTGAAGTTGCAGGGATTTTCGGGTATGGTGACAAGAAGAGCACGCCCGGGACTTCCACCGCAAAGGAGCCCCCCAAGCCCCTTCCTACGACAGATGCTGCCGCAACCCCACCCTGGCAGCGGTGGGGTCGCTATGCAATGTTTGCTGGGGCGGCTGGTGCAATGGCGGCTGCTGGGGGCGCGGCACTGTATTCGCAGCGTCAGAACCTATCCGCAGGAGTCGATTGGATATCTTCTCATCTTGCGTTTGTCGGCTGCCTTGCGCGGGGTCCAGAGCTTCGAAAACGCCTTGAGAATTTGGCTAGTGTGCAACAAGATCGAGACGTGCGATGTGTGAATTTCTACACTTGTCTTGGAAACAGCGCGTCGTCACTTGTGGAGAACTCCGGTGGTGGAAAAACGTCTTTCAGTCAAAGAATCATCCGGTCAAGAAATAGAACGTTCTGCACTCTTCCGAACGAGGTGGAGAATGAAGCTATTGCAACATCAGAACATCCTGGTCTTCGATGGAACAAGGCTGTCAATCACAAAGCCAGCGATGAAGTGAAGGCACACATCAGCATGTTTTTGCCTCAGGACAATCCAGCTTTCTTCGACTTGGTGAGGGATACATGCAAGGTCTTGATCACCTCCATCGACAAAAATTGGTACAATTCTTCCATAGGCTCAGGCCAAGATAACGAATTCAACAACACCCAACAAGGTACAGAACTGAACGACGATTTCATGGACGCAGATGATGTTGTGGTTGTTGATGGAAACAAGTAGTCTTCACTTGAAATGGCCCATTACTCTGCAAGCAGGAAACATTGTCCTGGGATCCTCTGATAGGCCCCAAGTGGCTCGGCAACTTCGGTACTTCACGGGGCCAGTCTGCTGAGCGACAGCGTCCATAGACTTGAATCTCGTCCACCCATCGGAAAGCCTGCCCATATTCTCTCAGGTACGTTGAACACGAGATAATAGTTCTACAAAGCTAACATTTTGGAACAAGCATCCACCATTTACTCTCCAAGAGACCTCCACGCCGATGCTCAACCAGAGACTTCTCCGCAGACAAGTCGGTCAGCTGTCTGGACCAAGACACTGCCACTGCCGCTCCACTAATCTCATCCAGTTTCTCAATATCATGTGCTACGGCTGTAGCCTTAATTGGTATTGTTACGCAAGTTTGTCCTATGCCCCATTCTCGGTAGCTACTTCAGACCTCGGTCGAGGCGGGATTTGACCCCTGCTCATGAGTTCAGATTCTGGAGACAGGATCTGCGTTTGAAGTACATGTCATGCATTCACAAGCTGCAAAGTCAAGATTCGTCGGTGCAGTCGGGTGCTTGTACTTTTTGAGATCACCTTCATAGCTTCAGGCAACTCAAGCAGATCTGAACAGATTGACGTCAAAGGATGCATCTGGCGCTTCATTTGCGAAATTAGCGGCGAATTTTAGAAATCGATGGCATCCTATAGATATGCCGAATAACTTTGAAGGAAAATCAAGGAGTATGCTTTTCCGAAGCAGGACCTGTTGATGTATGACCACGGGCTCGTTGTCTCGGAAATCGTTCATAATGAAGAAATGCACGACAAGCTATGAAGAAAACTAGAATGTGGATTCTCCATGCGGCTCAAGTGTTCTCTCACCGGGAACGATATAATATGTGGATGTCGTAATATTTCACTTATAAACTAGACCTAAATGTACCAGAAGAACAAAACCCAGCGCAATGCATGTACAATCGAATAAAAAACTTCTAGTAGTAATGATGCCCATAATTCGATGCCCGGTGGTGCAGGCTGCCAGCATATTCGGAATTGTTGTCTCCATAGATAGTGGCTCGTCGATCTTCTTCCGGAAGAAGTTCCTTGATTTCCCAGGTATTTGGCTTGACACCAACTGAGAATTCGAGGTCTTCTTTGGTGATAGAATCCCAAAACTACCAAGTTGTTAGCATTTGACATCCTGTCATGAACAGTCCATCTCACCTTGTAGACCATCATCACAGCTAGTAGATTGCAGAATGTTGCAAAGAAGAGACCATCCATGTAGTGCTGGACATTGTTGCAGATGGTGTCACTAAAGGCATAGAGAAGTACCTGGCCGATGACGAAGACCAGCACGCCGAAAGAGATATGACCCAGTGGCCAGCGGTCATCTAGTGTGTTGACAACCAGGAGGAGCTGCATGACGATGTAGACAGCAACGGCGATGGCGTTCAAAAGATAGAGCACCACGAACAAGCCGACTGTGTTCTGTGGACCCAGGCCACCCCATGACTTGAAGGTCAGAAGGGCAATGACGAAGGTCATGGCAAATGTGGTGCCCGAAGTGATCCGGATCAGCCACACAGACAACGCCGTGCCATCTTCATAAAGTTGAAAGCCCACAAAACCGTTGATGAGTAGACAAGAGCACAAAGCTGATACCAATCCACTCTGTATAGCCACAAAGTAAGGGAATGGGTCGCTTCCTGGCGGTACAACTCCGGCATCAATGATCAGTGAGCATATTGTGAGAGCCAAGAAGAGATAGAAGAAGGTGATGATCTCCTTGCGACCTGTTATCAAAGCTAGATTAGATATAGGTTCTTTTTCTTGGTCAAGAGCAGACGAACCAACGGCAGTGAATTTGGACCTGATATGCAAAATCATAATCACTGTCATTCCAAGGGCGATAATATGCATGAACGAGGCAGCACCCTGGAAAATGATAGTGTTTGCAACCTCAATGTTCCGGGCATAGCAGTTGGATACGATGCCTGTTGACCCCGATATTGAAGACGCCGGGCCCACGAGGGAGCACAGCGGCAACGCTACCTTCTCACATATCGAGTCAAAATCCCCAAACCCCATGATGCTTCAGGTTGGCTGATGTTGAGCGGTGCAACAACAAACACAGTGTTTCCCGTTGCGGTGGGCGGTCACTGGGCAAGGGATCGTCTCCACAACAACGGGGAGGGTGGAACGGTGGAGAGGATGACGATTGAAGATCTCGAGATCACCCACTTGCTGCTATTCGTTCTCTTACCACAAGGGTCGTAATCTTAATAGACTAAATAGGCATGAAAGTGTGCAGCAACAGCGACGAGGCCGATGATGTCCAACGCCAGTTTCTTTCAGCGAGGGGGAGTCACGGGATGCGAGGGCGGCGATATTTTTCCGCTTCCCCGTTGGGACTAGCGCTCATGTGACTGAGTCATCCTCACATGACTCGGGTCACTGCATATTGCGATGCTTTTATTGATTCCACATCGTCACACGAAGACAGTTTTGCAACTTGAATTCGAGGACACAACCTCGGAGTCTATACAGCCTGCCTCGGTGCCACTGTTGCCCCGAAAAATCAAACACATGCAGCAGAGGCTGTACCCGAGGCGGATCCAACGGCAAGCCACTATGTACATCGAGACGGCGTCTCGAGCTGGGTCCACTACCCGATCAACTTGGAAAACCGGTGCCGTCTCATATCGCTTCCGCCGCGCGCCAATTGGGCCTCTCGTCCGGCCGCAGCATCCATGCAAGGTTCCCAAAATCTACCAGAATGGCATTCCGCCCGATGCTTCGTTCTTCTCGAAGACTCGGCATGTGGAGAGGGTCCATGTACCGTTTGGTTGTCGTACCCGTATTTCTCGCCTATTCCACTTCTTTCCCAGCAACTGGCACTCCAGCGCATGATTGCATTAATATTATTATTGAAGCTCAGCCCCCTTCTCATTTTTCTGCACCCGCTTTCTAAATTCGTGACTCGAGGTTCCTTTCGAATTTATTGTGAAGCGCAACCTTGCGTCGGTTACTCCGTACATGGGTCCAATCCTTCTCAGCTGAATCCTATTCTCAATGACAACAGGTCATCACAACCCCCAAGGCGGAAATTTCTCGCCTGGTGACCAACCCGGGCCATAAATGAAAAATTGCCCCAGTGAGACAAGGCTAGTTTTACTCGGTGGGGACACTATTTTTCTGGAGTGTTTCGATCTGGAGAGAGCCGAACAGAGCCCAAACCTTGTTTGATTCTCGGAAGCCCCATCGCGGTACAACTCTGACATTTTCGCCTGCCACTGATGATGTTACTGCCAGTTTCCCCGGAGCAATTTGCGTTCACCTTATGCTCGTCATTGCCAAGGTTTTGGCTTGAAACAGGTCTGTTTCCCTAGTATCATGGCTTATGGCTCATCTCTACTCCGCAGTTGATTCTTAGTTTGCTTTCCCGAAAATCAGAATTGTTTCATACATATGATGGCAGACCTTTCAGCTCATCGCTGACATCAATTTCTTTATCGTCATGCGATCAAGGACCGAGACAAGGAACCGGGGGAAATTCTAGTGTGATGTGGGACAGAGGCTAAACCCGAAGCTAATTTTTATTTCATTTTATTTTTGATGTTAATTTCCCTCTGGAATTGTCGACTGGAGCCTATCGCTCGGAGTAACTCGTGCCTCCAATTTCTTGGCCCAGAGTCGGGAGATTGTTACGACTCTTGTCACCAGACTGACGCTGAAGGATCGAATCATGCTTGTCTGACTGTAGGGTCACTCAAAAATCTTCCAAATCTTCCCAGATGAGCACCGCCAATCGTGGCATCTCCGACGATAGACTATATCATATTTTGGGTGCATGAAGATCCTGACTAGCGCCACGTGTGAGTGGAAGAAGCATCAGCGGCTGCGAGGAACCGCGTCGATCTCCCACCTACCCGATGCATTCATGATGTCGTAGCGACGATGGGGTCTCGCCAGCAGAGACACGCTGATCCTTCATACTCTTGGACAAATTTCCGAACTATAGCCCCTCATCGGGCGCCGTTCTAAACGGTCGTCCCCCGATCAATGCCACACACACTTCATGCAGGACCCGCTCGTTGACAAGGATAAGTAGAGCTAATTAGAGGGTTCTGTAGGGATGAAGGTGGGGTGGAGGAAGGACAAGCTTGCAGGATTACTGAGTACCGTACCGACAACCTTAGCTGTGGAATTTCTTTTTTTCTTGCAATTGACAAACGGCGTGTATCTCCCATTTCCCATTTTTTCTTATTTTCTCATCTCCGTTTCCCACCGTGGTGCTCCTTCGGGCACCGTCATTCCCTCATAGTGGCTCCTCAACCCCTCTTATAATTCTCTTGTGTCTGCCACATGCTGGAGAATCTGAGAAACCCTTTCTTCTGATCAAAGTGGTGAACCTTAATCGTTGTCAAATCATCGTGGCCACTTGTCTCTATTCATACTTCATCCTCATGGGATCAAAATGTGCAACTATTTCAAAAATTACTACATCTATAGCACTTGCTCCAATCCCGCCGCTCACTTCTTGCGCACTTCTCTGGATGGAAACAAGGACAATCGGTGCCCAGACAGTCCACACGACCGATTCATTGTCATAGTAGGCAAATGTCTACTTTGCAGTCGATGAATCATCTGATCCACTTCCATCAAAAGTCTTTCCACTTTTCACTCGTCAAACTTGCGCCCGACTTCTTTCTTTTCCCCGAGTCTTAATACACCTCGCCTATACGATGCGCTGTTTTTTGCACGGACAGAACTATAAGTTGGTTCGGTCAAAGTCAACTTTGTTTACACACTCAACCACACAATGCTCCCCACCGATGACCATCACAACCACAGCACGGAGTACAACACGGAGAACGGCACAATGTACTTCCCTTGCAGCGGGTCATTCACTAGAGCGGCCCTGATCGGCACGCTCATCGAAACCTTCCTGGGAGGATCCGCTGGGGCCATCTCAATTTAAGTTTGTGCCCTGGAGGTACATGAGGCTTCCCGATACTCCGGAAGTATCGGGCGAAGTCAATTTATCCCGTTGGTTTTCTTGATTGGCATCTTTTTTTTTTCTTCACCTTGTCCCGGATAAACAAATTCGATGATTCGTTTCGGAGGACTCCGTTCTTTGCGGTTTATGCCTCGGTGTTAAGGGATTCAACGTGCGTTGGGTGGGTGTGCTATGTTAGACCGAGAGCGAAACCCCGATTTTGGTTGTTTTGAATTTTGGGTCCCTGGATTATCTTTGCCTGTTTTCTTAAACTTCCTTTGGTTCGGTTGTATTTCACCTCGGACATGTACGATGGAAGCCGGCTGGACCTGCATGGAGTTTGTTTCACTTTCATTGTTTTCTTTTTTCGTTTTCATTTCTTTTCCTGAACTTGCGATCAGACTCTTCCCGACCATGTCCAGTCACATGCTATTCGAATCTACAGATTGAAGGATCTTTGACTGCTTTCCTTGCTACCAACTTCAGACCAGCCATAACCCCAGACAGGATTGATTTGAAAAAAGTAATTTCAAATTGTGGGTGTTGAACTGACTATTTCAGACGGGTCCCGACCCGCTCGGAAAACGTGGTTCTACTCCTTCCCCTTGAATCCCGCAATGCATATACCCAAGCAGGGATTGCATCCGTTTGTGTGGGAGGAAGGAGAAACTACATCCATCTACTCCGCAGACGCCGTCGATTCTGTCCCTACGAATGCAGATCGCACGGAACAGCGACAGGACTACTCCGTAGGCGGGAGCAATTGTCGCAATTGACGCCCACATAGATCAAAGCGCGGAGGACGCGCACTCCTTCATGGCGGAGTCCGTTGCCAAGCGACGTTCGCACCGATCCAGTCCGTGCTTCGAGACGATGGCGCGAGTATTGCAGCTGTGGAGTAGAAGGGGCGTCCGAAAGCATGTAGGTCCAAATCGGGGAGTCCGTCTGGAAGACCCGAATAGGCGTTCGCCGAGGCTGAGACTGATCTTGACAGCCACGGTATCTACGGGGTAAATCTCGGAATCTCCGTGTGGTTGGGAATAATGCTGGCCGTTGGCTTCCTGAACCCTAACTCACGTGGGAGAACAGCGGCCAACCATATCAAGGGAAATTCAAAGAAACGTTGAAGCTATACCTTGTACGATCGATCCTTGAAGCGGATTGGTGTACAGCTTAAACAACGATGCAGTGTAACCTTAATCGCCGATCCAGAGTCCATAGAGACCCTTGAACAGGTCATATCTATGATGTCGTCAGGGTAGCAGGGATATCTTGAAGACTTCGACATAATGCTTGGCAGAGCTCCAACCCTGCAGCGATGATGATTTGAAATAGTACTACTCCGTATGGAGTAGTGTTCGGAGACTCCGTCCTCTATCGTCATTGGAATCTGGAACGCTAAATTCCTTCGATGACGCTAGTGTTGAGGACCCAGACGACTCCGACTCCGTAATCGCGCTCGGTCCATCCTACACATGCGCATGCACCTTTTCTTGTATGTCTTGGCTTTTAATGGCATTCTGGGGGAATCATCGACCGACAGGGGTCTCGTCCCGCGTTGCAGACAGCCTCCCATCTCCGACATGGATTTCATTCCTACCAGACATGGCGCGGGTTGTTGAGCGATGAGGCTAGTGTTGGAGCCTTTCACGGGAAGTCGATTTAATTTGCCCAGTCGGAATCCGATTGGCTGGAAATCCTGGAATTGCGAGCCGTGTCGGGCGCTCATTGGGGCCCAAGGGTCAATAACTACCATGTAGGTAGAGTCGCTGTCAAGGTACTCATACTCGGTACAGGTGTAACAAGTGGAAAGCAAGAAATGAAAATCAAAATCAACGCTTGCTGGCTTGTTCTAGCCTTTGAAGTACAATACATCGATGCCGGGATCCAAATCAAGTAACAAGGCTGCATGCTATAGACACGGAATATGCGCCGGGCACATCATCCTGTTTGAGTCAAAGCGGGATTTATCTGATCGTGAACGCCCGGATCACTTAATTCTATGCATGTGTCAGACCAATTTCCGGCGTAGATCGGGCGTAGAAGGGGCTGGTGCTCGAGGCTGGAGATTTCGTTGAACTAAGCCACTCATCCTTATTTATCATTCGGCATGGAAGGCTGTCATTGTAACTTAAATGTATTGGTTTTAAGTCGAATCTAATACTGTTGAGGAAGATCCTTTGAACCCAACGCCCAATGACAGTAACATCATTCGTAACTATGAATTCAGTTGACATACCTGCAAGGTACTTTTGTCACGCAATGCAGTATCCGATTGAACCGACCGGTCTAGCCATTTACAGCTCGGTCCTCTGTACATGATCATCACGGAGTCTCGGTTAGCTTATTCCTTTACATCGTTCTTGTCCGTAGAAATACCTTGAACAAACATTGACCATTTCATTCGCCAACACATCCTCAATCCCTGGTCCTTCTAAGGACTCTTCCTCACGCCACCCAACGTGATCACCACCATGACTGGATCTCCCTCCCATCTCTTATCACGCGGTCTGTGCGAAAGTGTAGTTACGTTGGTCGGATCCAACCGACGCCACAGCCGTTCATCCAGGAGGGGTGACATACGTCAACAGGTCCTGAAACATGCATTAATGGAGGGAATCCACGAAGCGAGCAGCAATTATTCCTTGCTTTCCGTGTGGAGGATAGGCAGAGCTGACTAAGGATGGTGCTATTGGAACTAGATCGTTCGCATCATGTCGTCTAGTCTTGTCAAGGACGGAGTATGACAGGATCAACATTAACTGAAGCAATGCTGATCGCCCAAGTTACAAACAACCATTTTTGACCGTGAGTAAGCTGCGAAATGATCGATTGAATCGTTATTTCCTCTTACATTTGCAATCTAATCGGCATCAGAATTGCGCCTGACGAGAACAAGTTCCAACGAGAGCCTGCTTTTCCTCCTTTAGGAAGTTGATCAGGTATATAGGCGTCAAACTCGATGCAGACCTGCACAGAACAACGTGCTCGCTGGCAGGCATCAGGCATTCGAATCCAACTGAACGCACGCCGATCTTATCCGCTTTCCTCCCTACCGTACGTACCGAGAACAGGGGCTCATGCAAGTCCTGGCTGAATTTGTGCGTACGCACAGATTGTACGGTCGTACGGATAGACGTCTGCACTTGGCTTAGGAACGGCATCTTAGCTCTTAACTAAGGAATCATATATACAAAGAGCTCATTCACCATGTACCTGCCTCATTTGTACTCGCAACCTCAAAACCGCACTTCAGGTCTCATGGTGATTGGTTTCGGCGTATGCACCGGTGGGATAATGGTATACCGAGGACACGGCTTGCGAGAGACTTTACTGGTAAAAGGGAGACTGGGTAGATCCCCAAGACGCAAACTCAGTCTTGAGCAAGCTCTTTTGCGTCCGAGTGGCTTTTCATCCTCGTCCGTGATGAATGGCGCGGGGAGGGGAGCAGATGAGTGGTGTGGTTGACTCGAGACGGTGATGAGACTGCGTAGGTAATGGAAGGATTCTTCGGATTCCAAATCGCCTTGCTCCTCTTTACCGTCTGGTTGGGTAATTGCCGTGATCGTGCTGGAGGATGAGGACGGACGCGTACTGGTTGTACTTGCGGTGCTGCTGGCAGGGGATTGACCAACTGGATCTGCGAGGACTGTCGATGGATTGTCTTGAGAAATGGGGGTCACGCGAGTCTCGGGCTGGTCCATGTTTTGGGAATTGGTGTTTATCTCTGATGCAGGTGTCTCCCAGCACATCGTTGTATCGGTATTGCGTCTAGCTGGTCGGCGCCGGGTAATATAATCACGAAGAATAGACCAGGGAGCGCGAGCCTTGTTGAACGTGAAAAGTAACATGGTTTATGTCTGGTGTCTTGTCAATATTTATACCATCTGCCGGAAGGTATTAACAACTCACGATCAAGAAATGCAGCAGTTGTAGGTAAGACTGTCTCGGTAAGACCTTGAAAGACAGGGCTATGGTAATCAGACCAGAACAAGCAGAGTCACACAACTTGAAAGTACAAACACAGATCGGAATCCGGGGTAGCGATCCAAGTCTTAGATATAAGGCGCCACTATCCCTCTCCACTCCATCCAACAACCAAACCAAACATCAATGTCAAGAGCCGCAAACTCCCGAACAGCAGGAAGCCGCAATTACGCCAAATTCGAATCGGACCGAATCCGAAACGGTGGCAAGGTCAGGGTCCAGCCAAGCCAAATCACTACTAAGAATCACCGCTCAATTAGACCGTTGAAATACTCGGCTGATCAAAGTTTGAAAAGTGGACTTCGGATATCACCCTGGGTGCGATCGATATTGCATATGCGGGTTTCCCGGGGTGCAGATCGAGGTGAGGTTGGGGTTGGGGTTGGATTGTGATATATCACCTTAAGGGTTCTGAATGCAAACGCGGTACAGCTTGGGATGGGTTTTCCTAAGAGAAACTGGAGTATTGTGCAGTTTGCCTATGGGTCTTGGGATGGATGGAAAATGCGGGCCTGAGCGTTGGGCGGATTGTGAATTGGACGGCTGGAGATTGGATGTCGCGAGCCGATATTCCTCGAGCCGGAGAGTTTATGCTGGATTCCAGAGATCAGGATACCGAGTATGCGAGTTTAGCTGTTCGTGTTGGTATTTGTTCAACGGGTCGAGGCATATCTTGTTACGTTCTGGTGACTAAAGTCAAACGAGCAGGGCAGGATGGAGAAGAATAGTCTTTTTAATATCACTGAAGGCTTTACTTGCTCCTACCAATCACCCGTCTTAGGCTCGCGCACCATACAGTAAAGCTAAACCAAGTCAACAACGCGAACAAAACAAACTCAAGATAGAAAACAATACATACCATGCAGACATCATCACCATCCCGACACTCCATCTCCATCCTCATCTCAAATCCCAAACGCTCATAAATCTGCACATTAGGCACACTCTTCGAACTCTCCAGGTAACACTTGACCCCCTCCCGATCCGCACGTTTCGTCACAGCATCAAACAACAGCCGACCAACCCCTTTCCCCTGCACCTCAGGCCTAACAGCAACAATGTTACAGAAATAGTATCCCCGCGGATCATCCCAGATCTGCGACTGCGCTTCTCGCTGCCGCTGCTTCCAGATCCAGTACCGGTTTACCCGCAGACCTCCACGGCCAAAATGGCGGATATTCGTGAAGAACTGGTTCAATGAGAGTATGCAGGATTGGAAGAACGAGTACCAGGTTTCGGTTTGTGCTGGAGGGTGTGGTGCCATCCAGCATGAGACACCGAGAACAGGGGATGGATTTTGTTTCGGGTTTGTAGGGACATGGTCTGTTTCTTTGGCAACTTGGAATATGGCGTTCTTGATGCCCCAGTGGCAGCGTGCGGCCAGCGAGTCATAATTCCTGGCTTTGTTGAACTTTGTATGTTTCTCCCGTGTTATAGCGCGGCCGAGTTGTAGGCCGCGTACGGGAGAAGCATGTTAGAATGGTTTGGTTTGAATAATTGGGACTGGTAGAGTGATACTTACCGTGGATGCGTCAAAAACCCATTTGAAGTATGGGTCGTCGGCGAAAGCTTGCTGGATTATGTGGATAGCATCGGGGATGTCGGCTTCGGTCAGAGGGACCACTTCGATGGTCATGTTGAGATAGGCTTGATCTGGGTGGGTAATGCAGCAACTATTAGGTTAAGAAGAGCTGAACACTCGAGATGTAGGTGATTTCTTCGAAAGGCAGGTTTGGATGGTGAAGCTGCAAGATACAGATCAGTGTTGATCCTCGAACTCACGTTTCACTGCAGATGATCCAAGACAATAGGACTGTCTCCACGGGTGAGATCAATCCACCACCATCGAGGTCAGAATAAAGTATCCAGATCCAGGAATGAAATCAGTCTGGTCTGGCTTGAGTAAGTGAACAAGACCTGCGAATCTCACTCTGCTCTGAATAAAGCAAGTCCTGGATGTGGGGAAGATCTAAACCGAAAGTGGTAGTTTGATGCGGAGGTCTGATCTACTTGTCGTAGTTATCCACATTTTCTTTTGCTGGCTAAACTATTGAGTTGGTACATGATAATGATTATGATCTTTAGTCCTTAAATCTCGTGGCAATTAAATGGCATGCTGTTAGATTGCGGTATACAATGTATGCAAGATAAACACCTCACACCGTCGCCCAAATGATCCTATCCACAGAATCGACCGAGACCAATTCATATGCCCATCAAATGAACCCAATCAAATGCTATACCAACAGATCCAGAGAACAAACCCAAATGAAAATCTATCAAAACGATCCGCTGGAAACATGCCTCCCGACACCGGTTCCGGCTCCCAGTATGAACAATATCGTGACTTCATAGCTCGATAATCATGACTTGACAGTGCCGCCTTCAGATTTCATGAAGGGGCAAAGTCGTCGAGACGCACCCACTGTCGTGGCACATCCATGCTGCGATTGACACGACCACCCGGTGTGAGAGGGACATCGACCCGACCGCGACCCCGCTCGTCATCTTGTTCTTCGTAGAAAGATAAACGGGAGAAATAATCTTCGAGCACTTCTTCGCGATCATTGTTTCCAACGATGGTCGTGTACTCGGGCGGTGGAGTGACAAGAGGAGGCGGGGGCGGGACCTCTTCAAAGGCCGGAGGCGCATAAGACGGAGCTCGTAGGAGGTGCATTGGGCGGGGTACATCCCTCTCGCTGGATTCATGGGCGATATGAGCTTGAGGTGGACGCGCAAGCCCACCAGAACCATTGGTAAAGCTCCGAGAGACCGCACGGCCAACTGAGCCCCGACTATCGAGACTGAAGGAGGAATCCTCACGTTCAGAGCTCGGTCGAGCCATGAAATATTCTCTCGATACCAGTGGAGCACCTGGGCAGCCACACTCGAACTCCTGTGCTGGTGGTTCCGGGTCGGTTGCTGGTCTGGTATAGGCGGGAAGGTAGATATTTGCGTGTGTCGCCTTGCAAGAAAGAATGTGGAAAGGCGAGTCAATGGAGATTTCAAAATGTCGTCGTTTAGTTGGATCTCGTTCATCCACTTTGGAGAGACGAAGCACAATCTGATACAGTCAGTATCATCAATAGAATCCTGGAAAAGGAGCAATGACTCAATGACTCACCTTGATCCAATGATTAATCTGTATGTTCTCATAGGTAGTGTCAAAATGAAGACGCTGCGCCTCGTCCCGGCTTTTCATTTCGTGACAACTCGGCAACTGTACACTAAACTCCATCTCGGTGGGCCCAACACCGGTGTCACCCGTAAGATTGCCCAACAAGTTTGTTCGGCTTCGATCCACAATTTCCTCGCCTCTCGCCGCAGCGGCGCGGTGGTCCCAATCAATGCCACCGCCAGCGGTGATACGCATAGAGCTGCCTGGGTAGGTACTTGTGCTGGCAGTTTCGGCTCGCTTTTCAAATAGTAGCACCTTCTTGGCGGGTTGCATTCGGTGCACGCTCTTGTCTGCGGTCCAATGCTGAATGTTTTCTGTCACATAAACCTTGATGCGATGGCACTCGACCTTGGCAAGTGGCGTCAGCTTAAACGCAATGGGAATCTGCGACCCCAGGGGAAATGATTTCCCGGAAATGACAATATCATAATGGAGTTGATCCTCCCAGTTGCGGGAAATCGCTATTGGTTCAACTTGCTCCAAAGATCCCTCCGCCGGCGTGCGAATCACCGGGATTCCCATGGTGCCCAGTAGATTAGGGCGGAATGCACCTGATCGCTCCACAATAGCTTCCAGGTCATATCGCACAAAACCAAGGTCGGTGTTGATGGTCTCTGGTAATGATCCGTCGATGGGGAATTCAAAGTTGTACAGATAGTCGCCCACAGGGAACATTCGATAGTTGCGTTGCTGCTGGGCTTGGGCGCTGGGTGGAGGCTCGTTCCGGCTAAAGCTACGTGAATGACCGCGGGTGGTTTGGATAGACAGGCGTTTCGCATCTCTGCCGGCTGTCGGACCGAGAGAGGTGGCAGAGCCAGTCTTGGTGAATAACTCTCGCGTAGTTGCAGAAACTCCCTCTTTCCCTGCGACGGACGACCCTGGACTGGCGTGCTGATAGTAATGGGCGCCGTAGTCATTCTGCATCAACGCCGTATCACCATGGTTAAAATAGACGACGCCGTGGGTAAAGAGATCTTTCTTATCGTGAAAGTGGACCTTCTTTGGGGGGATACCTGAATGATAAGATTAGCTTGCGGTGGGCTGCAGTCAGTGCGGGAGAAAGTCATACCGTCCGGCCAGTCAGTCTGCGCATGACCTCGAAAGCAGATGGAAATTTTCTTGATCTTGACACATTTGGTCACTTTCAAATGTAGTTGACCTCTCAAGATCGCCGACTTCTTCGAACTGGGATCATGCTGATCATAACCCTGGAGATACAGAACCGGCTCCGTGAGGGCAATACCGACCGTGAGCCCACTACCGGTTGCCACCACCTTCTCATTTCGCAGAGGTTGAAAGGGGGTTGTGAGTTCAGGTGTTACGGATTGGTGGTCCGGCACCGGCCGAGGTAAAATCTCGGTCGCCATGGATGAAGAATCAGAGCGCATTTCACCTTGATCTATGTCCCGAGACAAATCGCGCCCATTTCCCGACACGATGATTTCCGATACCGGTCGAGCGCCACTACAGCGCGGGGTTGGCCGGGGTGAAGGGGATTGAATCCCGGAAGAGCGCAGGCGAAGAAATCGCTTCGCGTTTTCACGTGGGCCCGCCAGCTTTTTGAGAATCGAACCACGTCGAGTCTGCTTTGGGAATTGTTCTTCAACAGCACTGAGGCAGACAGTCCGACGTCGAGCTGAGCGAGTGCGGATAAGGCTAGAGAGAGAAGGAAACGCGAAATCGGGCGGGGAAGCGTCAGTGGCCTCCAACTGCGATGTCTGCGTCGACATAATGTGAGCTGCCATCATGATGATCTGAATTGCATGGTTGAAGAAGATGAAAGAGGTTCTCTCTTGGAAGAGAGCTGTTCTGGACTTTTGTCTTTTTTTTTTTCCCTTTTTCTTTTTTCTTTTTTCTTTTTGCTTTTCTGTGCAAGGCCCGAGAACGCGGGGAGACACAGGAATGCAAGACCACGCTGTCTTCTAGAAGTACAAGAAAAAAAAGGAAAAAAAGAACCAAAAAGAACAATGGCAACACAAGAATTCACTTACAGATCAAAGGTTTTTTCTTTTCACTTAAATCCCTTGGTCCCCTGGATACCTTCAATGCAAGGAGCACACCGATCTTTGCAGAAAGATGAAGTTGGAGGGCTGACTTCACTGGTGTGATCCTCGCGGTGTCGATCCCTTGGAGAGATGCACGTCGGATTGGCTGCACGGGGACCAGAAATTGTGGTTCTGGGGATTTGCAAAAGGATGAGGTGGCCTGCGTTTAATCATTTGCTAATATCGGAATCAAAAGCCCTGGACAAATTCTATCGATGATGACATGAAATTCCGCCATCCGGGGTTCCGGCGTATTAGGTAAACCGGCACAGAGCCGAATTTGACGATTTGATGCCACCGAACCAGTCTAGATTCCGAATGGAACTAAATTGATTTTTTATGTACTCAGACTCAGATCCATCGTAGCACTGTCATTCCGAGCGGGGCAGCACAACCAGATGTATGATTCCTTCCATTTTTCCTACTATAATGTAAATGGCCACTCCGTCTAAAGTCGCCCCCTCTTTACCAAAAATGGAGATGGACGTGTGTTCTTCTTGACAGCCATGACCTCATCGTTCGAGCCTTAACGGGAAGTTACCCGTGCGCTAAAGAGGGGAAAACCTTTAAAGTTGTTCTGCCCTGATTTACACATGTTGATCCTCGTGCGTACGTCATCAGCGGAGTAACTCACGGGAGATCAACTCCGGATTATATTTAGGTCGGTGCGTCTAACACTTGCTGTGGGTGGGAGGGACTCCTCAGGGATCGACAGAATACCTTATCTGACGTATGGGTCGAGGGTGGTAGGTTCCTGCTAACATCCATACTATTGTCATTATTGAGTCCATCATGACATGCTGAATACTGCCGAGAGATGTCGAGTGTGACGAGGACAGAACTCTGCAGATGCAGATCGACATCTCCCTTCGAAGACCCATCACGTGAACCAACTGTCATCCATCTCGTTGAGGTTCATCAACGTATCTCCTTCCAGTTGGTTCGAATCGCCCTTGCCATCTCCGACATCCGAGATCGTCAAAGTTGGACTCTGTGGGCCCCATATAATCGTCCGTCGCGTTGCCCTCTCCGGTAGATTGTTCCCCTCCGGTCTTCTGCAACTCCATATCAAAGGCATCCCCGCCAGCGGGGTTGGCCGTACTGTCGGTGGGTTGTGTAGTCTCGGGCTGGTCACCTCCAGAAGGAACATTACTGCCAAACGCCGATCCCGAGAGAAAGGCTTGGTTGCCCATAGCATCATCACCAAAGTCTAGACTGAGATTGAAAGAATTAGAACCATCGCCGTCATTAAGCATCGAGTCGAAATTCAATCCGTCTGAGTCCTCAGGTAAATTTTGAGATGCCGGGTCAGTGACGAAGGCTTCGGGTTCTTCTCCCTCTGGGGCCTTTTCCTGTGTCGAGGTCCCCGATGTGGCTTCTGCAGTGGGAGGTATATCAAGCGTAGTTCCATTGTTGGCGTTTGCCTCGGTTTGGACGCGCTCTGTCCCCTGGGCCGATTCAGACATTGGTGGTTGCTCTGCAGATACCGCCTTCTGATCTACGTCACCCATGGCCACATCGGTCGGCTGAGGCACGGCCTCACGGGCCTTAATAGTTTCATAGTCCTTTTCCAAGAAGGCTTTAGCGATGAACTGTGGAACGTTAGTCGCGTTATCGAAGAAGCAAATCAATTAATAGATAGATATGGTGCAACCACGGGTCCTTCTCATTCATTCGACTTACAATTTGCTCAGAAAGATTGTCTAGCGCATTTTGAAAACTTTCGTGATATGCGGGGATAGAGCGCTGGAGATGGGCGCTGGCCGGCATGGAGGCCGACTTTTTGAACAATCGCCCAGTATCGAGCAGCTGTGCGCGGGTTAGTCAAAGGCAAAAGGAGTCGGTGCAAAGGCATACCGTTCGCTCGACCAAGGACGAGAGCTCCGCGAGAGACGGGGGATTGGCATAGTTGGACTCCATGGCAGGGCAGAGAAAGAGAAAGAGAGAGTGTGGTACTTAAAGGTTGTACACACCACCGCTAATCCCGTTGGAGTAAAGTGGCTCCCCCACCACCCCTAGTTCGAGCGGCTAACTCTGTCTTCTCTCTTCTCCTCTGCATCCTTTTCCATTTTCCTTTGCGTTCCTGTTCTTGTCGCTCAAGCGACTCTGGCATCGATCCTGCTTTGGCTTTTTTTTGCGTTTTGTGAAGTTTCCTAGCTTTGCCCTTTTTTGATCGACCAAGTGTTTCTTTGCCGACCTCTCTCAACCCGCGACAACCTTGATCTTCCCAAAAAGAAGTCAAGACGAAAAAGAATCCTCAAGAAGTCTTCTTTTTTGACAACTGGTGCGTTTCCATCTGCTCTCCTCAATCTGGGTTTCGCTTCGACTGTCTGAGCGCACTGGCTCCCTCTCCGTCTTTGCTCTTTGTTTGGATCAAGCAAGCTCGGCCTTTGATTGGACTTGTTCATCTGACCCCCGTCTAGTGCCAGTTTCTATACCTATACTTAGCCGGTCTACTTCGCGATTGCGGGTTCCTTTTTCTTCTGCCGCTTTGCATTGGTCCCGTATCCTCACTATCCCGTCGGTCCCTTCCAACTCACCCTGGGACGTTTATACCATTTGACTGGTTTTTTGTCTCATCGCCGATCGATTCTTTTCGTCAAATTCATTCACGATGGCCGAAAACGCTCAAGCTTCGACTCCATCTTCCCTGCCCTCGGCTCCCCCGCCTGCTGCTGGTGCCCAAAACCAGCAGTTTGATGGCACCCAGGGCAATGGCCAGGCCAACCCCTCCCACATGCCTCCCCCGCCGCGCCCGCCCGTGATCATTCCCCAGAATACCAATCCGATCCCTACCGCGATCACCTCCCCCATGTCGGGAAACATGATGTCCCCGACCAGCGCGGGAGGCTATGTTCGTCGTGCGGCGCCGGAGCCCAACAAGAGAGCCCTCTATGTGGGTGGTCTGGATCCCAGGGTGACGGAAGATATTCTCAAGCAAATCTTCGAGACCACCGGCCACGTGCTTAGCGTCAAGATCATTCCCGACAAGAATGTGAGTTGATCGGATGATCAATCCCACTTTTGTTAGACGGGCGCTAATACGATCATCGGGATTCTAGCAGTTTAACAGCAAGGGGTCCAATTACGGCTTCGTTGAATTTGATGATCCTGGTGCAGCTGAAAGAGCTATGCAAACCTTGAATGGGCGCCGAATTCATCAGTCGGTGAGTCACTCTCGTTTCCGTTAGTGAACGGGCACTAATCATGTCGCCAGGAAATCCGGGTGAATTGGGCTTATCAGTCGAACAGCAACAACAAGGAGGACACGTCGAACCATTTCCACATCTTCGTCGGTGACCTCAGCAACGAAGTAAACGATGAGATCTTGCTCCAGGCTTTCTCTGCCTTTGGCTCGGTCTCCGAGGCTCGTGTGATGTGGGACATGAAGACTGGACGCTCGCGTGGTTACGGATTTGTCGCTTTCCGGGAGCGTGCCGACGCTGACAAGTCTCTCAACGCCATGGATGGTGAATGGCTGGGATCTCGTGCGATCCGCTGCAACTGGGCGAACCAGAAGGGTCAGCCTTCTATCTCTCAGCAGCAGGCGATGGCAGCCATGGGGATGACCCCCACCACTCCATTTGGTCACCACCACTTCCCGACTCAGGGCATCCAGAGCTACGATATGGTGGTCCAGCAGACGCCACAGTGGCAGACGACCTGCTATGTCGGCAATCTCACCCCATATACTTCTCAGAATGACCTTGTCCCATTGTTCCAGAACTTCGGCTACGTTCTTGAGACCCGTCTCCAGGCCGACCGCGGCTTCGCATTTGTCAAGATGGATTCGCACGAAAATGCTGCCATGGCTATCTGCCAGTTGAATGGTTATCAGGTCAACGGTCGTCCCCTGAAGTGCAGCGTACGTTATACACAACAACATTCACCCTCAAGTAGTACGTTTACTGACTGTCGCAGTGGGGTAAGGATCGTCCTCCTACGGGCCAGTTCGATAATTTCTCCGCCCAGCAGGGCAATGCTGCTTTTGGTAACAGCCCTACCGGCTTCTTTCCCCAGTATGGTGGCCCTGCCAACCCGATGACTCAAGGTGAGAAATTCGATCCTCAGTTCCTGAATTTTGCCACTGATCAAACAGTAGGTCCCGCTCCTGCTGGCCGAGGCTGGGATCAGCAAGCCAACAACTTTGGTGGGCCTGGCATGCCTGGACAAGGCTTTGCCCAGGGCAATGCCGGGGCATACGGTCGTGGTCAGCCCATGTCCCCGACTGGTAACTGGGACCAGTCCACCAACAACTTCAATGGAGGCTACCAGGCGTAGCTTCTACCTTCACCTTGACTCACGCCGGTTCAAACCGATACTGTTCTCCATCCTCGCCCACCCTCTTGCCCTCGTTCCCCGTTCATCTTCCGAACTTGCCTTTCTAGTGGATTTTTTTCAAGCGATCAAACTGCTCCTTTCTGAATGGAAATTGTGTGTTGCGCACCGAATACCCCATATCCACTTCTTTGGTTCGATGTTTTCACCTCCTTGGGTGTGCCCGAGAGGTTTGTCTTGGATTTGATTCCTGTGCTCTGCCTGAAATAAAAGCGATCTCCCTACTCTCTCTATCTCTTACTCGAATGTGCTTGGTTGTGTCTTGATTCTTTGCTAGCTTTTATCACATCTGTTCCCAGCGCATGTACTGTGCTGTATGAAATTTGCTTCGTGTTTTATTTCTTTTCTTAGGCCCACACCTCTTGTGTTTGATACTGCTTATCTTCTCATTGCCCCAAAGATGCGTCTCATGGGAGTTTTCTTTACCATTTCTCGGTTAACAATTTGGTCTCTGGGACTTCCTTTGCCTGGAGTATCCGTATATGCTTTGATGAATTTCCTTCGGAGCCCGACTCGTTCATTCTCTGGTTTTTCCATGCCTTCTGGCGTTCTAGTTTATATACCAATTTGCCTTTCTACATGTTTCGCGACTTGGTCACTTAAATGCATGTACGGTTACTGGCTGCTTGTCCTACCCTTTTGCTCTTATGCATGGCGCCCGGATGCTGCCGTTTGGTACTACCTCTTCTGTGGGTAGCCTCTTCTATTGGCTCACATGAAAGATGTCCTACTCTTGTGATCTAAGCATATGATGCTTGATCGTGCATGATTCGTATTACAAACTAGCACCTTAGATATGGTATATACTGTGGTTGTCAACATTCTATTCATGACAGATACCTTCAAAGGACTCAATCATTCGACCTAGTCATCATGGCATATATACAGGTTTGGTGAGCTGCATTGAATGATCCTGAAGTCGGCCTCTTAGCTTAAGGCTTTGATGTGTCCAGTGATATACATCAACCTTAAGCAAATAAAGTCCCCGGGACAAGGGAACAGGATGCCAGAGAATGCTTTTGTAACCAAATGAAGGTAGCAGTTCCATGTGGCTTGCCGTCACATTTCGGATATATTTCATTTGTTCCTCTTTGGATGGCAGATCATCCAGATAAATGTGGTTTTGCTGATTGTTTCTTCACTTTCGACATGAAATGAGATGCGACCATTGAAATCTTGATGTAGCACTGCACTCTTCCTATTTCTCCCATATAGAATAACCAAGAGACTCACTAGAAGTTCAGGTAAGACAAATCAAAAGGTAGATCATCTCCCTATCGAGAGAGTGGGACATTTATGCTTTGTTAGCTATAGGTTGAAATAGATAGTTTTGGATAAAGAGACAACACCAGATTATTGGTTTTGATAGCAGATGATGCTAAGATGTAAAATTGCTCATATAACGGTAGTTGAAGGATGGGATCGCCACGATATACGGGATCGATCACCTGATCACTATTTCCGACGCCATCCCAAATGACCATAAACAACCAGTCTCTTGCCAATCCATTTAAGACCCACCATTGAATGCCCGGCATTTGAAATTTGGCGGGCTTTTCTCCCGGCTCTCGGTTTCTGCCTGCGCCAATGGGCGATGGCAAAATCAGCGATGCAGAATTCATAGCAGCCAACGGACTATCCACCCGCACACGATCTGGCAGCGCGAGCACCAGCCTCAAACGCCCGCCCTCCAGCTCTCTCTTCTCACGACTGTCACTACTCCGCATTATGAAGGCGACACATTCCGAGCCAAGCCCCAGCAGTATGGAACACGACGGGGATAGCGAGGGTCTTGGGCCCGCCATCCCGCAGAGCGCCAGGGAAGGGTTGGCGGGGAGCAAGGCCATGGCAGCGGTGATTCAGCAGCAGCGTCGGACCCGGCGGCGTCGGGGATCACTTCGGAAGACAGCTTTGCTGGGGACGCGGTTAGAAATGCGCGACAAAAGCGCGCTCTCGAAATCCGCCGACGCGATCCGCGCCGAAACCATTCGACACCATGATGACGGGCCTCGATCTCCGCAAAATCAACTCTCTTCCCCGGATAATGAGCCGCAGACTCGTGAAAGCTTTGACGATGAGGCCGAAGTCACCCAGCCGAGCTGGTTCAGCGCGAGTACGGCACAGGCGATCCTTCGCTCTTCTGTCGCGCGCCGACGCCAGGGTCTCCCGAGGCAACATACACTAGGCGATGAAACAGCTACCGACGATGAAGATCTCGTTCCATTCCCGCGCGTCGGCGCTACAAATAATGCCTCCGCGGGCTCTGGTGCAAACATTAGTCCGAGCACCAAGACCGTACCTACCAATCCTTTGCATCTCGCTGCGCAATCCTCCAGTCCCGACCCTTATTATCCTCTTTCTGCAGATGCGGCGTATCGCTCTGTTCATCGGAAATCCTCGCCCCTGGCAACGCATTCCATGGAGATGAAAAACAACGCCGATATAACGTGGGACTATTCAGAGACCGAGTCATGGGGCTGGATTATATTGATTGTAACTTGGCTGGTCTTTGTCGTGGGTATCGGCAGTTGTTTTGAGGTCTGGAGCTGGGCGTGGGATGTTGGCGAGACACCTTATGCGCCGCCAGAGCTGGAAGATGACCCTACGCTGCCCATTGTGGGTTACTATCCCGCTTTAATTATCCTCACGGCTGTAATGTCCTGGGTGTGGGTTGTGGTTGCGTGGGTGGGAATGAAGTACTTTAAGCATGCAAATATATCAGGGGATGATAGTTGAGCTAGTAATAGATACCCTTTTCATACATTTGAAACCTCGAAATGTTCCAGGATTGAGATTGTAAAGCCCTGGAGCATGATGTCGGTTTTAATCCTATAGTTATTGGCTTGCGCGGACAAGACCAAGTAGCTGCAACAACTTTGCGATTTTCATTTCAAGATCAATGTATGCATTATGCATTGCTACTTAACCTGAACCCCGTTGACTCCCGTTACGCCACTGGCGCCCAAATATAAGACATCTCGAATTTCCACATGATGCACACGATGCAGTATACCTCAGCTAGGAGGTTTAATGAGATACAGCACATTCAGATGTACGAGCTGAATGAATACCTTCCAAAGCGGCTGCTTTGCCGTCAAGCGGCGCCGAGGATGGATAGGTATCATTGGCAGCAGGCGGGACAGTTGTCCCAGGTGCGGTACTGACGAGTCCTTTTGAGACTGCATAGCAAGACGAGCGGTCCTGATTAAGGTCTTCGCTGTAGAACTCGTCCATAATTGGATGGAGCAATACTGTTTGCTTGTGGATTGTGAGGACCGAGTTTGTCGGGACCGAGACCCAGTTGTCTGTAACAGATTAATTAGGCTACAGTCTTAATGGAACAAAAGCATAGACACTCACGTCGTTCAAAGGTGATGGGTTCACTGGCCACAAGCACAATATCGGCACCTTTGTCATGACGTTCCATTTTAAAATGGCCCTCCGTCTGGCCCTCCCTCCACTTGGTGCCAGATGAAAAGTAAAGACTGGCTGGTTCATCAGTTTTGCTGCTGATGTAGCGAGTACAGACAACAGTGTGGCCATCCGTGACTGCAAAATTCAACAGACTGCGCGTCTCGACGCCAGTGACGTTATACTTTTTGGGTATCTCGCGCACAAACTCATTGATCTTAGCAATGGTCTTCATCATGACGCGGCGTAAGAGCGCCTGTCCAAACCCTTCTGGGCCTGGATCCGAGCTGGGGTCCACGCCTTCTTTCTCAAGGAGATCGAGGAATAGCGCAAACGCCCATTCACTGTCAGTACCACCTTTGACGCCCAAGAACCACTTATCCGCGAGCGAGCCGGCCAGTGTGCGCTTGATGTAGTTCCAACCGCCAATATTGCCATTGTGCATCCACATTAGTGTCTGATGTTGGAACGGATGGCAATTGTTGTCGGCTAGAGCGCCTTCTGTGGTAGCCCGCACATGGGCAAAGATCAAGTTGGAACAAGTCTTCGAAGCAAGCCGCTCCAAGTTTTCGCAGTTCCAAGCTGGTAGAGTTGAGGTGAAGATGCAGGGCTCTGGGCCCAATTTAGGGTCAGTGTAGAATCCCACACCGAAACCATCGCCATTGACAGGACGACGATTGTCCTTCAGACATTAGTTTTTGGTCTAGCATTGTCCATTTGTTCGACCTACCAATCTTAGTCGGGAGTCATAGGATTGTGTCAGAATAGAATGACTCGGCTCGGTCACCAATTTACTGAGACGAATTTCATTCAGCCCTTTGTATACCTGACATGATCGTCAGTTTTCATTTCCTGCATAGGACCGACGGTTGACTCACCAATAATCGGCACATGTTGGGTCTTGATCAAGTTGGAAAGAACTCGATTCAAGATCGAATCACGAAGAAGTGTTTTAAGCCCAGAGATTTCGGGCGACCGCTTGATTTGAGGCACTTTCAAGCTAGAATATCTAGGGTTGGTCGAGTTGATAAATGATGGTTGGGCGTTGACAAGCGAAGAGTCACCGACAGTCGGAAACCACAACGGCCTCCGGATCAACCATCCACCTCTAGACCAACAGCAAGCTACTCTATGAAATATCAGTGAAGACCCTACGCGATTCATCCCTTTTATGTATCAAATTTCCCATAAACAACCTCATTTCCCTTGCACAGCACGTCATAGAGAACACGTGACACCCGATACGGCTGGCGGTGCGGCCACTTGCGCAGGTCACGTTGATGTCAGTGATCGAGCATCTCGAATCCAATTGTTCTCAAGCTCCCGTGCAGCCTTGAATGCGATTTCACAACAGCCATGAGCGGGAGGATTCTCTCCCACCGACTCGCCCCGCTCGTGCGGTCTGGCCTGGCCCGCCATCTTCATAATGCTGGTTCCAGGACCGGGGGTCTATTGCGCGCTGATAGTGGCGCCGCGTTGAGGGGACGCGCATGGCCGATAGGTGCCAGCGGCATCCACAACAATGTGCCCGCGGTTCGAGCCTTTTCATTTGGAAGAATACTTCCGAAGATTGCTCTCAAACTCGCCCGGATACCAGCTATGTTTGGTGGAGCAACCATTGCAGGCATGGCTTATTTCCAATACCAGGCAACTCGTACGTACCTCGGCTCACTAATCTAGGAGCTCCGATTTACTGACCTTTCACCAGAGGCAGGAAATTATGCAATCGATACGTTCAAACAATTTGGTGAAACAGCGGGGACTACGGCATCGGGTTTATTCCAGAGTATCCAGGATGTGGCGGAACAAACACAACGCGGCTGGAATAACACAACAGAGGATATCGAACTTCCCGAGTGGCTACAGAAGATCCTTCGACTTGACGAGGATGCTCAGTCTCGGAAGCAAGGTGCATCGGGTGGTGGCGGCAAAGAACCCAAGGAAGGACGGGCCACAGCTGCAGGCGCAGCTGCGGCGACGACTACAGCTTTCGGATACGACCAGTCCGAGGAGGAAGACTCGCGAGCCGAAATAGATGTTGCCGAGGATGATCAGATGATGCTTCTCACGCGCAAGATGATTGAGATTCGTAACATTCTTCAGACTGTTGGCCAGTCTGGGTCACTCACCCTCCCGTCCATTGTCGTGATTGGATCACAATCTTCCGGGAAAAGCTCTGTACTTGAAGCTATCGTCGGTCATGAATTCTTACCCAAGGGCTCCAACATGGTGACACGACGGCCGATTGAGCTCACGCTGGTCAATACCCCTAATGCTCAGGCCGAGTATGGTGAATTCCCTGCGTTGGGCCTAGGCAAAATTACCGATTTCTCGCAAGTCCAGCGCACTCTCACAGACTTGAATCTTGCTGTGCCGGAAAAGGACTGCGTTTCGGACGACCCCATTCAGCTGACGATTTATTCTCCAAACGTTCCGGACCTTTCCATGATTGACCTGCCTGGCTATATCCAAGTGGCAGGTCATGATCAACCTCCTGAATTAAAGCAAAAGATCGCCGATCTCTGTGATAAATATATTCAGACGCCAAATGTGATCTTGGCTATATCAGCCGCCGATGTCGATCTAGCAAACTCGACTGCACTGCGAGCCAGCCGTCGAGTTGACCCTCGCGGCGAGCGAACAATTGGTGTCATTACGAAAATGGATCTTGTGGATCCGGAACGAGGCCATGATGTTCTCACGGACAAGAAGTACCCTCTCCGATTGGGTTATGTGGGTGTCGTCAGCCGAATTCCCCAGACTACTGCTCTATTCTCTAGAGGCTCGGGGAACATTACCAGCGCCATTCTCAAGAACGAGAATGCGTACTTTTCTTCGCATCCCGCTGAGTTCGGTGCCCACTCGGACACCTCTGTTGGCGTTTCAACCCTCCGCAAGAAGCTGATGCATGTCCTCGAGCAAACAATGGCATCCAGCCTGTCAGGAACTCGAGACGCAATCAGTCAAGAGCTTGAGGAGGCTACCTATGAGTTCAAAGTGCAATATAATGATCGACCTTTGAGCGCAGAGTCCTATCTGGCCGAAAGTCTGGATGCCTTCAAGCATTCTTTCAAAGCATTCGCCGAGGCTTTCGGCCGGCCGCAGGTCCGAGAAATGCTCAAGGCCGAGCTGGATCAGCGGGTTATGGACATTCTCGCTCAGCGTTACTGGAACAAGCCAGTTGAGGACCTCAATCCGATCATGGCAGAATTAGATCCGCTCAAAGATCTACCCAAGGCGGATCCAGAGTCACTCTACTGGCACCGGAAACTGGATGCTTCGACTTCGTCTTTAACAAAGCTTGGTATCGGTAGGCTCGCTACCACAGTGGTTGCCAATTCTCTCCAAAACCATGTCGATTCTCTTCTTGCATCGTCTACCTTTGCCTCCCACCCGGGGGCACATAAACAAATTACTGAAGCTTGCACCAGCATTCTCAATGACCGATTCTTCAGCACGAGTGACCAGGTAGAGAACTGCATCAAGCCGTTTAAGTTTGAGATTGAAGTTGAAGATCCAGAATGGTCCAAGGGCAGGGAAAACGTGAGCAAGGTCCTAAAGGAGGAGCTGCGCGCCTGTGAATCAGCCATGAAGCACGCCGAGGACCTAATCGGCAGACGGAAACTCAAGGATGTAATGTCCTTCGTGGACAAAGTCCGAAACGGCGACGTGTTGCTCGAGGGCAACAATACCGGCGGCGCGGGTGGCTTCAGTGCGGCTCTTCTAGAGCGCGGCCGAGAAGGCATTTTCCTCCGGGATCGCGCCGATCTCATCAAAATGCGGCTTTTGGCCGTACGCTCCAAGCAGTGTGCCTCGCAGAAGAATAAATATTACTGCCCGGAGGTCTTCCTCGATGTCGTCGCCGACAAACTAACCTCAACAGCCGTGCTGTTTCTCAACGTCGAGCTCCTTTCCGAGTTCTACTATAATTTCCCACGCGAGCTCGACATGCGACTAGGCAGACACCTCTCCGACGCCGAAATCGAGCGTTTTGCTCGTGAAGACCCCCGTGTCCGACGCCATCTGGACATCATTCGGAAGAAGGAGCTTTTGGAGCTGGCCCTGCAGAAGATTGAAGGTATTCGACAGCTGGACGGGCGCACCATGCACCGTAACTCGGAGCGTGCGCAAGCCGCTAAAGAGACGCGGAGCCGTTGGAATATCTTTTAAGAGAAACTCCTGTCATGGTCTTTGGTCTGTTCCCTTTGCTTCTGCCTTTGCCCTGTTCGATACCTCATCTACCATCGTTTCTTGTAACTTTGATACCTTTTCGACTTGCAACCTCCATATTCCCTCTTGTTTTGCTTAGTCCGTCTTTCTCCGCTCAAGTCGGAAGATCAATGTGTGGATGGTTAAGCTCTGTACATATCTGATCTACTGAATCATTTAGTGATAATATGTCTTCTTGGTAACATCCCAATGGATTGGCTCAGGATATGCTAATTTCCGTTGGTGAAAGTAATGTAGCAGCCATGGATACGACCGGCCTGTCATCAAACTCATGCTTGTTTTTTCTCTTTTCTTTCCCCTCAACCGCTTTCATACATTCCGCGCTGGATCAATTTCAAGTATGCAGCATAATCGCGACGTTCTTGAGCAGCCTTTTGCTTTCTGTAGGCCTCTCTGTGGATCTTCAGAAGCTTCTCTCGACTTTTGTCAAGTTCATTCCACAATTTTTCTTGTGCCAACTGCTCTTCCTGACGATATTCCGACAAACTGAAATGAACCTCGTTTGGCTTTTCGAGAACTGTGCATGTATCAATGCGCTGCTGGTCCCACATTACATACGCCCATTTTCGCAATGATGCATGTCCAAGAAAGAAGAAAAAGTCATTGGAGTGACGCGATTGATGTGCCCAGCGCCAAGTGGTCTCTGGTCCGCTGTCGATGTCTGGAAACCCTGGATGAGGCACGAACTCTGCTTCCTCCTCGGGGCTCATTTCTTTTAAAAATGATGAGATTTGGAATCCCATGTTCTCCATTTCCCAAATTGACGGACAATGTTTGCTGAATGTGGGTTTGTCCCAACTTGAGTAGATCTGCTTCTGTGCCTCGACGGTGTCAGCTCTCAAAAGGCGCTCGATTTGCGAGAGATCGAGTAGACTTCTCCTCAACTCGCGCTCGATCCCAAATTTCGTCTTGAATCTCGTCGAGCTGAGGTAGTCTAGGTCATTCATGAGGATTGATACGAGGGCTAATTCTCTTGTTTAGATCTGTCACAGTCACTGCGAATCAATGAATTTTACTCACTGGGCTGAACAACTCCCACTAGAAAGTCGTAGACACAAGCCAACTGCTCATTCTCCCAAGGTGCAAAATTACTGAATTCCTTCTTCGTCATTAGCTCTGGATCATCGAGATCTTCATCCCATCCCTCGTAGAAATTTTGATAGAGTTGAAATCTGTAAAAGGTCCGACAAAATCGAATTCTTTCTGTCTCCGTGAGGGGTGATTTTAGGCTCTTTGCTGGCAGTTGTGCTGCTGGTAGCTGCGTTGGTGGGAATGCTTTCAAAGCCTCTGATACCATCTTTTCAATCAGAAATTCAATGGTTTGGTGGAATCGCAAAAGTTTGCGAGCTTGCGGGAGGCTTCTCGGGAACATCCCTTGAAATAACTGCTGATCGCGGTCAAAGTAGCCGGCCAGAAACAACTGGTTATCTTCACCTGACCATTTTTCACGATGTGAGGAGATTTCAGTTGCGAGAGCATCAAACATCAACTCTGTGCCAATCTGGTGATGCAAGAGTGACTTGATGAGCTGGTTTTCAATAGGCTTGAAACATGCGTACAAGCGGCCTCCCATGTGGATGAAAATCTCAAGAGAGTCGACGTCCGGAATTTCAAATAGGATTTTTTGGATGAGCTCTGTAGGCAAGTCTGTGAGGTTCTTGGGTGGATGTGACGTGGATGAAGCAGCAAGGCCTGGCATCATTGTGGCCCCACTGTCCATCACGACTTGATCGGCGGTCACAGAATCTGTGCTGGGAAGTCTCATTCTGAAGTGGTGATTGGCAAGGAGTATGAAGAGGGGAAAGTGGAAGTGGGAAGGTTGTTGGCAGTCGTGTCTGTAGTGAGTCAGCTGCCACACTTACCAGATTGAGTAACTATATCCTAGAAACAAAGCTAAGAAACATTGCACATGACATTTAGTATGAGTAACTATGAGACTTCTACTTCACTTGGCTCTCAATTGAATGCACTTCATTCACTACTAGCTAAATTGCTTTGATTTTCACCTTGATAACTCGAAAGCTTAATATCATCCACCTCCCGGCATATACTCACGAGTCCGGAAAGGCCTTTCCATGTTTCTCGCCTTGCTCCCACAATGATTCATGGGCCCTGCGCGTACAGCCAAGGGCCTCTTTGTGGCCCTTGGCTGTCTTTTTGTCCTCATACCCAATAAAATGATGGCCCATCTCAGCCCTGCCATCGGCAGCTCTAAATGGAGGTTGTTAGTTCTAGTGCCTATCAAATAGAGATTGAGAGGACTTACTCTTTGAACTTTCCCGCCGAAATGTGTGCAAGTTCACGGGCCTTGGCGTGCCATTTCCGAGTCTGTTTAGGATCACCACGCAAGGGCTGTGGACCTTCTGTAGTATCGATTATTTTCGCAGTTTTCAAATGGTCTCTGTATTCTTTTCGGGTGGATGCGCCCTCCCTTTCACGATCATGATATCCTTGAGCTAGTCTCGCGAACCTAGATTCTTTTGGGGGGCGGAGTTCTTTTTTTTCGAGACGCTTGAGGTGGTCTCGATACCGGTCATTCTGGCTTGCATCTTTGGCAGGCTCGCTACTTTGGCTGGCACCACCAAACAAAGTAGAGGAGTAACCTGAAGTGTATCGTATTCTTTCAGCACTTGGGGGATGACATTCGGGGATGGAGCGAGGTCTCTTCTCGTCAGTAGTTTGAAGTCTTTGGTTTGGTGCAGGTTCATGCACATCAGACCGGTGAGAGCGAGCTGGGCTGGCTCGACGAGCTGAAGGGAGAATGGGAATGTCACCCATGTGCGCGTATCCATCTTTGTATGATGGATAACGGTGTTCTTCTGGACGTCGAGACATCTTGAGATGAAAGTGAGTGAGATGAGAGAGGATGCAAGATCATTCGACGGTAAGAGTCGAATTCAGCAGTTGGATGGTGAGATACTTGAGTGTTTTTGAAATGAGCGACTGTGTCGCTGAAGTGAATGTGCTAAATTCACTTTCAATTGACTTCCACGGCAATAGCTCTATTACTTGATAGAGATACAAAAGCTACTTCGGATTATTCTCGAGTATACCCTCGGGATATGATCTTGTCAGAGCTTGGAATTGCTGGATAGATCTTACTGCTATAGACAGTTAGTAAATATACCAAACATTATATCGTGTTTAGATCAAAAAAGGTTTCGATTATGGTATACCAGGCCAAATGTATGGTCCTAGACCTTGGGCTACGAGTGTACATGAATTTCAACATGAAATAATGCTACTCATTAACCATTTAAGCGCCCTAGTCAAGTTCTTTTCTAGGTATCACTGATCTTGTGTAATCACTATAGTACCTGAAGCAATCATGAGTCAGGACCCTTGTAATCGGGATAGCGATTGTCCGTTTAGTCCGTTCAGCACTTTACCCATCCGCAGTATGGTGGTTAAGAGAAAATCCAGTGTGTTGAATGGATGATTGAATTGATGATATGTATTTACAAAGAGCATGCTTATAATTGAAGTTCCGGCAGACGCTTCATCTGTCATGTCTATTAATCCCATCCCCAACGACGCCATATATATAAGAAAACCGACCAAGAACCCGAAATGCGTATGGACACTGCCAAAATGGTCAAATGTCAAGGAACAAGACAATATCAGAAAGAGGGATGTATGCACAATGCAATCAAATCAAAGCAGTCATCACGTCGTAATGTATCGAGCACCTCTATCAGGTACCACGTCAACAGTATATGTGTATGTTTGCAGCCAGGCAATCAAACGGTACCATACCGACCATGGTCTGTTCCGAGAAGAGTCTGTCCCTCTTGTGGGGCAACATGTCCATACGGACCAGGAGAAGGCGAGGTAGATGGGATCCAGCCGCGCATCCAGCCTCGAACACGTCTCCATTTGCCGCGGCCGCGTTTGGGATCTTCATCACCCGCGCCTGATAGGCTCTCACTTTCGTCTTCATCTGGAGACCCGTACATCAGAAATTGCACGCCCATGAATCCGTCCAGTCCTAAGACCCCGAATGCACCGAGGAAGAATGGGACCGCGCGTCCAATCCATTCCCAGCGGTCATTTCCATGCTCATCGGCCCAGCCGCCACCTCCGTAGGGCGCAAAGTCTGACCAAGCATTAGGATTGGTCAGGAGCGAAGATGAATAGAAGAAGTTCCCGCAGAAAGCAGCCATGAAAAGCAGCGGAGAAAGACCGTCGGTACTCTTACGGCAGTAATTCTTGTAAAGCTGCGGGGGTCGCGAACCAAGGTACAGCAGCGTCGACATCCACGAGAAGATGCGGCCCACGACCTCGAGAATCGTCTCGCGTGGAGCACTGTAGATAGGCGGATGAGGTGGCGGCGTGGGTTTTGTGGGACTAGCGTTGGCCAGAACCGCACAAAGCAACGAAGCGATTAACATTGTCCTTGGGAGGGCGAATGGCGGACTAGTCGCGCAGCTGCTCATGCGGACCGGACGCCGCGCAGTATTCTTCTCATTGCTGTAGGACACGGTGCGGCCCGCGGTCGAACCGAGGGTTGAGCCGGCTTGGACCCCCATATCCTGAACCTCAGTTCTCTTTTGGCTCATATCCACCGGGGCTGGCGGCTGGTGGGTCCGGGAGATGCTTGAGAGTCCCCGCACATCGGGATCTGACTGGGTGAAATTGTCGTAGCCCTCATACTGGCGCTTCTTGTAGTGGGTGTACCAGAAAAACTGCACCACCAGAGCAACATCCACACACACGTAATAACTCGCGACAACCACTTGCCACCCCGCTTGTCGGGTGAATAACGCGCCGAGGAGATTGCTCGCGTCCCCGAGACACCAGATGATTAGGAAGAAGATGGAAAGGCCGGATGTCGATTGCAGCTGATAGTTCTTGTAGATCTGCGGCACTTGAGCGAACAGCCAAGAGATGATGCTGAGCGTGCCGAGAATGGAAGAGATCAGCGCAAGAGGGGTGGGGAGGCAAATATGAAGATGAGAAGAGATGGCGGTCAGGAAGGGCGACGTCGGTTCACAATGATCAGGCAATGAGCCGGAGACGAAGTGGTGTAACAGCGGAGGAGGCATAATCCAGCCGTTCTTAAGTCTTGGAACGAGGCGGTTATCGGGTGTGGTACGCAGAACTGTCAACAACGATGTTTATCGGAAGGGTTCGAGTCAGGGAGGAAAGACGAGCTATACAGACATAGAAGAGACGAAGCAAGATGCAGAGAGAAGAGAAGAGAAAGGGAACAAGTCACCCCTCGCTCATCACGAGAGCTGAACATGCCCAATCGGGGCTTATCGTGAGTCATGAGATAAGCTCCACTTGCGGGAATCCGGGGTCACGGTGCACATTCCATCACATCATTGGTTTCTCGCGATAGAGGATCGTCTACGATAAGCTCCATCACAAATACAATCTTGTCCTCGTATCCACGTGATCTACAGAACCACTGCCACAACCAAAAGACAAGCTGCACTCATCAGACCCGTCGCAACAATGCCAGACGATGCTGCATCTGGAACATCACCATTACCCCCTGCACCCGATCCAGATCCAGTGGCGTCGCTGGCCGAGGCCCCGGTTGCCGCGGCAGTCGCGTCCGCATAGTGGGTCGAAAGCCAATCCTTCACACTGCCAGGAAGGCTCTGATACCAAGACGGAAAATGACCCTGCTGGATCTCGTTGTAGATGGATGATGCAGCAGATGGATTCGCCAACTGGGACAGATACGACTCCGGGACAGCAGTAATCAGCACTGACTGGATTGACGCCGGCGGCAAGTCGAACGACGGGATAGTAGGGCCAGCGGTGATCGAGGACTTGATAGAATCAAAATCCGAGCCAGCAGTCATGGAACCTGTGGCTTCACTTGGCAGATAATTGCTGTAACCTGTGGGCAGGTCACTCAAGGCCGTCAGATAGTCTTTGTAGTCGGTATTTGTGGCCCTAAAGGCAAGTTAGACGACACCATGATCAGTTGACATGGGTTACGTACAGACTATCGAGCTCGCCCATCAGACTGCTATAGTAGTCATCGTTCAGATAGTCGGAGGAATCACTGTACTGCTTCTTCTCCAGCTCGCCAGCTGCGAAGACAGTAGTGGAGAGAAATAGAGCGGTGAAAATTTTCGAATGCATCTCAAAAACAGATCAAAGAACCGATATAAGAGCTCAAAGAGTAGGATGATGGTGTCGAAATGTCAATCGACTCTGCATCAGGGCACCAGGACCTTTTAAGCCGCCCTCGGCAGTGTCCATTAGACTCGATTTCCTATGCAGATCTGCTCGTATTAATTGAGTTGTTTGAAACCGGAGCAGCCAGTACGGAGTATTGGTGATTCTAATTAGCCAAAAGAGACCCTTCAGGGGCTTAGCCTCCATCGTGTAATTTAGATCTACGGCAAAGCTCGTGTTGGCGGAGATAAACGAGAAAAATTTCGATCGAGACTTTCTCAACCTAATGTTCAGGCTAGACCGATGGGTAGCACTTGTGGCTGTCGTATTTTGGAAGAAAATAGGGGCATTGACAGACTAAGACCCAAATAGAGACGATAGGTTCAACCAGTGTGGCCAAGTACTCCAACCGCTAATGGTCCTAACATCTCTCTCTCTCTCTCTCTCTCTCTCTCTCTCTCTCTCTCTCTCTCGCGCGGAACACGCCCAGCAGAGCAGTGGAATATCTCCGTTGCTCTTCACGTCAGGCAAGAATTATCGCAACAGGAAGACTTTTCAAGCTCAAACCTTTGATCGACAAGCTGCCTACGCCAAAGTGGGCCCTAACAGGAACATATACGGGGTAAGAGTAAAATGCAGAATTGAATACGAACAGGATCCTGCTGTGGTCAGTTGCTCCAATAATAAATGCACTATGACCCACAAAGGAACCACAGGGTCTCGAATCAGTGTGTTTCTTTTATGGACACAGCTATCCTTTCGGGTCCATATGGAATTGCTTCAAGGTCCATCGAGTCCGAGACCACTAAATTAAACCTAGACTATGAGCTGAGAAAGACCCAAGCACTATCACAGCTGGATATTAAAGTTCACCGTGTAAGTTTATTCATAAGCCAAGGCAAGCATTCCCATCAAACCCTCTATGGTCAAAATAAACAACAAATATAATCCAGAACATCCCATCGCGAACTATTCACTGGACCCTTGAACACGGCATGATCATACATATCATCAAGTCATCAAGTCATAACGTCATAAAAGAATTCATTTCACAAACCTTCATTCCCTGATTATCACGAGTGACTCCGACTCCGACTACGTCGATGGCGATGATGATGGTGATGACGATGGTGTCCATGTCCATGCCGATGACCATGAGAATGTCGATGGTCCTTCATCTTATCCTCCAAGTAATTCCCCAATATGGCACCACCGAGTGCCCCAAGAAACCCATGCTCCTTCTTATGTCCCAAGAAATACCCTGCACCACCACCAGCAAGGGTACCTCCAAGCCCACGTTCAGTCTCAGAGTCATCCGCTTGATTAGATAGATGCTTTTTGTCATCTTTCGATGTCTGATTGTCGGCATCAGACACATATACCGAGGGTGGACGAGGGCTTGGAGAAGGTGAGTATCGAGGTTGGTCTTGCGGATGTCCACTTTGCATAGTTAGTATTGTGATTTTGTCTGATGGTTGCACCACATACTAATACCCCAGGTTCTCTGGGATTTTGCCGCTTGGGCCAGGATCTATTCCGGGTGCGATGGGTCCCAGGTAGTCCGGTTGTCCAACCGGCGTGTAACTTCTTTCCGGCGCGGCGCCATGATATGGTTCGGGCGTGAGGTGGTACGGGCTCGGATGCGGGGGAAAAGAGTAGTTTGGATCTGGCTGTGACTCGGAAGTGTGGTATTGCTGTTGATATGGATCGAAAGATGGGTGGTGGTGTTGATCAGTCTGTTCTTCCGGTGGATAGTAACTGACGCCGCCCGGAGTGGGCGTGGAATAGGAAGTGTATGGATTGTAGGGATCGGCCATGATGTTGCTAGTGAGAATAACTTTTACTCTACGTGCGTAGGATATTTGTTTTATGGTGCTGATATGTGAAGAGTCGGATGACCGTTAGATCCATACATCATGGCGCGGCTGACATGCCCGCACGACCCTCAAGCCATGCAGACGCTGGAATGCGTCCATCGCCAATCATCGATGTCGGCGGCTGCATGAAGGGTCTACTGGTGGGGTCGTCCTGGTCATTCTACTGGAGGTTATGATGGAAGGACTGATATGGGAAGAAATGCATTGCAATACGTCATCTCTCCAGGATGACAAACTACCTATAGGTAGGACGGTAATTTCCAATAGAAACTACCTTGGAACAGAAAATGATGACTCGGGGTATTCCGGATAAAAAGAAAAACGTCGTATGAAATCCAAGACAAGAAAGTATGATGATCAATCCAAGACCATGAACTGTATCTTGACAAGGGGAAGGTGGGTAGAATCAAAGTGACATCGAACATCCGCGCGATACAGATGCGAGACCAAAAAAGAAACGAATGGTTTACGACCAAAAGCTGATGCGCCCAGCACAAACAGAGCTCTCGTGGCCAAGGTCCCTGGGGAGGCAGGCCAATGCAAATATCAACAGTATTGACGAACAGAAGATACACATTAGAGCAATTAGACTGCGGGAGTTGGCATGCCTCGCATCGAACTAGAGCGTCGTGTTCGATGGGCCATCCAGGTGACCAGCATCTCGTCAAGTTGATTGTTCATTTCCTTGAGTCTCTTGCTCTCCTCCTTGAAAAGACGCCCGGTGACGGGATGCTCAGGTCCGGCCGGAGGGATGTTAGATTTGTCATGGACAATAATGAAAAGGTCACGGATATCGTTTTCGTCATCGAGATAAGTTCGTAGACTGGCATCGCTCCAAGTTGGAGTGTCAACAGAGAGTGTGTCCGGAGAACCTTGGGTAGCCTGGCTACCCTTGAAATCATTCATCTCGTTCTCGGGAGAGGACGGCGGCGAGAGAGGAGAAACAGACCCTATCCGTTGTACAGAGCCCATTCCAAGCCCCTCCACAGGAGAGACATCGACTGGAGATTCTGCGCCTTGATCGCGGCTGTTGACAAGTGCCGGAACAAATTTCTGCGGTGGAGAGGTCACCGACTTTTGACCGGTTGCTGCCCGGTCGGAAACATCGTGGGGTCCCCTCCACTGTGCCTCTGGGGATGCGAAGGGATCCCTAGACTCGAGTGGAGTGGCGAAGACTTCCTTGGAGGGACTTGGTTGGCTGACTGGAGATGTCACGGATCCGGCCCTCTCCTCGAAGCTATTCGCTTCTTGCGAGGGGACTTGCCGAATAGATTGACTACTCTCAGTTTCCTTGGGTGACTCGTTCGACACAGGAGACATGGTCGCTGGAGGCTGTTTCTGAAGCCTCTTGCTCGTCTCTCGCTGCGGCTTCGCGGAACGCGACTCCTGTGACAAAGACTCCAATGAAGTTTTGGGCTGAGGGGAAGCTCGGAAAGAGGATTCGGTCGGACTCGTGAGCTCTTCAAGATCATCATCAGTTGTCTTATTCTTCTTGTCCTTCCGCTTGAACAGTCCGCTGAGCATGCCCGGTTTCTTGTCCTTGCGCTTCTTGTCTTCTTTGGTCTTCTCCTGCGAGGCAGATGGCTTGTCGAGATTTTCGAAACTGCCACGGCCCGGTCCCTGAGCAAACTGGTTAGTACTCGTTTTTTGAATAAAATCGGGTGCATGATGTACCTCTTTCAAATCGCTGGTCAAAGTGGTAGTGGGAGCAATGCTATTGCCGGATTCATCGCGTAGCAAATTAGGCGTGAGCGAAATCTTTTTAGGTTCAGCAGTATCATCCTTAAAGAAAGAATCCGTATTCCGCACAGTACCATTTCTGGATCTACTGACGGTAGGCTCTGCTTGTCAAGAGTCAGACCTGGGGCTTGTGGGGCTGATATGGAGGTCACCATACCTTCTGGGTCATAAAATTCATCGCTCGACCGGCGCGGCTCAGAGCTGGCACGCTCAGCCTCAGACTTCTCTTGGGTGTTGGAGCCATTTGCCTGCTCCGTAGGCTTTTCCTTCTGTCCCTTGGGTCGGAGAGGTTCCACGACAATGTCTTGGGACTGTTCTGCACCATCACCTTCCTCTGATTCCACTGTTTCGGTTTCGTCATCATTGAAGAAGTCACCGTGCTCAGAATCGTCATCGGAAAATTCGACATCGGATGCTTCGATGTATGTTGGCGCAGAAAAGTTGACTGTTTTCGCATTACGCCTGCGCATGGCTTTCTTGAGGGGATTCTTTGACTTCTCCGAATTATCGCCCAGCATAGTGGCGGAAAGCTAAAAACGTCAGTTTTCTGCCCAATCGACATACCACTATAGTACATACATCAACGTTCCTGTGTTTGTTTAATCTGGCAAGTCTTTCAGTGGGCGTTTCAATGTGTTCCGCGGGAAGATATCCTGATTCTGTCAGCGGTCACGATGCAATTTGAATAAAAGGGATCTTACCAATGCTTCCATCCTTCACAACTCGGACAAGCCACCAGTAGCTGTTGCTATCGTCCAAAAGTACCATAGTGTCCCCCTTAGCCGCGTTTGCCTGTCCATCGACCGTTGCAACAAAATTGTGAAGCGCGTATACGAACTCGAAATCAATATCCTCTGTCTAGAGTGAGTTTCAATCCAAACTGCTGGGACTGCCCGGGATACGCACCATCGTCAATGGAGGGAGAACTAGAAATTTTGTCCATCAGGTCGTCATCAAGGAGGTCGTCACTCTCGCCATCAGCGAGATCACTATCTTCCTGGTCATATTGTCCGTTTTGCGCTAAATCCCCTTCACCTTCCCCGGGGTCTCCGTAGGCATCCCTGCCGTCGCGATATTGGGAATTGTCACGGCTCGGGCCGCTTGTGATCTCGGCTTTGGAATCATCATCGGCCTGACGAATTGAAAGTTCTTGATGGGGAGCAGGCCGACCGCCTCCCAAGGGACCGGGTTGTTCGGGTTGTTTAGAGTGGTCTTTGGCCGACGGGGTATCATGATCCTGGAGATCCAATGTGTCTGAAGAGACGGTATAGTTAGCGCAATTGCACGATGGCGAAGAAAAGTTCCAGGTCTGGGCAAAAAGCATACCGGCTCGGACTATTTGTGGTCTTGTCATGGTGCAGGGCTCAATTTCAAGGAACGTGGGATCGGCAGTGATAGGTTGTCACGAAGTGAGCGTAATGGAGGGACAATGACACCAGAATCATTAGGTACAAAATAATCACTCGAAAAGAAAATAGAGCGCGACTCCCACCGGCCCTCGAGAGTCGGACAGTTGGAAGCTCGCGGAGTCTCCAGAACGACCGGTCGCCCTTTGGAAAGAAAGACTGCGACTGCGGGTGGTGGAAGAGGCGTTAGAAGGAGCTGCACTGTTGCAGCGGGGACACTGGCGCACGGAGAAAAGAATTACTGCCGGAGTGACATGAAGAAAAGGGACCGAATCCGAGTACAGTAGGACAGGGCAACCCCAGATCAGAATGACCAAAAGGAGGTGATGCCAAACAAGCGCCCCTTGCGCGCGGCTAATCAGGACCGAACGGGACTGCCCCTGAGACCGCGGTCATCCCAAATAAGGAAACTAGGGCTCAGGGTAACTTGGCTGATCAGATGATTCACCGCTAGCCTCGATTGGGTCACCCTTGTTCCGTCATCACCCGAGTTTCCCCGTTCCCCTCCACCAATCCTCTGCGATTCCTTTGTGACCTCACTGGGGAAGTACCTTTTTTCTTTTACTTCGACTTCCTTTGAACTTCTCTGAAGACTTTTCCACTCCATCTACCCTCTATACTGCATTTTGCGATCAAAGAGGCGTCCTCGTCCCCACTTGATACACTTATCGCCCCACATTGGTTTGCGATCTCAGCGACAATATCAGAACAAAGACGAAACCAAGAGGTGCAAGGCCAGGGAGTTCCTGGAACCCGACTGCAAGCCTTCACGGGCTCGCTATCCACAACGACGTATAATTCGGTCCTTCCGACAAGGGCATGGCGCACGCGGAGAGGAACGGGGTAGCGGGCTTGAGGATTGAGACTGCATTTCACCAGCAACGGTCGACATGGCCTGATCATGAGGCAGGGAGGAGGAGATCGGCAACGGGTGGCGATGGTATCGAGAGCGACCGCATCAACACAGACTACAACGCGCCGCGCCGCGATACTAATGAAGACCGCAGTGTCATAAATGATTTGCATTCAGCGACCCCTCCGATTTCTGTTCCTCGCCCCGATGGTCGCCCAGTGGGTGAGGACGACTTTCCTCACAAGCCAGACGATGTACAAGGCTCGCCGCTGGATAATTATATACAAGCGCGTCGTCCTTCCATCAGCTTCAATCCCAATGTCTCTGTTGAATCTGGTTCCCCACGTCCACTGGAAGAGCCCCTGCCAAAACACGACGTCAGACATCGCCCGCCGCAAAAGTTCGAATCGCGTACCTCTGGCCTTCGAAATGCCCTCTCCCATGATGACGATGATCGCAATGGCCCTACACCTGAAGCATGGGGCTCGGTCTCCGAACGCTTTCAGGATCAGCGGGGTATTCCAACTGGAGCCTCCCGAAATCGATCTGTTGTGAGCCCAGAGAACGGCTTGATGACTGGCGCCGAGCTCGATCAACCGACGTCCCTTACTTCCCTTTCGACGGCTTCGCCGCTCAACGACGAAGTGCGAACGCCTCCAGAAAGTGTTAAGGATAATTTGCTCTCCCCGCTGTACATCACTTCGCCCACTCAGCCGTTCGCTTCACCTGATGAGCGAGGTTCTTGGTCTGGAAGTCTTGTGACACCGTTTGGTAGCAAGTCTCGTTCCTCGACCCTGGACCGCAATGGTAGTTTGCGAAATTCCACGCGTCATAGCTCTCGACGATCCACTGCCTCCAGTGGGAAGTCGCCGGCTAGCATGTTTCTATCGATGTGGTCAGGCCAAGAAGAGCCCGTTGCTCAGCCGGATGACGAAGGCCAAATGGTGGGAACCGACTATGTCCTTGGTAAACAGATCGGGTTCGGCGGTTTCAGTACGGTGAAAGAGGCGTTCAAAGTGGAAGGAAAAGGTGGAACTAAGCGACTTGCTGTCAAGATTGTGAAGAAAAATGTGAGCGGCCGCAGCGAGAAAGAAAATGAGGACGTCCAGGCCGAATTCGACCACGAAGTACAAGTCTGGCGCTATCTCAGTCATCCGAATGTTCTTTCCCTTGATGCCGTCTATGAGACCGATTTCGCCACATTTTGCTTCACCAAGCTCCATATCGGTGGAACTTTGTTTGACTTGGTTCGTCAAAATCGACAAGGTCTTGAAACAAAGCTCGCCAAGAAATATACTTACCAGCTTGCTTGCGCAATTCGCTACTTACACGAAGATGCTCGTATTGTCCATCGTGATATCAAGCTTGAGAACTGTCTTCTTGACCCCACCAAAGCCCCGGATGGTACGGACTCGTCGACTCTGGTTCTCTGTGATTTCGGAATGGCGGAATGGATGGCCATAGACCATGGCGGTGACGGGCCTGATCCCTACGACGAGGTAGCCGATCGTCCCCCGATCAAACAAATGGGGCCTGCAGGGTCCAGTACGAGTGTTGCAGGCAGTCTGGAATACGCCTCGCCGGAATTGCTCCAAGCCACCGGCGGTCTCATCGATCCTTCAGTTGATATCTGGGCCTTCGGCGTCATTGTCTTCACCGTTGTCGTCGGGTCACGTCCTTTCCAGGATTCCTTTGCCCCTCGCATTCAAGCCAATATCCTTAGTGGAAAGTGGAATCATGACGCTATGCTTGGCGACATCACTGATGAGCTGTTGCGGCAAGACCGCAAAGATGCCCTTGAACTAGTCAAGGGTTGTCTCGAGATGGATGTGAACAAGCGATGGGGCATTCGCAGGATTCTCGGATGCTCTTGGTTGCATGAGGTCGCCAAAACAGCCGAAAGCCCCATGGAACCAGTGTGGAGACTATGAGATCTCTTTATCTCTTGTCTTCGCCTTTTCACCTCATCTTATTTGGACGTGTACTGGACATTTGATCTCGCACCTCCTATGAACCTTCTCTCGTTTCTCACCAGCACTTTCACTTGAATGCTGTTCTGCGAATTTCCAATCATGATACCCATTCTTTATCCCAGCGGGAAATTCCAGACCGAGGAACGATTCAGACCACTCGGCGCTGCAATTGCATCTGGTGGGACTCGACATGACGGAACGGATTACGAATTGATTTTTTTTTTACGTGGACAGATAAGCATGGCGTTTCTGATTTATTTTGGCAGCGTGGGGAAATTGGCTTTATTGCGTATTTGATACAAATGGGTTGGGATTTCTTGTTTGCGGTCTTTTGCTATGGATGGCACCTCTTTTCTCTGCCCAATTGGCCATGTCTCTGCTTCGATTCCGGCTGGCTGGACCGGACCGGGTTATAAAATCATTATGTGTACCTCTACTTTTCACGAATTTTGGGAAATCTTGATCATGAATCAATACTTGTCTCGGATTATGATAATGACGATGACCATGTTTAAGAAAGACATTTCCAAAAGCGAATATATTTATACATGTGCAATGTCCGACAAGAAAATCTACCAAAGACAAAAACTACCAGAGTCTGTTCTCCGGCAGAACCTTCTCCTTCTTGACACCAGCCGTAGACTTGCGCTCCTCCGGCGAGCGGAAGAACAAACTGGGGCCCTCCATCGGCTTCAACAAGTGAGCCAAGTACCCACGGTGCGCAGGGTCACGGTAATATTCGATATCACGACGGCGCGTCGGATCCGGCAATCGATATTGAAAACCGAACTTCTTCATCACAGTCGACTCGGTCAGATCCTCCGGCACCTTCTCAGCTTCCAGCAAAGCCTTGGATCCACTCTCAGCCGACCAAGCCAGAGAAATAAACGGGTGCGACTCCATGCGCAGAATATGCCGAATAGCAGCCCGAGTGTAGAAACGCGTTGCGACAGACCCGCCCGCGGCCTCGACGGCTGCGATGGCCGAGCCGGATGCCCGCGAGACGACGAGATGAATGGGCTGTTTGAGCTTGGAAGCGCCCTCGCCTTCACCGCCGAGAATTTTGACGCCGTCTTTGTGTTGGTGGATGCAGCGGCTGTGCGTGAGTTCGCGGATGGTGATCGGGCGCGTCGGGTCGATGCGGCCTTGGTCAATCCATTCTTGGATGCGCTCTAGGTTGACAGTGGACATGTCGAGCGCGTGACTGAGGAAGACCATTGGTTAGCATTTTTCAATCCGTACGACCAGCCAGAATTCCCTTGAATTGGGAGATGCGGCTGGTGGAAAAATCAAATCATACATGTTCGTCTCGCCCCGTTCGCCGTGGACCACGATATCAGGCGTCTGACCACCATTGAAGCCTGCCGGGACCTTCCCATGCTGCTTTTGACCCTTGTGACCACGACCAGAGGTCTTACCCTTGCCGGAAGCAGGACCGCGGCCTCGACGGATACGCTTGTTGTAGGCGGAGGGATTGTCGGAAAGCGAGGAGAGGATGTGGGCGCCGCGAGCCTGTTGTAATTGCGGGAGCAAAAATGCCAGCGGCGAGGCTTGTTGCAGCGGCCGAGCAATGAATTGCTGGAGCTGCAGCGGCAGCCCTATTAGTCGAGGGGACATGCTGGGCGGATGGGCTGTGATGGTGTTGTCGGGGTGCGGACGGAGATCTTTGATGAAGGGCGGAGAAATGTCGGGCCGAGATGAGAGTCAGCACACCAATCTAAAAGCTCCATGTCGATGTAGATCGATTTTGTACTCTAGATTAATTATTTGGGTTAAATATCTGGCCACGGCTTCCAGCTCAGTTTATTCGTCTTTGCTACAATCTTCTTTATATCTGGGATAAATGATAAGAGAAATCTAGTTCTTTGTATGCTATCTCTGGTGGACAAGAATAAACGCCAAGCCATGCAAATGCTATCGTAGCGATGATCACTAAAGAGTAATCGAAAATGCCTCAACCATCCCCAGGATGACTCACGCATAGGGTGACATCCCAGACCTGTCTAACGTGAATAAACGCCTGAGAAATGCGCGACAAGGACATGTAATGATGCTATACAAAAAAATATTAAAACCAAAGAGAAAAGGGGACGATGGATGTACAACGAATGGGAAGGTTGTAAGGTAATTTCGTGAGATAGGTCGTAAACGCGGTCACGTCGTAAAAGGATGATAGGTTGCTCAGCCCGAGTACCCTTGGCCTGAAGAATAGTAGGCAGGGTAAGATGTCTGATTCCACGCATCCGGGTGGGTGTAAGGAAGCAGGCCGGTCTTTCGATCGGTAGCACCCTTGCCCAATGGCTGGTAATGCATGTGATCGAAAGGGACACTGCGCTGCTGCTGCATGGAGGTGGATGGAGGAGGAATCAAAAGAGTATGGCACGAGCGCACTGGCCGGTAAGGCGAGTTGCGGTTGGCCAGGAAGTAAGATGGGGAGAGGTGGTTCTGCGGGGTGTGGACGGTGTAGGCAGACACAGCTGGTGATAGGGTGCTAGTCGTCGCACCATATCCGTTCTGGTGGTGACGGCTCAGATCTGGTAGAGAGTTGTTGTATAGACCAGATGCCACTGGAGGAACTCCCGTTGGTGCCATCTGCTGAGGCCAGTTTTTATATACTGGAGGCATGAGCGCCGGGGTCGGCAATTGAGAAATAGAGGTAGAGGGGAGTGTTTGAGGCATCGTATTGGAAGAGGGTGGCAGATTTGGAGGCGGCAGTCGTGACACATTGCCCATGAAATGCGAAGGCGCGACGGGAGCCGTAGTCGGAGTCAGGACAGGGGGAAGCGTCGACATGGCATTCATGGAGCCCATCGGTGCGGTCACACCCGGAGTAGAGTTCGCTGCGGATCGTGCAGCCCGTTTTGTCGGCTGCAGGTCCGTCTCATCGTCACGGTTGCGTTTTCGTGATCCGCCTGGGGTAGCCTCACTGTGGGAAGAGGCAGGATAGGGCAGGCCAGGAACCGGCATATACCAATTCGGCTGGGCTGGTCGAAGGGGATCAGACTGAGGTGAAGGCAATGCAGACGAGGGCGATTGAGGCTGCAATCGAGGGGGCGAGACACGCAGAGCTGGAGTAGCCAACTCGACGGGGAGTGTGGATGCCTGGTTGAAGTAATCACCGAAGAGGCCCAACTTGGTCTGCCACTGGGCCCATTGCGTCTCTGATGCAAATAAATCGTAACGGATGTTGCTGAGGAACTCGACTTCCATAACATGAATCTCCTGCACTGCAATACCCGAGACCTCGGCCCACGTTTTATTGGTGTAAGTGTTGTCGTCCAAGACTAGAAGATGAGTCAGCAAACGATCAGTGGAATGAAGAAGGCGGTGAGTCGATAAGACATACATTTATTGCCCAGCATCAACGCAACCGTCATCAAACGAAATTCGCTGCCCTTCTTGCCCTTCACACCAGCATTGAAATTCTTCAGTCGGTAGATAAACAACAGGGCTAGTAGAATCACGTTCGAGCTGACCTGGGTGGTCGAAAGAATCGAGGCCACCCATTTCTGAAATCCGACAGTGGGGATCGCCTCGGCGACAAGGGAAGGCACGGGATGCAAGCGGTCCTCGATGGCTTGAAGTTTGGGGGTCTTCTCGAACCAGAACAGGCAGGTCATCTTGCACAAGTCAGCATTTCTCAATTCCCATGTCTTCTTCAAAAGAGGCTCCGAAACGCACCTGGGCGGCAAACTCGGCCAGACTGCCTTTGCTCTTATTAATCGATGAAGGAATCTGCTGCGAGCCTCCAGTCTTGCTGGTAGATTTCTTCTGAGTAGGCTCTGGTACAGAGGCTTCCTTGGCGGGGGCTGAATGAGTTGGTTTCATGGCCGCCACCATCGACGAGGAGATGGAGTCATATTGAGGACGCGAATGGCTGTAAGTGTGAGATGGTAGCCCGTGCACCTTCCCTCCGTACGCAACGGGAGGCATGGCATTGTAAGTCACTCCGGTCATGTCGCTGGGAGGAGTGGGAAGACCGTCCCGGAAGGGAGCAGTCCAGTATGAACTCGAGGTTCCGAGCACCGATTTCGTTGAATGGTCCTTCTGGGGAATCAGATCGACGGATGGAGTGATAGAGCCCAAGATCGAGGTGGATTGTGAGCCCAGCGTTGATGAAGACATAGGGACAGAGATGTGAGATGATGGAAAGAAGGTCGACACATGTGGGATCGTGATCAATTTCTGTATTCAGTCGACGGGGACGAAAGAGGAACCAGCGGTTTTAAAGACCCATTTTCTTCATGAAGTGGGGAAGAAATCGAAGTCAAAAGGTGCTCGTGGGGGAAGGGAAATTGCCGTTATAATTGAAGGAAAGTCCAATTGCAAGGACTAATCAAGGAGGGCCAGTGAAGCAGGGTGGAGACAAGGGCGCCGGTGAGGCTCGTGATCGAGAACCGAGGGGAAGAAAAGGTCAAAAAGATATGAAAGGGTCGAGTTTGTCACGTCAAGAGGAACAAGAAAAGAGTGATGTATATGGAAAAAGGCCAAGAGTCAGGACCATAAAGACACTGTGAACTAAACCCGTCTGGCGGAGGGCAAGAGCCACTAAGAGTGATCTAATAAAAAGTGAAAGGCAAAAAAAAGAACGGTTCACGGGCTAGAAAGGCGGGAAAGAAAATAATAAAAATAAAGTAAAATGATAATTGGAAGGATGAAGTCAAGGCATCATGTCCATCTTTTTTTTTAACCGCAGAAATCAAAGTCCACTAAAAGGAGAAGAGCCAGGGTAGTTTGACCCATCCGGAGAAAGCATGAGCGACCATACAATACCGGACAGAGTTTGACCCGGACGCAGGTCCAGAGGGTTGATCCTCCTTTCTGGGCTCGTTTGGGTTCCGGTTTGGTCAATCTAGATTGATTGTTTCTCAAAGACCACCAAAGGGGAAAAGGAAAAAAAGAAATTTAAAAATCATCTAAACGGGAATAGTGACCAAAGTAGGGGAAGATGGGAATACCGGTTGATGTCAGAGCCACCGGAAGGTCACAAGTGGATGCAGAACCAAAAAGGGTAGGTCGTAGAGTAATATTTACGGAGGCCGCTGGTCCCGGTCACCAGCCTTAAAGCGGAGCCGATCGGAGGGCTACTGAGTCTGGTGTTAGTGTACAGTGGAAAGGGGGAGTAAAAAAAGAAAAAAAAAAAACCATATAGAAAATTACAAAATTTGGAACAGACTCAGAAAGACGGAGGACAGATCCAAGACCTCCTGGAAGTTCCAGGAGGGCTAGTGCAGACCCATATCAGATCCAATAATAAGACGGGTTTAGCGTGGTTGCAACCATCGGCCCAATACTGGAAGAGGATAGGGTGGGAAATAAGCAAAATTACCAACCAGGTATGGCAAGTATGGAACTCCAGACCCGTGTATGCGAGCTTAGGGGCTGTGAGGGTGCGCAAGCATGTACGCCTCCGTCCTGCACCGGAGCTAAGGGGGAGAGAAACGGGCTTTGGGGGTTGGCTGATCACTAGTCGTCACTAGGCGGAAAGGAAAGGAATGGAAACATTGCCAACATTTTGCAATTCTGCCGATCGATTACCAAATTCGAGGAGGGCGTATGGAGAAGTGAAAGAAGAAGACGGTAATAATGAAGGGCTTCCAGGGATGAGAAGTGATGGAGGGGAGAGATCGGCGTAAGAATGGTGTATGTAAGGATCCCGGCATTTCTGGGCGCAACCAATGAGAGATCATCAAAGGCAACCAGCATTGACTGGACCGGATGTCGCCTGGCGGAATTCCAGGATGCGAGGATCCACCTCCGAGCCACCCGCCTTCCAAGCGCGTGTGCCACGACCGAATCATAAGACGAGCAGCAAAGGAAAATGAAAGCTGCAATCATGACACTGTGATTGGGTGACTAAGCACAGACTCGCCCCCAAGTGATTGGTCGATTTGTCTTGTCACTGTCTCCATGATCTTTTTTAGTATGTTTAGTATGATTATGTATTATTCTTCGGAGCCCTTTGACCGACATGGAGGGTTGCCTCTTCCGGATTCGACTCGGCCGTTCCTTTGAAGATGCCAATGTGCCTAGAAAAGCCTGAGAGCCACAAGACATTATTCAATTGTTCCATGCAACCTCTAAAGATTCCTCTCCACCCTTAGGGCCCCTAGTGGCCTCACGTAAGGTGGTGTGCACCTGGTACGGAGTCGTTGCACCTGTGATTCATCCTCTCGAGAGATCATGTCCGAAATAGGAAAGTTAATAGCATCGACGCGACTCTTGTGCACGCGCCTCAAAAAAGACATCCCAGTACCATGTCACAAATGATTTTAGTCGTAAGAGGCAGGGGATGTACTATACCCTGAAATCTTGGTTATCACGCCACTGAAACTTGAAATGGTCTCCTCTTTCTCAAGGCTGTTTGAACCTTAGCTTTTAGGGGGGGGGAAACATCGTGTTGACGCGGTTGAAGGTGGAACACGGATAAGTTTCGGAGAGGTTAGACTCGTCAGTGCCCACTTTGAGCCACCGCCACGCTGTGGGCTTTTCCTCTTTTAGTCTTTTTTTCATTTGTGATTTCTTTTGGTTCTCATTTCTCATTTCTCATTTCCAGATCCCCAGATGGAGAAACAGTGGAGCATGAGCCGTGAATGGCTGGGCACTCAGCGCGCGCTCATGGCTCCATTGGAGATGATCGATTGACGACGATCTCATTCTCCCATTTGTTCGAGGACTTAACGCGGTGACTGGTCACTGTCATACCAAAAAGTCAGCCCCAACATCTCGCTTGGGTCTTGCATGGGGCGGTTACTGGATCCTCCGGGGCTTTTTCTCTTTTGCCTTTCCCCGATCTACACGCTGACTTCACCAACCCCCCGAAATCCCGTCGATACATAACTTGCCACCCATGATTATCCCGGTTGCGGGCAACTGCGGAGTCCTTTTGGTCACCGCATAGGAAGTTGTCCCCCAACCTTCTGAAGCATATTGTGCTCCACATCCACTCGAAACTGGGATTCTCGTCGGAGTGACCCCCCCTCTTCGCCGTGGCTTCTTGGTGCACGGTACAACCTGCAGGACTCGATCACAGGTTTTTATTAGGAGTCCAAAGTACCCTTTGATCCCACCGATGATCAGCTCCTGGTCACAGACCGGTTCTTTACTTGACCATTGGCGCATGCAGGCTGACCGCGACCGCCACGGTCGTGATCCTCGTCCCATCGGTAGTGAATTGGGAATTGCACGCGGAATGGTCGCCTATCGTGGAAGTCATCCGAGCTTCTTCCACCGTGTCACCGAGAGGAGAAAAGTGTACTCCGTACCTGAGCAAATCCTCCACAGGGTTTGACTCGACTGTACCGGGACACACTCTCTGATTGGCGGAAGGGAGGTGGATATTGGACTGGTTCCAGCACACATCTGGTCGTGTTCAGTCGCAATCCCCGTAGTCTATAGGATCTCAATCCCCGTACCAAAATCCCGATCAGAGCTGAACACAGTCGCCAACCTCCTGAACCGGACAATTCCCGTGGATCTGTACGGAGTAATTGTGTTTCTCCTCAACCCTGAAGGACTTCCTCACCATTACACAGCGCACCATCCGAGCGGGGCTCCCATTCCGTGCATCGACGCCCGGCTTCAATTTCCCATCGGTTTGGGGCCGGAGGTAACCTATCTCATGCGTGACTGGCAAATAATCGGTCCTTTGCTCCTGGATGCCAATCCAAACGGATGTCAGTGCCGCCTCCTCTTTCCTGCCCAGGCTCCTTGCATTCCGGTCTTGTCCTTGCGGCTGGACCTGGAATGACCTCGGACTCCGGTATGATAGGCAATTGTTTCCCATCCCGTCGGGTTTCATTATCAATCGTGGACTCTTGTTGTGTGGAACTGGTCATCTCTACTCTTTGTCCATCGAACTAGAACTCCGTACTCCAGAGATCTCATATCTTTGACCTCTATAAATAGTATTCTCCGTAATTCCGAATTCACCTTGAACTGTGCTGCGCCCGACCTGGAACAACATCATGGTGGGTATAGGATTTGCGCCATGGCAGGTCCATCAATCCTAGCGGTAGGACCATTATTGTGAGATGGAGATACATAGTATCCTTTGATCCCTCCGACCCCAATTCCCAAGCGTGTTGGAAGGAGTCGTCGCAGTGTCATCGCCCCGAAATTAAAAAGAACTTGTCAAATGACAGTCGGTGCGAGGGATGATCACCAAAGCCCCCATGTCCATGATCAATTTGACTTTGGAGATTATGATTCAAGGGTTCTTGACGAGGCAACAATCTGGATTAGTGCTGATGATGGATCACGGTCATATGCCTACTTTCTTAACACCGAGCAACTCGGTTCAAGACAAAAACAGTCTTGTGGACTCGGAGGGGCCAAAATCCAATTTCATCATATCACTCTGTATTCGTCTCACGCTATCACAATTTCAAATCGAAAAGTCTGATATACTTCGTACTCCGTGTTGGAGATGAGGCTTTTGTGTGTCCCGCGTTTCCCCTCTATGCAAGACTGACTTCATCGTCTCCATAAACGAACCGCGTGGTTTCACTCCCGAAATTGACTTTCTCGTTGATGATTATTGATCTCTTTGAGTTTCCGAGGGTCCGCGTGTCAGAGTCCCAAATGATGATCAGGTCGTACTTGTTACTAGAAGATACCGTATACGGGGTGTGGAGAGGAAAGATATTAGTGTCTCAGGCCTAAAAGCACATGGAAAGTCTAGAGCTTCAGCCGATCAGACACAATCCCGACCGAAAAAAGAAAATTAAAAATTAAATCAATTTTTTTTTCCCATTATTGTCTCTGCCTACCATGTTTCTTTCTCTCACCCTGAGTACAATCGTAGTGGAGTCGGTCAACGCGTCCAGTTGCAGCTCAATTTGGTGCTTTCTCACACCTTTTTCAACCAGCAGGATCACATTCCCGCTCCGCTCCGTCTACATCCGCTTGCCCACTTTCTTCCCTAGGAAAAAGGATGATCGTTGCGACTGCCGGTCCCGCTATGGGAATTCCGTCTCGCAGCGTTTTTGCACTTGCGAAACCGCCGATGAGGGGCGCGTTGCAATGCCAGGTACAGTACCAAGGCGAACTGCTGGTCTCGTTTTCAATCCAACGCCGGCACAGAGCCAACCGATGTCCGACCTAGCTCGCGAGGCAACTTTCTTTATTCGCAAGACCTTTTTTTCATGGATCGGAAACCCGGGAGACAGACAGCATGGCCTCGAGTCCTTGTCCCAACTCGATAGAACTGCACTGGGGTAAGACTGTTTTGGGAAGTAACGGCACTCATCCGATTGCTCAGCGGTTGAGTCATCCTGGATGAGACAGTGCGGTGGCGGATGCTCTCCGACCTGGACCGCGGGTGATGATGAAAGCGATGTCACCGGCACCCTCGAGATTAGAGATCAGATCGACGTGGTCTTTCGGTCAGACGGATTCAGTCATGCTCTTTTTTCACGAATGATGTAGACACCCTGGTCCTACTCATCCAATTATGCAGACGCCCCGTTTGAGTTTCAGCATGTCTGGATCCTATCCAGGTTTTCTGGCCCGACGTGGTGGCTATTCTCCTCGGAGCTGAATTACTATCGGGTTTATGGAAGGGGCCAGCGGATGAGTCCACAACGGCTTCAAATCTGCTGAATGCATCATCCGCGACCGTCCAAGATGGCCATCATGGTCCCATGGCAGGTCAACGCCGCCGGCGTAACAGCCTTCCAACGCCTCGGCTAGCGCGCCTTGTCGACTTTGCCATGATCGGTCGCCTTTGCAGTTTGCCTTTGGCGTATTTGCCTTTCGCCATCACAGATAAGCCAATTTTGCGATTCCTTCGTGAGGCGTTGCCTTGTCTCGCCGTTGCCTGGCCGGTTCGACATTGCGAAAGGATTCTTTCATCTGTACTCCGTAGGTACCTACATAAGGTACCTATGTAGGTACCTAGATAGTTACTCTATCCGAAGTACTCCATAGTAGCATTTTCTTTAGTATTACTTTATTTTCATTCTCATCAGATTTTGCGTCTGCCTAGACTACTTTGCCTCCATTCTTTGTGGACACCCATGTTCTTTACTACCTTGCTGTGGAACATGTCTTTGACATGCTTGCGTGGCAGTCATCGTAGGATGACGGGCTTAAGTCAGGTAAAAGCACACTCAAAAGAAATTC
>JAXQJW010000016.1:0-38178 GCA_037042135.1 Penicillium sp. PG113-03A | reverse complement strand
CAGCGCACAGAAGTAGCCAAAGTGCTAATGGTTGTCGACTTCTCGAGGTGTTCAAGATTGTTGCCAGGTAGAAGGTATATCATAGAAACCTCTGGCAATCTGGAAAGCATCGAGTGAAAGGAGACGAGTCGATGTCCAGCGAGGAACAAGTAGGTGATGATCAGGGGAATTGTTCAAGTGACATAGAATGAAAATTTGCAAAATCAGATCATGTCCATAATGCACTCCATTGGATCCAAGTTAAAACACTTGAATGTCAAATGAAGTGAGGAAAAGTACATAGACCGAAGTCTAGTGCCCAGCGGGCTTCTGAGGGAGATGATCTCCGGTAAGGAGACAGGTCTCAGCGGAATAAGGGTTGGCGTTCTGAAAGGAGTTTTGCTCATCGAAGAACGACGACAGGAGGACGCCACCAAGACTTTGCACCGACGAAGGACGAACAATAGGCCCGCCAATGGCACCGAAATTCACGAGCTCCTCGTCCGAGCCAACAGGGTCACTATCAGCCACAAGCTGAGCAATGGGAGAAGCCGATTCCTTCACCTGCGAAGGACCAGTGTTAGAGGCGGTGGTATGCCCAGCAGGACCGGTGACCTGATTTGCGGTAGGCCCATCCTCCTCGCTTCTACCGTCATGGCCAAAGTCAAACAAGTAGCGAGACCTGCCACGGAAGATGTCCCTGTCAGTGGCCTTGTTGGAAACAGGGCTATAGGCATCGTTTGTCAGATTGCGAAGTTCAAGCTGAAGAGAGTTGCTCTGGTTCACATTGCTTTTCTCCATGGCACCCGGAGAAGCATGACCAGGGAGATGGTCAGGAGCAGGCTCAGTGGAAAGAAGATCGAATTTGGAGGTAATAACCTGAGCCTTAGAAGGCCCAACCCCACTTGAGTCCGAAGCAATGGTGATGGTTGTATCAGCAGGGGTGTCCCGACCCCATCCAGTTGGGGTGGTCGCAGTGGTGTTCGGAGTGTTGGCATTGCTGCGCTGATGATTCTTATTCCACGGAGTGTTTGAGCGAGTCTTGTTGGTATTGAAACCAGGGCCACGAGGAGCCTTGTAGCGACCATTGGCACCACGATGGTGACTGTTGCTATTGCCATTCTTGTTGGTGGCAACAGTAGTGCACGGATTGTGGTGAGCATGCTGAGCGGGAGCCTGCTCAATGGTCAATTGACCCGGCACACGAGAGTGCGAATAGCCCGGCTGCAACAGACTAGGCACATTGAACTTCTCCCGATACCAGCGAGGAATATCACGAAGGCCAAGCTTTTCCAACGCTTCAGGTTCAGTTGGCATCTCATGCTTGAACATGCATCCTATAAGAGTACCTTGTCAGCTCTAACTCTTCAGAGGGATTAATAAAATACGACATACCCTGCTGCTGATAGTCACACTCGCCGTGACGAATCCAATACGAGCAATAATGCTTCTTGCTCAGAGCCACCTAGACAGTATTAGCTGAGCTCATCGCACCCCCAGATAGACACATGGGAAACTTACATTTTTGCCATGATTTCCATGACCATGACCATGACCATGGCCGCTTTGACCATGAAAAGAGGAGCCACGAGCAGGAACAGTGATCATGGCGTTGTTGGCATTTGGCATGGAGCCAGTGTTGCGACGGGAAGCATCCGTGATGCGAAACAGGAGATTTTGAACAGCCATGCGATGGTGCGGGGCAATGCTGTTTTCATTGAGAAGAGTAGACAGCAGGATCTGTGCGTCCGTGACAATCTCATTGCTTGCAATTGGGAAAGACGAAGCACCGCTCACAGCCTCCACGACCCAAGGCTCAGGACGGGGTGCAGCGACACCACAGCTGGTCATACCTTGGGTTTCTCCAGGAGTCATCGTTCGAGCCACTCCACGGATGGATACATGAGAAGGAAGATCGTCAATGGCGATCAGGGGGGTCAAAGTCCCATTGGGACGGGAACAAAAGAAAGCAGGACGGGCTTGAGATGCCATGATGGCGAGATCTCAGATATCCTTGATTGACAGGTTGTGGAAGAGGATACAAAGGTTGGATAAAGGTTTGAGAAGTAGAAATAGATGATTTGTGCGAAGATAGAAACAAGTGGAGAGTTGTGAGTAAAAAGAAGAACGAGGGTGGAGAGAAGGAAGAAGGAAGAAAGAAGAACGGTGTGGGAGCGCTAAAAAAGGAGCTTTCCTACAACTCGATATTCAACCGCGTTGCTTTGAAAACAGAGAAAAGGGTGCTGTGCGCGTTCTATACAGGTTCGATCCCGAGCCAGCGCGTTAGGGTATAATATTGTTGACAAAAAGGCAAAAATGTTGTAGGTCATGGCAGGGGCATTGCACCATTTCACCACACATCAATTGATTCTAGCCAGGATGAGAAGCTGACCTACGAACAACCCATTCAATCTTTTAGCAAATTTGCTATGAAGCATTCATTAGATCTACGGATGGCTGCATTAAGCTGTCAGTCAAGATCTCAATGGTTCCACTTACCATCAGCTTGCTAGGCTTCCCTGCCTTGGCTTGCCCCACCCTTCTTCGCCTTTGATAGCTTCATTATTGAGCTGGAAGACCTACAGATCTTAATTTAGAGACACGAGATCACTTGGGCTGCTGCTATTCTATATGGGAGTTTCTTCTTGAGGCTACAAAGTTGTTGTCTCGACTGACATGAAGGATTTGAGCAGCTCATGGAAGATCTACCATGCAATTCATACTCCAATCTCAGTAGAAGCAGTTGTGATTTATTCAATGGTGAGGCATACCAAGATTTGACAGATCCCGACCTTGGTAGAAAGATGAACCCAGGTGGAAAATGTTGGCTCTACATGCTGGTACCAGGATGAATTGCACATTGGTGACTCAATTGCTATCTGCTATTTCACACAGAGGGGTATCATGGTCCATTGCCAAAGAAGAAACGCCGTGATGATCGCATCCTCCTTGATCTCCATGATAACCCAAAACGCCGGGGAAAAAAGAAAGAAGAAAATGCAAATGCTATGCAGGAAAATTGTTCTTCGAGAACAAAAATTGAATGGAAGTGAGTATTCAGCGCGAGACCAGAGAAAATATCTTTTGAGCCCAAAGAAGTTGGAAGACGCAAAGGAAAAGGTCAAGATGTAGTGAAATAGAGTGAAATTAAAGTTGGTGGGGCAAGTGTGGGGCGGAAGGTTCCAAGGTCAAATCAACGAATGCCGTGTCACTCAACTGGAATGCAGGGGCCGGAGGCTGCGGCGCGGGAACAGCCGAAGTCGGGGCTCCGTAATTGGCCGGATTCGCGGGAGGAGTCCCAAGTCCAGCTTGATTGGCCGCTTTTCGGCGTTCTGCTTGTGCCATGCTACCAAGGATCCCGTGCAAGTACTTTTTGGCAGCAAGTTTGAGTTCTCGAGGCTCATTGCTCCGCTTTAGAGCGTCGAGCATGCGATTGATTTGATCCTTGGAACGGAAATGAGGACAAGCACGATGCCGGCCATAATGAGCGAGACCACAGAGCCCGCAATTTTCGACGCCGGCTTCTTTGAGAGGGCAGTAACCCAGAGCATGATGTTCATGGCATGCAACACAAAGGGGCGGGGTGTCGATGGCGCCATCAAGTCCCGTCGGTGGCCTGGGGGCAATTGGAACGTTGACACGGCGAAATTCACGAGTTTTGGGTTTCCGACGCGCAGGTTTGGAAGGCGCAGGCTCGGAAGGCACAGACTTGGAAGGCATAGGCTTGGAAGGCATAGGCTTGGAGGTCACAGGCTCGGAAGATGCAAGCTCTGGAGGCAGGGGTCCTGAGAGTGCAGGCGGATCGATATCCATTTGATCGAAAGCACCATCATCCTCGGATTCGCTCTCGGTCTCCTGATCTTGACGGAATTCAAGATCGCTCTCGCCCCCCTTATGAACTTTGGCCGGAGGGGACTTGATCGGAGTAGACTTTATGGGAGACGACCCGTTATCAACTTCGTTTGAGTCTTCATTCTCGGCGCGGTAGTTGACTGTGGCTCGCTTGCGTTTCCCACGACCTAAGCCCTCAGCTTTGCGCATTGCTTCCTCTCTGGCGTCACGCTCGCGTTCGCGTAGAATTTTCTCCCAAAGCGTCACATCGACAGGCGCATCTTCACTTTCGGTGACTTCCTCCAACGTAGCACGGTCATTTTGCCAAATACGAGCAAAGCTGAACTGGGGCTGGTCCGTAGAAGGCGAAGAGGCGTCGCGGTTATTTTTCTCAGCTTGTTCGATTTGACTGCGATCTAACAGCTTGTCGATAGAGTCAGAGTCATAGTGAACGTCGGCTGAATCATCGCCGTCGAACAATGCTTGAGCACCGTGTTGGAGGATAGTCTCCAAGCCCTCTTCGTCCTCATCATCTTCCATACGCTCGATAAGTACATGATCAAGTGCCAGCTTTTTCTTGCCCTTTTCCATGATTTTTTCCTCGACGGAAGCTCGAGTTGTCAAGTGAAACACAAGGACGCTATTCTTTTGACCAATCCGATGCGCACGGGACAGAGCCTGCATATCTTGCTTTGGGTTAAAGTCTGGGTCCATAATAATGACAGTGTCGGCGGTGGCAAGATTGATACCCACACCACCAGACCGTGTTGAAAGGAGGAAAGCAAAGAAAGGCGAGTCGTGCGCATTAAATTGATCAATCTGGCGCTGCTTTTGCCGTGCTGTCAACGTGCCATCTAGGCGACAATAATTGAGATCGAGGCCTGTGAGGAAATCTTCCACGATATCCAAGTTTTCCAGGAACTGGCTGAAAATCAGAACCCTATGCCCACGTTCACGTAATTTTGGAAGCATCAAGTTGAGTAGCTGCAGCTTCCCAGATGCCTCAACTAAGTGTTTTAAGGCCATTGAATTGTCTTGTGTCTGTTCTTCGATATTCTTGTTGTAGATGAAAGGGTGACAAAGACATTTCCGAAGCTGCATTAGGATGTTATTCAAGTTGTGCCGCTCGGTCTTCTTCAGTGGACCCGTCTGTTTTTTACAAATCGCTTGGATCAGCTGAGGGTTCTTCCCGAGGATTGATTTGTACAGTTTCTTCTGTACGACAGACATCGATACAGGCAGGATGATCTGAACCATAGGAGGTAGAAATGGAAGGACTTCTGCCTTTGTACGGCGAAGGAAGAATGGCCGAATCATTTCGTGGAGAGCACGAATGTTCTCTGCGGTCAGTTCTCCGTAGTTGTCCTCAAGCTCATCAGCATCCATGTGGGGATCGAGGAATTGGATGAGGTTGAACAGTTCGCGAATGTTGTTTTGGAGGGGCGTGCCGGTCAGGAGTACTTTGAAGTCAAACTTCATCTGACAAAGGCGCTCGTAGAGCTGAGACTTGTCGTTCTTCAAACGCTGGCCCTCGTCGACAACTAAACCTCCCCAACGAACTTTTGATAAGGTCCGCTTCGCATCACTATCCACCATGCTCTCGTATGAGGCAATCACCACATGGCACCGAAGATTGTTGCTTTTATGAGGGAACATTTCGTGGTCCCTGGCCATCTGACGAGAAAAGGCAGAGCCAAAGTAGGTCACCACTTGCATGGAGGGCGACCACGATTTGATCTCGCGTCGCCAATTAGGAACCGTTGAGTTGGGGCAAACAACCAAGAAGGGCCAGCATTGGTGCTTCTCCATGAGTGCGGCGAAAAATCCAATCACTTGAATTGTCTTTCCAAGGCCCATATCATCGGCCAGGATGGCATTCTGGTTCTTGGAAAATTTGTAGTACAGCCAGTTTACACCCTCCAGCTGGTAATCCATGAGTTCACCGCCAGTAACCATTTCAGGTTGATTGTAGAGCAGCAGTTCCGTTTCAAAGTCCATTTTCCGCATTTCGGCAAGACGGGTTTGGAGAGCGTTTCGATTCGGAGGCTGAACATTGTCACGATCAAGCCATTCTTTGAAGGCCACCGTAAAATCCTGCCATCGAGCGGTTTCACTTGGATGAGGGGGTGATTCCCATACTGAGTCTTCATAGTTCAAGCCCTTGTACTTAACGTAGGCCTCTTGGACGCACTCTGGACTTGGCTCATTTTCATCGGCATCATCCAGATATGTCACATCAAACACAATGTCAACTCGTAATTTTTCCTCGTCAATTGCCTCCTTGGCCGTGAAAATTGGCTTTCCGGATCTGGAGGAATTGTAGAAGGCCCGCCGATGGCCGGGTTTGCTGACGCCCCAAACCCAGTCCCCGGGCATCCACGAACAACGAAAGTAAGACTTTTGTTTCCATTTGATGAGGTATTCCTTGTCAACTTCGGGGACGAGTTCGGCAGTAAGAGTTCCAAGCTGCAGCGACTCAGCATTGATGGGGCGCCAGGAAACTATCTCCGCAACTTCACCAGTCGCGACAGAGCAATCCTCGCATTTCCAGCGCTTGCTGTAGTAGGTAAAAAGATCTGCTGAGGGGTCTTCGTCCGGCACCGGAGGAAGGTGTTCAGGATGAAAGGCTCGCCGGCAGCCAAGGCATCGGAAAAGGACATTCTCAACATTGTTGATCTGTGCCATGTCAACGTGAGTGATAGGATCGGTGCCTCCATTTGCTATGCGTTGCTGCTGCTCCTCCTTGCTCGTCATGCGAGCTCGCAATGGCTGGGACATTGCCCCCTTTGCTTTACATCCCACGCAGCATCCCAAATGAGGATTGAGGTCATGTTTTTCATGGGCAACTCCTAGGCAGCGACGACACTGGAGAATGAAATTCTCCTCGTCGACCTTGGTGACAAGATGTTCCCGGAAAGATCGAGGGCCAAGGCAAACCTGGTGATATGCAGAAGTGCAACCCTGGCAGAACACAAGAGGTCCCTTTCCCCCAATATCATCCTCATAGTATTTGCAGGTGTCGCAGCATCCAAAGTGACGCAATCGAAACTCATCGTCATGCGGCAGTTCGTGGAATACTTCTCTGGCTCCGACGTATTTCTGCTGCCTTGATGCAACACTGGCGACCTCGGATAGATCGTCTTCATCTCTTTCTCGAAGATTTCCCCGCAAATATCTTCGATTGCGGTGAGACGTACGTCGGTCTTCGATCGGAGGGGAGTACTCGTCGCTCGAGGACTGCCGGGATACGGAAGTCGGTTTTCGGACGCCACGTCTCAATCTGCGTCGGATTGGGCGAGACTGGTTGAGCTCGTCGCTGGAGCTCTCTTCCGACTCCTCGTCGTCGTCGTCACTTTCTTCCCCTTCGAAGTACTTGGTGTACTTGCCAGGTTGATTGGAATGGCGAGAACGAGTTCCCCGAGAAGTTGAATTGTCCGATGTAGCCCCATCGAACCCGAGAATGCGACTGTACGAGCGCTCTCGACCAAGGAAAGTGATTCCATCACTTGAAACAGGGTCTGCCTCGAATTGCTCAAGAGCGTCGGCGCCGTTCTCTAGCTGCATAAGTAGGGCATGGGGAACCTAACACAATCGAAAGATTAATAAATCACATGCCAATAAAGCTTCATCAGAGAGACTGACTATGATAGACTCCCCACTGCCCAACTTGACTCTGTAGACAGACCTCTCTTGCAGGTCTGACTCCGCACTCAATACGCGGCGCACCGAGAAGTGGCCGGGCAGGTACTCGTAATCATCTGGGTCATTCACTGCGGGAATGACCACTTCAATCTTCAGAGACATCTCTGCCTCTGTTCGTTCTCCGATTTCTCTCACGTTCAGCAGTGAGTCGGAAGCGATTTGACCACTGGCAGAGCCTTGGGATTGGCCCAGTGGCTGATCTGCCATAGCATCTGCATCCAGCAGATCAGGAACCCCTCCACCCTGGTTGCAAGCCATTGTGACCCGTAGCAAACCAAAGGCGGAGGCACCAGCGGCAGAATTCTTCACGACTGTGCTGTTGAGGTGAGAATAATGGAGAGCTAGTGTAGGAGGAGGCTTGGTCAATGATGTGACCGAATGAAATGATAAAGAAGATTCAATTGGCGTTGTAGGTGCAATGCAATTGAAGATAGGATGGTAGAGTGCAGTTCACAACAGAGAGATGATCAAAAAAGAAAGACGCGTCGGCGGGATAACAATAGGTCTTATCGATAGGCATCGGATGAACTATAGTCCGATTATTTTATGGATCGATTTGCCATGACGAAGAACAATTGAACGGAGAGCTGAGATGATGCGCTGGAAACTCCCTCCAACACTTCTTGGAGGACCCGTGTCACACCGGATATGCCCTTCATCATGGACATCAATGCGATATGCTTCTTTGAACTCCGCTATCAACCGTGGAATCCGCAGGTCTCTCCCAAGGACTCCTGGAAGAGCTTCAGATGCCATTGATAAACGCCAAAGGTCCCCACGAGAAGAGAGTCGATCGCGGCAAATTGAATATGGTCACAGGTCGGAGAAGATTGCAGACCGGCCTCGATCTGCTATAGGCCATGGAACCCGCAGGGTACGCTCGACGCGCACCGCTGAAAAGTCTTCTGAAGCCGTGGGTACCAGTCGCATGGCATGGCGAGATGAGAGGACAGCACAGTCAGTGCCTCATTATCGCAGGCCTGAGACAACAAGGAAGACGGGAGGATTTGATGAGGATGAGTTTATTCGATCTGGCCGTTTCCGAGCTTTGCCGCGTGAACACCGCAACGACAGGCATTCGGCATCGAAGCAATCACCTCATACTGAACCAGAGCCTGTGAGAAAGCCTAGAAAATTGCCTGTGAGATCTCGGGGTCATCGAGTCACGGAAGCCTCGCCAGAGCGGGTAAAGGACCATGTGAAAGTGCCGGATTCAATTCCCTATACCACTCCGGCATCCGAGTTCATATATGGTTCCTCGCCTGTTTTAGCGGCATTACGCTGCAGCCGACGTCAGATTTACAAGCTCTATATCTATCAACCCCCTTCGAAAACTGAGCTCAGCCCAGTCCAGATCACCCTCCGCAAACTCGCCCTTTCCAAGAATGTCGAGGTGAAGGTTGTCTTTGCAGAGTGGGATCGACTTCTTGACAAAATGAGTTCTGGATGGCCACACCAAAATTGTGTGCTAGAGGTTTCTCCGCTGCCCAAATTGCCCATGCGGAACTTCCAGCCTTATACTGATTTGACCGAGAGTCATTTTCGTATTGAACTGGCACCCCAGTCACGGGAGGAAGCCGCCGTCAATGGTACAAATGACCGCATCGAATTATATCGGGGCCATCACGGCTTCAACAATCGCCGATATCCTGTTGCCCTTCTCGTGGATGGAATTGTGGATCCTGGTAATCTGGGTGCTATTTTGCGATCTGCCTACTTCCTTGGAATTGATGCGGTTGTCTTTGCAGGTCGCAATAATGCGCCTCTCTCACCTGTGACGATCAAGGCATCCTGTGGTGCTGCGGAGAATATGGCTCTTCTTAATGTCAGGAACGAAGTCGAATTTATCAAGCGCTCCAAGGATAACGGATGGCGATTCTATGCTGCCGATGCACCTGGAGCAGGTGCAACATATTTGAATCGACTATCGCCGGACGGTGATGTCAGCGGAGAAGGCCGACTTGCAGAGCAATCGCCCTGCGTGCTCATGATGGGAAGCGAAGCGAGTGGGCTGAGTGCACACATCAAATCCCATGCGGATGCGGTAGTCAGCATTCCTGGTGCAAGACATAGCCTTGAACTTGGCGTTGAGTCTGATCCTGCTCGTGTTGACAGTCTGAACGTGAGCGTGGCCGCTGCCTTGTTGATGCATACCTTTATGCAAACCCCACTTGCAGTCTCTGGACAGGCCAAAGCCCAAGATAAGGTGTGGTGAACTGTACTATACTTGAATTGCATATGACATATCTGTACAATAGGGCCTCTTTGCACGATACATATAAGAGTGCATTAATATGGAAATCAAATTGGTAATTTGTCAAGACGCTTAGTCTCACGATGTTTTGACCAATCCCTTCATCGGGCTGTGGGAAAGGCTGACTCGATTAGCTACACGTAGATCGTAGGAGCAGCATGTCAGGCTTTTTCTATAGATAGAAAAATGCTGCCCAGAATGAAATTATCCACTGGGATTACGAGCTTAACTTGAATTCCCCAAGTGTAGGTATGAATTGTGCAGTTCCTCAAACTTTGTAATTCCCTTGTTCTCATCCCTTTAAGCGGTCTGCTATAGCCAGGCCACTCTATCGTTGTCGCTGTCATCGACTTCCTTCGGGTGGACCTGTGTGGCGGGAGACTGGGTTGTATAGGGATCTAGTTATTGTTGTAGATTACGCGGATCGACCGAATTGCAGAGAGTAGAGAAATTGGATGGGGAAGAGAGATGTATGTGTGTATTGCACTATCTCGGAGTAAACTAAGGACTGCATGATTTTAAGGCAGAGACATGTGATCTGACATGTCAACACACCCCCTACGCCGCAACCCTACAAATTACATGCATGAAAAATCAAAACTGAGCCAAAAAACGGGCCCAAAAAACGCAGAAATTAGCATGCAAACCAGATTTGTCAGCATACTAACCTCCCTGCCATCAATGGCCTTCTTCGTTATCTTCATGTAAATGAAGCCGCTGGCAGAAACGGGTGAAATCCTCATGCCCTAGGGCCTTTGTGAGCCCATCCGCAATGTTGTCCTTAGTATCAAGAACATGCAGCGTAATTTGATCTTTGGATACTGCGTCACGCACTGCGTGATATCGGACGTCCAGCGCTTTTAGGGCTGGCCGATATCTTGCCCCACACCTGATGATTAGGTGGGTGTTATCACTGTCGATCCAGATAGGAACGGGTTGAGGCTCATCCGTGCATGGCCGCAGGCCGATTTGATTAGCGAGTTGGGCCAGAAACATGGCCTCCTTGTGTGCTCGGTCCAGCGCAACATATTCCGCTTCCGTAGAAGAGGACGCAGTAACCGTCTGACGCGCAGAACACCAAGAAATTGGCGTGCCGCCGAAGAAGAAGATATAGCCGTCTGTTGATTTGCGGTCGGTTTCCATGGCATGCGATGCATCGCAATATCCCACTAACCCTTGGGAGGGTTTAATGCAGAAGGTTAGACGGTAGTTGATTCTCACCCTCATCCAAGAGAGATACTGAACCTTGGATAATATACTGGCCCTTCCCGGTCTTCAGGAGTTCAGATACATTCAAATCGATATGGCGGAAGGCAGTCTTTTCCTTGGGGTATGCACTCTTCGTGTAGTAAGGGTATGACACAAGGCGCCATGCATGATCCCTCCGCAGAACAACATACAAAGCATAGTAAGCAGGATCCTGGCGAACAAGCTGTTGAAAGAGATAATGCGTCTTTTTTGCCTTCAGATATTGAGTCAAGCTAGTCTGATTTCCTGGGCTTTGAAGCATGTGTACAGGTCTAAAGACGACCAAATGGTATCAATATCATTATCTGGGATGTATCTGGGAGGCATACTCTCGCCTACTCACCTTTAATCCGCCACGGCTTCCCATATTCGGCTGCATCAGAAACAGTTGATTCAATATATCGAGTCGCGCTACTGAGAGCGACGTGTTGTGCAATTATAAGGCGACATGCAAAGCTCGATCTGTTCGAAGACTTCTTCTTTGGCCACAGTCTGTGATTGCGCGCCCATTGGTTGGGATCTTGCTGCCATAGTGTTCAAAGTATGGCTGAGAAGCGAAGGAAGAATCAAATTGCTGCATCAGAAAATCGATGAAAGTGACCAGCGTGTAATGAAGACCTGCTGGCATAAACGGAGTAGCTGATCAACTCTCCTGATATAATAGGCCCGCCAGAAGCATTATATCGTAACTGCCATCAAAACTTTCCTTGAATCCTGCTTTTGCAAAGCATAGATTAGGTTGTGTCATGCTGTATTGGCGACGATGTGTCCAAGGGAGTGATCATAAGCAAATGCATTCAAAAGCATCCAGCAGCACTTGTACTTGACCAACTTCTCAAGTGTCGGTCTTGTTCTCTTGTTCCGGTCCAGCTGAAAATCGAATTTCACAGACTTAAAGGGTATATGCACCGTAGCTATGATCATAGGAGCTTGTGCCAAATGGGTAAGTCCTGCGGCTTGCAATTTGCATCCGCTTTGCGCGGATCCGAGCGTAGTCGTCAGTCATCGAGCTTGTCTATATTGTGTTGCTGGACCTTCTATTTATCACGGTTTCTGTAGATAGAAGAGGGGTATCTTGGGACCCATGAATGTCTTTGATGAGCTGTGACCGAGTTGAATCCAAAGATGAGGGCTTGTAGCCTCGCCAGCAGGGAATGGGGACGTCGTATATTTATAGAGGAGTGATAGGTACCCATTGGAGATGGAACTTGATGGAGATGATGTATGAGGAGAGAGGTCTCAAGGACAAAAGGTGAATTTATACCCGTGAGTTCATTCTTAATCAGCAACAAGCGGTGGAGAGATCCGTTTGAAGCATTGACGGTCAGAATTATTGATAGAGGATGCCATGTTTTACATAAGGAAATTGCCGACTTCTAGCCAAACTGCCAAGTATAATCTATAGGGCTGAATATGATCAAGCGCTATTCTTCAGCAAACCTCAGGTGTACACTCACAGCATAGATTCCCTTCCGGAATATAAATATGCTACCCAAGATGTCCATTCTCATTGACCCACGACTTTAGATCTCCATAAATATACCTACCGAGACCCGTGCAAAACCAACGAGAGCCAGAGGTGTATCTGTATCCACAATGACTTTATTGTTGGCCGAACCCGAATCAATCATTCAAAAACCCTAGGCTATAGCGAATCTCTTCGCCTGAAGCCTCCAGTTTCTTGGTCAATATATGTAAAAGTGAGTGCAATATGATACGAGTCCGTCTACGATGATCCCATCACAGGATATAACACACAAGCTTTGAATTACAGTTCTCTATCTGATTTGTGGAAGTAAATCATCTGCCAACGCCGATCACCACCCGAACCCACCCCCAATGAAGGAACTAGCATAAGAGAAGATCATCGCTTCCGGGTCTTCGACTTCGTATTCACACTGCCTGACCGTGAAACAGTGGCCGACGCAGCTTTGCCGCCCTTGGAAGCTTTGGTGGATTTTGCCTGACAAGGAAGTTAGCAGGGTTCAAGCAAATAATCGATCATGGAACTTACAGTAGCGCCGTTCTTGGCCTTCTTCTTTGCAGGAGGTGCATCATCATTCTCCTCGTCTTCGTCCCGGTCGCGGCCGCGGCCCTTGCCTTCTCCATTGGCCTTGCCATCGGTCTCAAACTCCTTGGCCACGGTATTCAGCAGTGTAGTGCATCGACGACTGATCTCGACCGGCGTGCGGCTGAGGAAGAACCAGTCAAAGCGGAAGAGAGGCGATTCGCGGACCTCGTCCCGAATCTTCTCGTACAGACCGTCACCCTCCACGCCGTACTTATCTAGCATCACAAGCAAGAACCGGTCTTCTTCCTCCGTGTAGACCTTTTTGTTGGTGGTGGACACGGTGTAGTTGATCTTGAGTTGCTGCAGGGGCACGCGATACATTTCCATCTTCTTGCGGAGCATCTTGCGCTGATGGTTCATTTTGCGCAATTTATCTTCACCCTGATCGATGACCCGCAGGTACTTGGGATAGTCGGAGATTTCCGTGTACCGTTGCCAGAACACGGCTGCGTACTCTTTGATCTCCTCCGGCTCTTTGCTGTCCACTTCGGTGGCGATTCCCTCATAATCAGTGCGCCCGAATTTGGCAGAGCCATTGACAAACTGCTGGAAATCGCGTCGGTTCCAGTTTGAAAAGCCCTTCTCAGACATGTCGGCCTTCGTATTTTGCTCTTCTTCAGTCAGAGGCTGGGCATTGTCGATTTCCTGCTGCTCAAGGTCGCGCTCCGCCTCCCGCTCACTGAGCTCCTCGTCTGGGCCATCAGGAAGCACAGCCTTGTAGCCGATCTCCTTATGGAAATAAGCAGTCTCCTTCTCCTGGAGCTCCTGCAATCCAGTCGGGAAGAACTGCCAGTCGTGCACCGTTATCTGCTTCGGCGCGCGAGGCACCTTAGGCTTGGTGTCGGCAGTACGGCCACCGGTAGACAGGGCAGTGCGATAGTACTTGTCGATTGAGTAAAATTGTTCCTTACGCTCACGTTTCGAAGGATTGATCCAAGTTGAACCAATGTCCTTTTTGCGCTCCGTAAAGTCTTGTCCGTTCCACTCATACGCGCTCTCAGAGCTGAATTTTTGGAGATCGTCGATACCCAAGGCCTCGTACTTTTTGCTCAGCTTAGCTGTTCGCTCTTCGCCCTTGCGCAAAATTGCGTCAATGTCATCATCGGATATGTCATTGGCACCGGAAGCCGCAGGGCCAGTGCTGAAGACGTTGGCAGCACCGTGCTGGATCATGCCAAGCAATTCGTCCTTGGAAGCAGCTTTAGCTGCCTGCTGCTGGGCCCGGCCTTGCTGGATAACGAGTTGATCCAGGCGCAACTTCTGGGCCGCACGTTCAAGAACTTTCTCTTCGATGGCATTCTCTGTGACAAACCGGAAAACCTTGACTTGCTTTGTCTGGCCAATGCGGTGTGCACGGTCCATAGCTTGAAGATCAGCCTGGGGATTCCAGTCACTATCGAAGAGCACCACAATGTCGGCAGTGGTTAAGTTAATACCCAGGCCACCGGCTCGGGTGGTGAGGAGGAAAATGAACTTGTCCGAGTCAGGCTTGTTGTAGTCGTCAATGGCAGCGATGCGATCTTCGTGGGCTGTGGTACCATCGATACGACAGTAATTGTAATCGCGGAAGACACAGTAATCTTCCAAGATGTCCAACACACGGCTCATCTGCGAGAAAATGAGAACGCGGCTACCATCTTCCTTCATGCGCTTCAGTAGTTTGTCCAGGAAGGACATCTTGCCAGAATTGAAGACAAGATGTTCGTCAGTGGTATAAGGAGGACCTGGCTCGGCTCCCTCAAACAGGTAAGGATGATTGCAACACTTTCGGAGTTGCATGACGATATTCAGCAGGCGAGTCTTGGACTCACGCTTCCCGGCCGCACCGTTGACTGCATCGATGTCTTTCTCCAGAATCTTTTGATACCATTTCCTTTGCATCTCAGACATGGGAACGTAAAGATTCAGTTCCTTCTTGGGCAACAGACTTTTCTCAACGTCACTTTTCACGCGGCGAAGCAGGAAAGGACGAAGAACGCGATGCAATTGCTGTACAACAGTGTCTTGGTCAGATTCCTGGCTGGAGAACCATTGATCAAAGGCATCCGCATCACCGAAAACATCAGGCAGCAAGAAATTGAGCAAAGCCCACAATTCGTGCAGATTGTTTTGAAGAGGAGTTCCAGTGATTAGGAGCCGATTCCGAGAGTTGAAAACACGGATGATTTGCGACAGAGAAGACTCCTCATTTTTGATTCGATGGGCCTCATCGATGATGATATACTCCCATGCAAATTTCTTGAGATGAGACTTCTCGCGAAGAATCATCTCATAACTGGTGATGCATACGTCGAAATTCTCATCCACCAGGCGTTCATTGATCAAGCGTTGTCGCTCCTCCTTGTCACCTTGCAGCACCAGAACATCAATATCGGGGGTCCATTTGGCGAATTCTCGCTTCCAGTTGTCAAGTGTGGATTTGGGGACAGCAATCAGATGAGGACCTGTAATTTCGCGGACATATCGCAAATAGCCCAGAAAGGAGATGGTCTGGAGGGTTTTTCCTAGACCCATCTCGTCGGCTAGGATACCAGAGATGCCATTTTCATGGAGTGAGACAAGCCAATTTAAGCCTGCAATCTGATAATCCCGAAGTTCACCCTCAATGAAGGCCGGCGAGTCTCGGAAAACAGTAGTCGTCTCCCCGCCGTGTCGCTCATCCTGGAGAAGCTCAGCGTCTTCTTCCTGTTCCGTTCGGCGACGTCGATCGCCACCTGCGCCACCACTCCGCGCAGATCCCTTGCGAGCCTTGGCTTCCTTTTCAGCATTTTGTCGGTCAATTTCGGCCATGATCTCCTTAACCCGTGGATTGGGGTTGGTTTCGATGAAGTGGCGAAACAGGTCTGTGAGACCCAGCAGGTAGCGGAATCGGCGAATTGAGTCATCTTCCTATAGTGAGGAGGACCAAAGGTCAATACCGGAATTGCAAGGGTTACAGACATGAATATTCGTACCTTAGACTCATCTAAGCGACTTTGCTTCTTGTCCAGAATGTTCTTTCTCAACTGGGAAGCCTCTGATTTTCGTTTGCGTCCGTCGGTCAAAGCGTCGCCCGCGACGCTACTGGCCGTAGTGTTGGGATTGGTCTCGGAATCCTGGAATAGGGATATCAGACGCATGTTCAAACTTTATTCGAAGTGGGATGGGATTATCAGTACCGTGTATTCGGGAGTATCTTGGTTGCTCTAAGTCAGAGAGCGTTAGCATCCATGCGGTCGTCGGTGGAAGCAAGCGAGGGTTTCCCGCAAGCTGATGCACCTCAGTGGGAGTTGCCAGTATCACTTACCGTGGGCGCGTCCACGGGAATCGACGGAACTATGTCATCGTTCGCGTCGGTCATGGGCGTATCCGCCTGAGCCGGTGAATCATTGCGTGCAGGTGCCATCTTTACTCTCCAGCGCGCGCACAGCGCAGGTTGTCAAGTGTAGCGATACGAGCACTTCAAGTGGAATAGACTGTAGAGCTCAGAGTCCAAAGATCAAATAGCTGCAGCAGAAGGGGGTTGAAGAATTGAAATCCAAGAGGAAAGAAGAATCTATAAGTAGTCGGAGGGTTAAATAGGTGATGGATGCCTACTAGGTAGAAGCAACAATTGAGTGACGGATAATGATCGCAAGAAACGCGCCGAAGAAGGGCAGTCGCGGCCTAGAGCGCGTGCTGATTGGCCAGAGATGCTGACTCATCCCAGCGACGCCGGCACTTCGGAAGCTGAGTTTCCCCGCAGTGGGGTCACGTTACCGGGCCAGTGGAAAAAGTGCAGCCGATCATCATCTGCAGCGGGCACTTGCCTCTGGTGATTCTCTGGTGGTTGACTTCTCTTTACACCATTATAAGCTCGGGGAGCTGTTATTTTCTTATACTTGCTTTTATCTTGCAACCTTGACGTGTTAACTTGTCAACTTGACTGGTTCTTTTCCTTTATTCAAGTATTTCTCGCCGCTACGCTGCCAAACCTGCCTGATTCATCATCCCACACTCCGGGCTACATCCGCCCTAGCTCTCCTCGATCCCCCTACTGAGCATTAGCCGACTCTTCTGTCGACTCACATCGTCATCGTAATCGTAATGGATTCGATGCGATCGTTGAACACCTCCCTACCGAGCTCGACACCACGCCCGCAGCCACCAGAGCAACTTCTACAGCAATTCAAGACGGCTGCCTTGTCGGTCACCAACCTGTACAAGAATGCAGTCTGCGAACAGGCTCAGGCTAGACAGGCGGGCTATCAAGAAGCTCTGGAGGATCTCTTACTCTTCCTAGATCGCGAGAACCTAGGGCTTGGAGATGGGGAGGGGTGGAAGGTCCGTCAGTGGGCAACCGAGAAGTGCGATGGAACGGCATCCCAGAATAGTGATGACGATGATCGTGCTGGATCGGAGAAGCGTGATCGAAGTGCAACGCCCGCAACTACTGCTCGCAAAGATCCACCGCCGTCAGAATCAACCGCCCGCCAACCACCTACCTCGACACCCACTTGCACTCGGCCAGATACCTCTACACCGCCTCCGCAAGATAGCTCTCCAGCTGTCTTCACCTTCACCGCTGCCCCAAACTTCCCGCAATGCCAGGACATCGACATGGAAATACAGTCTTCGGATAGTTCCGCCCCGCCTTCGCAGGATGGTGCGCCCGTCAGTGTCGCCGTCATGCCTCGGAATTCTCGCCAGCAACATCGTCACAACAACGTCTCTCGGCAAAATGCTCGTACATCCACACGAGAATCTCCTGTGGGCCTCGGATCTAAGAGGAAATTCACATTTCCTGACTTCTTCGACCTATCCGGGATGTCCAACGGGAGGGACACATTTGGAGGGGGGAAACGCGGCCGGTTCACCTAGTTGGACCGACACCAAATGCATGATTTCGACGAAGTGACGAATACGCTATTCCGATTGTCACGCAGCAGTTGGATGAGACTGGAGGGATGCTTTTTCGGTGCATTATAGGGGAGGCAATCTTTGCATGATGGTTTCGTTGCATTACTTGGCTTTCCAGGACTTCTTCGGCTGCCTCATTCTTTTTTTCAACTTATTTATACCTTACATACAGCATATAGAGGATTTTAGTTGGTGATACCCGGAGTGGCAGCTATCATTAGCTTTTGATAGCACAACAAATCGATATGTTACAAATTCAACCGCTTCTGTAGTATAGAAGGCCCGGTTCTAATTGAATGCACGCCAGATACCCATGCCAATCAAACTTGCAGAAATCGTTGCGATTCCCAGTTGCCGCGAGGCCATTTTGTATTTGGTCGGGCTTTGCATAATGATCTTCTCTTGTTTCCGTAGATTGCTCAAGCCGGTGTAGTAACTGTAGACGCCAAGTCCGACGAATGCAACGGAGCCTGTCATATATCAGATGTGTCTGAGAGCTCAACAGCATTGAACAAACCCGTCACTCTACAAGCGGTACAGTCATCGTACTTGTCTTCTGCAAGTGCTTGCTTGGCATCCTTCTGTTGGATGTCCAAGGCACCACTTTCTGTTGTTCGTGCCATAAGAGAAAGAGGTGGTCCTCGGTATGAATTGAGGGTGAATGAGCAAGGTCAAACTGGCGGCGATGCGGCATCAAAAGAAACCCGCGAAAAGTAATCAAAGGCGGGTATTTCCGGCAGAACACGCAGCTTCACATCAAGCTATACAAGACCGATTGATTGTGCCTCCGACAACTGCCATCATGAGCGGCGAGATCGATGCCGTCTACATATATGACGAGCATAAGTACGTTGGATGAGCAGAATTTGCGGAATATACTGACTCCCATTATTAGCTCCCCTCTCGTCGAGCATGTATACCGAGCCCGCCCGCCCTCCGCCGCGGCCGTCCTGCCCCTCTACCTTGCCCATGCCGCTCCACGACCCTCTTTGCTCTATCTGCCAGGCACAAACCCCCCGGTGACAGTATTCTCTATTACTGAGTCGAGCTTGCTGTTTCTAGCAATATCCGAAGTGGATACCGAACCACTCCTCGTATTAGAGTTCCTACATCGTGTGGTTGACGTGCTCGAGGAGTTTGTTGGCGCCCCATTACTTTCGAGTAAAATCGAAGCAAACTACGATGTCGTCGCCCAGCTGTTACATGAGATGTGTGATGGAGGGATGGTATGCAACACCGAACCCAATGCATTGCAAGAGGTTGTCGAGGTACCGGGTTGGATGGGGAAGTTTCTTGGGGGGATCAGCGTGCCAGGGTAAGTCTTAGTACCTTGGGAATATGATGCAGTTGGTTGCTAATGCGCCTGTGAAATGTACAGAGCATCAACTCCGACTCTAGGAACAGCCAATGCTTTGAAACCATCACCGGCCTCGGCTAGCGCAAACCAAGGCCCCGCAATTCCCTGGCGACGCCCTGGAGTTCGCCATACATCGAATGAGCTTTATGTCGATATTATTGAGTCTTTATCAGTGACTATGGCTCCATCGGGGCGGCTACTTTCTGCGTTGGTCTCTGGAACAATCGCGTTTACCGCCAAGATATCTGGAGTTCCGGATTTACTTCTTTCGCTATCAACACCCGGTGGCCAGCAGGCTCTGGCCCGCAAAATTGATCTTCCAGTATTTCATCCGTGTGTTCGGCTCGCACGATGGAGAGAGCGGCCAGGCGAGCTTAGCTTTGTTCCCCCGGATGGACGGTTCATCTTGGCTGGGTACGAAGTGGATTTACTTCCAATTGATCCGAATCAGGACAAGGCACCCAGCCACATGGAAAAACTTTTTTTGCCAGCCATTGTCGATATTCGCAAATCTCTTGGATCCTCAGGCTCGGACTTCGAGGTTCGGCTGACGCTTAACACAAACTTCCCGGGCCATACCTCATCCTCGCGGCCAAATCCCTCAAGGGCTGGATCTGGTAGCTCGACCCCTTCTTTCCTCGGGGGAAGTAGTGGAAACTCTGCTGGGCCAGTACTTGAGGAAGTCGTTGTCAGCGTTCCTATCTCCAAGGCTGTACGACATATCACGGATATGCAAGCTAGTCGCGGAGACGCACAATTTTCTCTAAGTACTGGCTTACTTGAATGGCGAGTCCCGACAGGCCGTGATGCAGGGACGGTCTCAGGCACCGCCACTCTCCGCTGCACCGTCTCGGGTTACCCATCGGCCGATGACGACCTAGATGATAGCCTCGAAGATGCCGATGAAGACGCCAACGCAAATCTCCTTCAAGGCTACTACGAGGCTCCTACCTCTTACAATGACCCATCAGCAAGCACGGGGAGAAAATCTCGAGACCCGTCCAAGCGCAAGAAGAAAAAGAAGAAGTCGTCCAAGAAGTCATCCCGCTCTGCTGCTATTGCTCTCTCAGAAGAAACAGGCGACGGTCCAGCGGACGGACCGTCAGAGGAGCCTGCGCCCTCGAAAACTCCTTCGCCAAACCAATCCAAACCCCATTCTCCGACTCCACCTCTCACATCTCAATCAGCTCCTCAAACCTCCCAGCTCCCAGCATTCTTCGACCCATCATCCGCACCTCGCTCCACGCCACGGAGAACCAAAGCTCAAATAAATGCAAACCTGATGCCAAACTCGGCCTCGGTCTCTTTCTCTGTGCGAGGCTGGCTTCCATCGGGCATCAAAGTGGACAGTCTCAACATCGACCCGCGGCGCAGTCGCGGACTCGGCGAAAGTGTCAAGCCGTACAAAGGAGTGAAATATCTGTGCATCAGCAAAAGGGGCGTCGAGCGACGTTGTTGACGAGATGACATTCAGAAATTCCATGTCTACGATTGTGATGAAGCAAGCAATGGATACATTGTTCGCTTGCGATGAATAATGAAGCTGAAATAGAAAATTTACAACGGGAATTTACAATACCTTTTGCATCAAATGTCTGGTCAGTGACCTGTGCCTTTACCACACCCTTGTAGAAGCAGCCTGCTATTCGAGAGTTTCTGTGCTTGTCCAGCTTTGCTCTGATTCGCCCTGCCATCCTTCGGCACCCTTCAATCGGTAATGACTATTCTATAAGACTCTTGCTACTCCGCCCTTTGCCTATAAACACTCTACCAGTCATACCGAGCATAGACTTTAAAGCCCCCCGAGAAGGCCCTTCATCTCCTCGGGATTCCCAAAGCCGGGATATACTCGACACTGACGAGCGATCGCGAAGATATGTACCACGAACCTGACTTGAAAAATACCCACATCTACAATGTGTTTACGAGACAAGCTACCTAGGTACCTAAACTATGTCATGTAAGACTTGAAAGCAGTGAGATGAAGACTTGCCGAAAACGAACAATTTGGTTTCTATCACCCTGGAAGATAAACGAAATAACTTAGTTCAACCGTTGAGCTATTTTGACAGCTCCGCGTGGGGATTAATTTCTTGAATGAGAATCAATCAGAGCTTTGAAGAGCGACGCTCCAAGACTTGGAGGACGAAGTAGGCAACTACACGAGAGTTAGACGGATCCTGAGAACAAGATTTGTACGCAAAGAGACAAGTGGAACGATTTATTAAGCAATTAAGTGGGTACATGCTTTCGATGGTCCGATTGGAAGGGTATGGGTATAGGGAAACAAAACGAAAGGCACGGTTTGGTTCATGTGTGATAACTCAACACAGTGAATCAGGCCTGAGGGGTATACAATATGGTGTGGGTATTGACAAGCTCGGTAAATAAGATCAAGCATGGTGGCGATATTGGGGTACGCTGGTGCATCAAATGCCCCAGCTTTATTTATCATCTCCTTCGTCTGATGGAGACCATGGATGGTGAGAAAATGGCAGTCAAAGGGGAAAGCGTAACGGCATAACCTGAAGAGACACAGAAGGGAGATCGGAAGATATGCAGAAAAAGAGAAGAATTACTCACGAGCAGCAACAGCCACAGCTCGGCCAGCACCGGCCTTTGCAGTGCCTCCACCTAGGGTCAAGAAGAAGCGCAACCAGCCCATGGTCAGTTTGCGGCCGTTGCGGTCGAAGTCTGGGGCCAGAGCGCTGGCAGCCTTGAATTTGCTCAGCTTGCCAGCATACGGCGGGTAACGGATAGCGAGGATAGACTCGAGCCAGCCAGGACTAGACGTGATGGGGCGACGGTGTACCCATACGTCAAAGCTGGCCCGGCCGCGGTATGCGCCGTAGCCACTCTCGCCGACACCGCCGAATGGCAGAGTGGGAATGTGCAGCGCAGCGTCGTTGCAAGAAACTCCACCGGAGCGAGTAGCAGCCAACACTGAAACAGGTTAATTGAGAGTTCAGGAGGGATATTCGGATGGAAGCTTACCCTTGGCAACGTCGGCCTTGGTGCCGAATGGATAGAGACCCAGTGGTGTGCTCTGAACACCATTCGCCAGGCTAATAGCCTCATCCAAATTATCGACGGGAAGGATTGGGATGAAGGGGCCAAAACTTTCTTGTGTGCAGAGCGAGTCATCCACAGAGTCAACCTGAACGACAGTCGGCTCAATGAAACGCTCTTTCTCGTCCATGGTGCCACCCATCAAGATCTTGCCTTTGGAGTCATCGAGCATGGACTTCAAGCGCTGGTAGTGAGATTCATTGATGATGCGCGAGTAGTCGGGAGAGTTCTTCGCGCCCTTGGGGTAGAACTCCTTGTAGGCTTTCTTAAACTCCTCCACCACCTTGGGAACAAGCTGCTTATCCACAAGCAGGTAGTTCTGCGACGTGCAGACTTGACCGGCGTTCATGATCTTACCCCAGAGCATGCGACGCGCGACTAGTCGTGGGTCGGCATTCTTGGATACAATGGCCGGGTTAATACCGCCGAGCTCGAGCACGACTGGAGTCAAATGCGGTGCAGCGGCCTTGGCAATGATGCGGCCGACGTTGGCACCACCGGTGAAGAATATCTTGTCCCATCGCTCGGCCAGCAAAGCCTGTGACTCGGGGATTGCACCCTGGATGACGGTATAACACGAAGGATCGAGGGAGGCCTCGACGATCTTCTGCATGACGACAGCGCTACGAGGCGCATTCTCGCTGGGCTTGATCACGACGGTGTTTCCGGCCGCGATCGCTCCAATTGCCGGTCCAAGGGTCAACTGGAAGGGGAAGTTAAAGGCACTAGACCATGCGAATTAGAGCCGTTGTATACCGCCACCCACCCAACGCACGATATCAACATACCCGATCACCAACACACAACCGAGCGGATCTTTCCGAATTTTCGGGTTCATAAACTTGAACGTCAAATCGATATCAGGAGCCTTCTCATCCTTCACCCATTTGTGTAGATGGCGGGTAGTGAAGACGATGTCATTGAGAAGCCAACCGCTCTCGGCGACCTCGGTCTCGAAACGAGGCTTGTTCAAGTCAAGGGCACACGCCTCGACAATCTCCTCCTCATGATCCTTCAAGCTACTCGAGTGTCAATCAATCTTCCAGTCGTGGTCATGACAGGGGACTCACGCCCAGTAGAGCTTCCGGAGCTGGACGAGGCGGAACTCGACATCGCGTGTTTTGTGCTCCAAGAACGACTTGCGAGCGGTCGCAATGCGCGCGGGGATATCTTCGAGCGATGTAAACTGCAGATCAGGAATTGAGACGCCCATGGTGGCAGTTGAGAGGCAAAGGGTCTTGCCAGAAGCTCGAAGGTCCCGAGGCGCGTTTTTAAGTGCGGCTTCTCCGCATCCACATGCGCATCGCTCGGCTTTTTGGCTCTGACGATCCCCAACTCCTTCGACGATTTATCCACTTCGCTGAACTAGAATGGATTGAAAGATCGAGACAATACGACCGACGAATTGGGTTATACAAGACAACTACGTCTTCTGCTCACTTCCCTGCCTTCCGTGTGTCTGTCCGACCTCTTTCTCTCCGATCCTCCACCTCCACCTTGGACCGCGGCTTCACACGGACCCGCTTGACGCAGTCGATGATTCTGATTGGAGAGCAGTTTCCGTGACGAAACCCTTGCAGTGGATGACTCGATTTGGATAGTACTCGATTACACGGGGAAATGGAAAGATTCAAGCGGATAATTACTCAGGCACTGACATTTTTCAGATGCAAATCGGATCGTCCATCAAGACCCCGGGAATCAGATCATGGAATAATACAGAGAGAAAAAGCAAACGCCAATAATCCCACGGGCTCGAAAAACCATCAGATATGGGGTACAATGTTCACTTATTTGAACTGGTCCTCGGTCACGCCCTTGCCCATGGCGGCTGTGCTACTCACACCACCCGAGACCATCTTCAACATGTTGTCAACGTAGTTGGCACCACTCCATTTCTGGTGGGTGACCACATCGACGCCCTGTTCCATCTCCGGCTCCTGCACAAGCTCACCGTAGGCACGCATGCCGTTCTGCGCATACGCCTTGGCGAATTGGTTCGAGATGAGGGCTGTGGTGTGCAGACCGGCCAGCGTGATGAATTGCCAAGCGTAGCCCAGCTCGCCAAGTCGCTTGATGTAAGTCTCTTGCTCGTCACGGGGCATGGCCTTCTTCCAGTTGAACGAGGGGGAAAGGTTGTATGCGAGCCTGGAATGGGGTTAATACAGAAACATTCTGAAGAAAAGGGATCGTCACTCACTTCTGCTCGGGCCAGACGGCGTGCACACCGTCGGCGAAATGCTTCGCCTGCTTGTAGTCGGGCATCTTGCTCTCCATCCAGATCAGGTCGGCAAAAGGTGCGAACGCCACAGCACGGTTCACAGCACACTCGGTGCCACCCTTGTAACGGTAGTAGCCCTCACGGGTACGCGGCGACTCCCAGTTGAAGAAGATGTCTACACCGGTGATACCCTTGGCGATGGCACGGGCTTCACTGTTGTTCTTGCCCTTCACAGCAGTGCGGTACTGCTGAATCAGAGCCTGCTTATTGGGGAGGACACCGGCGTTGATAGTGTCAATCACGGCCTCGTCGAAAAGCTTGAGACCGGCCTGAGCGGTCCATTGGTCCTCAATAGCCTGCAGATCGTCACCGAACTTGCCCGCCTGCTCGGCGGCGACCATGAGGTCATTCAAAGGCTGGAGGTTGGGGTTGGTGGCGCCCACAATGAAACCATGGTCACGGTGGTCGATGGTTGAGGTGATCAGCGTGGCAGCCTCAGAATCGGTACGGGCAATAGCCAGGAGATCGGTTCCTGGAGGAATGTTAGATCAAGAGATACTTCTCATCAACAGTGAATCGGCTTACCCATGATATCAGCCTGGGCACGAATCGCCACCAGACGGTTGATGTGCTCGCTGATCGGGACAAGCACCTTGCCAGCCATATGGCCGCACTTCTTCGTACCAGGAGCCTGATCCTCGATGTGGATACCGGCAGCACCACGCTCGACGAAGAGCTTGGTGAGCTTCATGACAGCAGTCAGACCACCATGACCGGTGTCGGCGTCAGCGATGATGGGGCGCAGGTAATCGACATTGGCCACCTTGGCGCGTTGGTTCTTGGGGGTGGTGACACGCTCCTCACGCTGTTTCCGGTCATGGAAAAGCTGTGCCATGAAAAGCTGATTGACCTTCCGAGGAACGGTATCCTAAATCATACTCATCAGCGGGGGTGCTTTTCATACTCTTGAATCCTCAAACCTACCATAGGGTAGTCCGCCAGATCGGGGGAGGGCTCATCGGTCGAAGAAGCAGTCGACGAGCTCTGCCAGCCAGAGACATAGATGGTGTCGAGGTACTGGCACATCTGGGTGATCATAGTCGGCTCGAGACAGCCATAGGTGAAGCTGGCTTCCTTGTTCTATTCACATTCGATTAGTATCTGAGCCACGCAATCCTTTGCTCTTTGGACCTACCTTGAAGTTGTTCTCCAGGGTATTCCACAGCTTCTTCGCCTGTGCGGAGGATGGGTACTCAATCTTCAAGTTGCCACGCTTGGCCACGATCTGTTCCGCCGTAAAAGGGCGCTTGGTGAATCTCCACCGCGAATCCTGCCACCAGTTCTTGACGGCCTGAACCTCCGCCGCGAACTGACGGTCCTCATCCTCGTGTAGACCCATGTTGAATACAATAGAGACAGATCAAATGATACAATATATATTCACTTGAGCGAGATACAGGAATTCCGCGCAAGGAAAAAGAAAGAGGGTCAAAACGGGGAAAAGTTAAAAAGAGCCAGGAAACGTCGTACTTATTTACTTTGCGAATGCGTCACAGTCGGTAAACTCTCGGTTGACCGGAGTCCGCTGTTCTACCTAGGCTGAGCTGAATGGCGGGATGCGGGTACGCTTCGGGAGAGAGGATCCAGACTCTGCGGATCCTCGGTCTAATGGACCTTTGACTCGGCGGTGTTACAACCTGCATGAAATGGAGGAGTTCTGGTGAAGGATCACATATATACATATAAATCTATTCAGCATTTGATATCTGATAAATACCTCTTCTGATATTCTTCATGTACATTCATGGTTGGAATTCATGGACGCAAACATCGGCATGACGGGATAAATGACGTCGTCGAACATGTGCATCCGGATGACAATACCTGGTACTTTCACGTGCATGGCGTGGCGGACATGATCTTCATGCCTTCTTCACGTCGAGTCGGTGCAGGGATAAGTTCAAATCCATGATACCTCTCATTCTATAACCTCTGAATCTATCTCCATACTTCTTTTGTCCTTTTTACATGATATCCCTTGTTCTGAACACCGCATCAACATGACCTAGATCACCCATCAAATCTGAGTCATCAATACCATCGTTTTGCCCCGGTATTCGGCGTATCTCCACTGTCACTAAAGCCATCAATGACTTGAACTCGCAATCAAGATCCGAACGTCCATGTTAGCCCCAGAACCAAGATATTCCTTAAATACTCTCCCGCTTCTATATACATTCCCTATATCCCCCGGAATACAGCGAATTCAAACCGGAGGAATTATCTGCCCCACCGCCATGGTGAAATGACTCAGTCTAACCATCTTGGTTAGACCTCGGCTCATCTGCGCTGACTGCGCCTCTACTGTACGACGGAGTACTTGGTGCCCGATCCATCTGATTGAAGATCACGAGCTAGCGCGTTTTGAGCTGGTGATCTCCGTTTTGAAACGTCGGCAGTATGTAACTATCGTCTTGTAGATAAGAGTTGATCAGTAACACATGTTAAATTCTACTGCCTCTTTGGCCAGATCAATTAAGAAATGGTCTTGACACATGCAACTCACTTTAAGTAATGCAAAGAGAGGTATGGAGGATGTATTACTACCTCATCAGGACCACGTCAAGCCAACTGTCATGACGAGAAGACCTCGGCGAAATAAGGAAAACAGCTAGTATCAGTACACGTATGATTGTCAAACTAAATACCTAGGCACGAAGCGGCAGGCAAGCCAAATCTACGGAGTAGAACTTAAACATTCAATACTCCTGTTGTCTCTCGGACCTTACTCGGAATTGAGTACTTGCCGAGCGGAGCCGGGTTATTTTCGCGGGCTGTTCATAGATCACGACTATATACAAGGTTTTGTTTCATGAAACTGCCGAACGTGGAATTTGTTTAAAAAGAATACTTGCAATGTTTTAAAAATGTAGGTTTTATAACTAAATGCTGTCATCAATCCATCCACGTCTCGCATCGTAACGGAAATAGCAATCTCACAACCCAAGCCTGTACAGGTCATTCTCGCTCGGCCAATTTGTTTTCAGCGGGCATTCAAATGCAGCTCTGAGGACAGATATATTGTAACCAAGTGAGTCCAGGGCCCACAAATGTCACCTCTAGATGAATGTTTGTGCAGTTTTCCTATCGTTTCGTCGCTCGGTTCCTTCTACAGGAGCTTAACATCAAGGAATACAAGCCAGACTCCCAAAACAAAAAGCATTTTTTCATTCTGTTCAGTACGCATCCTGTGCGGTGACGGCCTTGTGATACGTCTCCCACGGCGTGATGGCGCCCAGCGAGCGTCGCATGTGCGCGTTAAGAATCTCCAGTCCATAGACGTAACTGGCATTGACCCAGCCAAACCTAACATATATTAGCCCATGCATCATTAAAATCAATTGTCTCGGCAGGCCGACTCACCCTTCACGTGGAGCACCCTTGAAATTGGTGCCTTGGTTTCCGTACTCGGCGTCGACTCGGTGGGGATCAATTGGCCTGGTCACATCATACTTTTCCACAACCACTCCGTTGAAGTCAACGAACGCCTTCGTAATCATGTACAGCCACTTGTATGCTAGTCGCTCCGCATCCTCCTGGTATCCATAGCGCAGGAAAGCTGTCCATGCAAGCATCTGCTGCGGTGCCCAACCATAAGGATAATCCCATTGCCGATTCGGTCGCTCCAGGCCCACAGGGCCTCGAGATTCCTCTGATCCCGAAACCAGACCACCGTATGCTTCCAGTCGAGGCAGTCCCTTGGAGACCATCACAGCGGCCTGAGCAGGCGTGGCGAGACCAGCCCACATCGCCCAGAAGGTGGTGGCTGTTTCGTACGCCTGGCGCTCTTTTTTGACGGTATCATAGTCGAAGAACATACCCTTGTCTCCGTCCCACATCAACCGGTCCATCGTCTGCTTGCGCTTCCGGGCGCGACGGTCCCATGCGGCCGAGGTCTGGAACTCGACATCCCTGGTCACAGCAGTGCGGAATTCAACTGGGATGTCCAGCTTGTCCTTGAAGTGGATGCGAATGATGCGTGCGATGTCGGCTTCATATTTGTACAACAGCGAATTCAAATCAACAGTGGCCATGTTGCCACACACGCGCTCCAACCGGTAGCTGGTATCATGACCAGACTCGCGCACAGCCCGGTCGTGCATGAAGTACTCATCGAGTTCAGGCTCAACCACAGTACGAGCGTTGTAAGCCTTGACAAACTCCTTGAATGTCATACCATGCTTCTCAGCATACGGCGTGAGGATGTGAGTGAAGTGAGTCGGCTCCGTCTCAGGCGGGACGCCCCAACCCTCGGGGCGATACCTCGAAAGACCAGTCTCAGGGTCCAGCCGTGGCTCAACGGCCCAAATGGTAAAGTACTCCTTGATGGCCGCGAGTACTGCATTTCGAAGGAATTCAAGCGAGTCGGGCTCAGTCTTGATCCGCTCATACACTCGCAAAGCCATGTCAGTCAGGAACGGAGGCTGAGACCGATTCAGGTAGTAGGATCGGTTGGCGTTGAGAATCTTTCCGTAATGCTTGATGCAAAAGCAGAAGTTGACGACCATACCCTTGGCAAGGTCCACACGATCACTAACCAACAGCCCAAGAGATTCCATGTAGCTGTCCCATCCGTAAAGCTCGTTGAACCGACCTCCCGGCACCACGAATGGGACGCCAAAGAACTCGTCCTTGCCCGTTGCAGCATCATACTTGGTTTCCATTGCCAAAGCCAGCAAGCCGGGCTTTTCATTGAGCTTCATCACATAGTCTGGTGTGATCTCTGCTTCTAGCATCTGCACATCCAAGCGCAGCTGCGGGTTGTCTTTTGCGATCTTCGTGTAGTACTCGAACTGCTCTGGAGCACCCGGTGGAATATAGATACGAGGTCGAGGATCCGAAGTCCAATCCTTAGGATCTTTACCTGCCACCTCGATGTTCGAGCCATCGATACGCCGAGTGAGTGCTTTCCAAAAGGAGTTTTTGATCAGTCGGGACAGTCGGGACACCGGGTTCTCGCTGAGGCGGACTTCGTCAAGGATGATGTGCTTGCGACCGTAGTCTTTCGCAATCGTGAGCTCCTGCAAGAGATTCGATAACATGTAAGTCCCGCGTACGTCCACGCGTTTGAAGCCTGAGGACCCGGCAGTTCCGACCGAAAGCACCTGCGATGGTTAGCAGTCATTTCAGATATCATCCATCAATCCACATACTTTGGGTCCCACATCCTCAATTGTAATCTGCATGTTTTTGTCCGTGTCTTCTTGCTTCAGTAGAGACTCGAGTGTCTCATCCACCTCGATAAGGAACTTGCGGGGGTTTGCAGTCGCCTCATCTGATCGGAGTCAGCTTTGGGAAGCACTTTGAAATAATTGGGATGACCAGCATACCATGACTGCCTCGTCGAGACGGAATATTACCAATCACCTCGTGGACGTTCTCGCGGTTGAAGTCCTTCACACTCTGTGGCGAGAACACACAACGTTAGTGGGCGCGGGGTAACACACAAGCATGGTGGCTGCTTACCGTGGAAAAAGCGCGTCTACGATCTCCAATCCGCGACAGAGAATCTCCATTTCCATAATAGATATCTGGATGAGAGAATGGATCAAGGGAGCCAGCGCGTTCGCGCTCATTTGAGGAGCTCATGGTCTCTGTATAGCGGGGAAAGAAAGTGCACAATCCAGCGACTGTGCGTCAGATAAGGTTGTCCACACCGACTCTCTGCGCTTTGTCTTTCTCTTCAGAGACGCTCCAAACGACCCGTCGAATGAGAACCCCGTTGGGTATCGATCGTATAGGGAGATCTGGATTTTAACGATGATGGTGGGGTCGATCGTGTCACTGTTGGGCAATAATACTCGCGCTCTGGCTTTCTTTGTCGTACGCAAGGGCCAACCTTGGAGGCAAGAGCAAACAGGCTCGGGTAAAATGCAGGGATTTTAAGCGATCTTGGAGACGAAGAGTTGTTGTAAAAATCTGAGCTGCTGTGAACCGGGCGTTGGTCGGATGATCTTCGACAATGACGGCATTCCCACGATGATGTCGCCGCTCCACTTTTGTTGATAAGCAATGATAACAGCGGCAACTTGGAATCGTGGGGGCAATAAACAGTGAAAACCCTAGCTATTGTTACAAGGGATGATTGAGAGGCCTTTTAGAGGTGATTGACCACTACTCGGGGTTATCTAGAGGTAAGAGGCATGTGTCAGCTCATGTAGCCCGGCACGAGTCCTGAGCAAGACCTAAATGAATCGGAACCTTGAGGAATTCGTACGGCTCATCGCGCGGCGAGTTTTCGAGGGGTGAAATTTAGGAGCGGATTTTGAAACTTTGTGGCTTTTGAAGCCAGAGGGAAACAAATACAGTAAAAAAAGTAAATGGCCTGTCCAAGTGATTCCCTAAATTACAGGCACACGACCCAATTCAAGTCCACATTGGGACCCGCAATATACTCGGCTCGTACAAGAAACATTAGGTATGCCATTGATCCCTACAAATGCGTGACCCGATCAGATCTTGGCGGCGATCGCACTACCTCCGTCCACCGTGATAGTCGCACCATTCACGTAGGCACCCGCCCGACTGCTCAGGAACAAGCACGCACCGGCCACATCTTGCGGAGTTCCAATCCGGCCCAAAGGTACTCCAGCTTTGATGGTCTCGCCAAATGTTTTGAGGGTAGCCGCCATCATTTTGCTCTGGAAAGGACCACAGGCCAAGACGTTGGAGCTGAAACCAGTGTTAGTATCACCATCCACGAGTCAGCAGACCGGAATTCTCACGTAATGTTACGCTTGCCCAGGTGATTAGCCAGAACCCGACTCAGATGGTGCAAGCCAGCCTTGCTGGAACTGTAGGCAAAAGTTTCGAGGGAAGGCACCCGAAGACCATCAATGCTTCCAATATTAATAATGCGCGCCGGATCATTGGGGGCCGACGCCTTTTCCAGTAATGGGGTCACGAGTTGCGTGAGATCGAAGACCCGGTGCAGGTTGAGGGTAAGAACACGGGTAAACGCAGCAGTAGGATACTCGTCGTACGGGGCGCCCCAGTTCGAGCCGGAGTTGTTGACCAGGACATGAAGCTCTGCAAATAGCAAACATATCAGCGCTTGTGCTCGGAAATATATAAGGTTGAAGGTTCCAGACTGGTCTCCCGCTTGCCCAGCTCCTCTGCCAGCTTCTTCACGTCGTCGTATTTGTAGAAATCGGCAGGGATGGCATGGGCTGTGCCTTTGCCAAGGGCGTTAAGCTCCTTAGCAGCTTCATCGCAAGCTTTCGCATCGCGCGACGAGATGTAAACAGTAGCACCGTTTGTCACATAACCCTCTGAAATCATGCGACCGATACCCTTAGCTCCACCGGTGACCAGCACCACTTTGCCCTGGAAAATAGTTAGTCTCGTGAATAGAGTGATTGCCATTGAAATCACACCTTGACATCGAAAAGACTCTCTGCATCCATGGCTGTCACTTATCTGTTAAAGGTCCAAACAGCGTGAACCCATAGCTTTTGAACTCCCCGCCGTTGTACTACTGCTTACCCGACAAACCGAGCGGGCGAGCCGAGGCTCATCGGTCTTAGGTTTCTCCGAAATTTTCCCCATTAGTCCTGATTGGGAACACAGTTAGGGCAGTGCGGTCAGGGTTTCGCGGGGCGGATGTGTTGTTGTTGAGCCAAGTGTTTCCTTTAAGCTCGAGAAATTCTGCGTCACATCTGCCGTCATGGATGAGCTCCTTGCTAAACACCGCAAGGAACAAAAAGATCTACAAGGGCGCATCACTCAGAAGAAGAAATCAGCCACCAAAAAGACCCGCAAAGGCATCAATGATGAATGTGATCGGATGCAGAGAGAGCTCTCCGAGCGGCATCAGGCTGAGATTGCACAGTTGAATGGTGAACCATCTGAACCAATTGAATCACTCGAGAATCTTAGCTTGGAGGACGGCACACCGGTCGATGGAAAACCGGAGGAAGAAACAACTACGCAATCTCCCGCCGATCCAGACCTTGCCCCCAATCCAGACTCCGAACCAGCTTCCACTCGAACCAAGAAACCCAATCGGCAAAAGGCCCGCCTTGCCCGTCGTGCGGCAGAGCAGGCAGCCCAAGCCGAAGCGGCCGCTGAAGAAGCTGCCAATCAGAAAGACTATCGTGGTAACGAGAAAGAAGTCATGGATGCCGTTTTCAAACGGCTGGGATTAAAGGAAGTTGAGGTCAACCCGGATGGACACTGTCTCTACTCTGCGATTGCCAAGCAGCTGGATGAACATGGACTGGGTTTACGGCCAGACCCTAGTCGAATCATCCTCCAGCCCACAACCCAATCTCGAATTGAAACTGTTGCCTCACCCCAACATGATGGGTACCGGGCCGTGCGTGCAGTAACGTCAGATTTCATTGTGCAGAATAAGGACGACTTTGAGGCGTTCATGGAGGAGCCATTGGATGAATATACTCGAAAGATTAAGCTTACGGCAGAATGGGGTGGCCAGCTCGAGCTGCAGGCTATTGCCCGGGCCTACGGTGTCGACATCAATATCGTGCAGAGTGATGGAAGAATGGAGAAGATTGAATCGGGCGATATGAACAGCTTTGACGAGGAAGAAAAGCGCAAGCGCGTCATTTGGCTTGCCTACTATCGACACTCTTATGGGCTTGGCGAGCACTACAATGCATTGTTCAAGTCTTAACCCAATATAAAAGACGCCAACAGTCTGTCGGTTTGTATTTTGGATTTTGTCCAAGATCGACAAACCGGTCTCCTGGGTCATTTCTTCTTGTTCGTGTGCCGCTCCCGTGCTGGCAGATCTAGTTACGTCGGCGCCAAATAGATACTCTGTCATGGATGACTCCGTTCTCACCCTGGCCCACCTCATGCGTCCGTTCAGGCTGCCAATGGGCCACCCTTTCCAGACCAGCCTTGCTCGGTCCGCGCAATGGGTCCTGTTTGACCAGCCCGTTGGCTCCATAGGGGATATCCTCCCCCGGGTGACTCAAGTGCTCCATATAGGCCTCCGACGACGATGGAAATGGAGGTCCTGAGCTCTGAGGGTCCTTGTGCCGGGGAAATTCAAGGCAGATCAAGTTTCCACTCGGCGACGGGGCCAAGAGCTGGGTGTGACGAAGTGCCCATTTTGGGCGAAGCTCCGGGCTCAGAGCACAGAAGAACTATACACACAGTCAGAACAAGAATGACAAACATCTAGAATGATTCCAGCAATCAAAGCCCAAGTCGGCGCAGTAGCCCAGACACAGACGTAAAAGTCAAAACCCAGCATCGGTCCGGCGAAATTGCTTACCGTATAGTCGTAAATCACATCAAATCCATTCAACGGCACCCCAATGCTCTGCAGCCACGCATCGTCAAAGAAGTCACCCTGCACGAAAACCACCTTCCCACTACCAACGGCCTGGTCTCGAACTCGATACCAGCTGTGATTCTCGGCCTCTTCCTTCTTGCACGCCTCCACGGCAGTCGCGCTATACTCGAGACCATAAGCATCAAAGCCGAAGCTCGCCAGCAAAAGGACATCAACGCCCCTTCCACAGCCAGGGACTAAGGCTTTACGCCTGTACGACTGGCCCTTTGCATCCTGGCCAATGGCGGCACCAATTGTGCCCCGCCGCTGGATCAGGGCATCTTCTAGGGCCGGATTGGGGAAGCCCCTGTCCCAAGGCAGGCTGTCGCCTTTATCCCAGAGAGAAGCCCAGCCATCGACGTAGCGGTCGCCTTTGTACTGGGCCAGGTGGGCCTGGACGTCCTTGGGATCGATGGGGGTGGGAGCTGTCATGATGGTTGTTGTTGTGGTGGTGGTTCGGGTAAGTTGCGGGGAGAAAAAGAGCCGTCAACAATTGACAATTGTTTCGAGTCCACTTCTTGCAGAAGATTTCCGAACCAGATCGAATTGTTGGATTCTAGTTGACTCTACACCGTCATTCAGTGTTGAATCCATGGTGGGCTTATTAATCACCTCCTTGCAGCGAACATGTTGAGTTCTGTAGTCCGAGTACGGAGTACGTGCCGCTACGTCATGTTTGGTGAGTATTTCAGTGGGAGTTGCCACCACTGTTAGAAGTTCCAAGTACTTTGGGGATGAATTCGATATTGAAGGGTAATACATATCAAGGAATCTTTGGATGCAAATCAAAATCAAGAATTCAATAGTTCATTAAATATGTAGACAAGTGGCATTTTGGAATTTCGTCCGTAGTGAGCGGAAATAAAAACAATGTTTCAAAAATCAAGATAAAGAATCTACCAAACGATGGCTTAGATGCGATGACATATTTATATAGTCCTGTCTGATGTCATTGGCAACCTTGACATCCCGACGTACAGCGATCATTCAGTGAGTATAATTCGTGATCTGGACAAAACACAGTTATACTATGCTGAAGACGAATAAGTACAGGGTCAATATAGCAGGTAGTCAATCACTTTTCATCTATCGCTCATCATGAAAACTATCAAGAGCTAAACAGAGGTCCCGAGGTCGCTGTCAATCTTCTTGTCACTCGCGTGTTGAACCCCCGGGTTCAACCCCTCATTCAGAAGCATCCACTCTTTACTAGCGGAACCCCGGCACGACAACGCTCAAAGATGACTGGCTCCGTGAATGCTGGGGAGCCGAACTTTAATTGCGACCCCTCTTGAGTTCACCGGATATTAATCCTTGCGACGATAGACGATTCACCGGTCCGTTCATTATGGATCTAACCCTCGGTGCCCGTCGGCGCACCTCGGTAATTCCGCTGCACCAGCCTTGAGGTGAACCTGTGAATATCGGCCATCGCACGATATTCCTAAAGCGTTCTGGAAGTCTTCCCCATATTATCCGTTGAGGACGATTTCAAAAATTGCAAATCCGATTCGTGCGCGGAAAAGGCTGTGCCTGCCACGAACTTGATACTTGGAGAGGATCCACGCCTTCCCTTTTTGCCTTGGCACATGGGATCCTCAGCTCGCTACTTGCAGCTGTTATCCGATCAGTTTTAGTCTGATCTCATTCACATTGAGCCATCCCTGGCAGATGAAGAGATATCTTCATCACCATCGTCGAATCGGCGTGTGCATCTCCTATCCTTATTGATCGACAGATATAGCTCCAAGCCCGATACTAAACTCAGTCTTTCTGGTCACTGGCTCTATCACGGCCAACTGGAACACTTTCTTTGGCTCTCATTTGTTTTCATCACGTTAGCACTTATCGCTCCTCGCCATGCAAAAGGATGCCAAAGACACCGACTTTTCGTTGGCTCTCCCGACTTCTTGCTTCAGAAATAGTGAGGACCGTCAATCATACACAGGTCAGCAAAATGAGGACATCGATGAGACTATGGCGCGGTCGCGAGGCTCTAGCATCAAGATTGATGGATCTGAAAAGATTGACCCTGAATCGTCACCTCCACTGTCTCGTCAGTTGACCGAACTTGAACCGGCTGTCAAGGTACCTCGGAGTAAGCGAAGAGGATTGCTGGGTCAGTTGGCTCTGGTAGCAGAGATCGAGAATCCAAAAACCTACCCTCGAAGGATGAAATGGTTCATCACGTTCATCGTTGCATGGGCTGGAGCCATGGCACCAATGGGCAGCTCGATCTTTTTCCGTGAGTCTTGCGTCCGAATCATACATATATGATACTGATGCAAGTTCAGCGTCTCTTTCTCAAGTAACACGAGAGCTCAACACAACTACTACCATCAGCAATCTTTCAATCGCCTTGTACATGCTCAGTATGTCGATCTTTCCTCTCTGGTGGTCCTCCTTCAGCGAGCGGCTTGGTCGGCGGACAATTTACCTCGCTTCGTTTGCCTTGTTTGTGGTCTTCAACTGTCTCTGTGCCATCTCCGACTCGATTGCCATGTTGATTGTGATGCGAATGCTCAGTGGAGGTGCGTCCGCGTCTGTTCAAGCTGTCGGTGCAGGAACTATCGCAGATCTGTGGGATATCCAAGAACGGGGGCGTGCAATGAGCATCTTCTACCTAGGCCCGCTCTGTGGACCTCTTCTCGCTCCTATATTTGGCGGTCTTTTGGCCCAGCGTTGGGGCTGGCGAAGTACTCTGTGGTTCCTTGCAGCCTGGGGAGCCGTCACCGTTGTCTTTATCTTCTTTGCTTTACCGGAGACCTTGGCTCATACGAAGCCTGTCCTTCCTGATCTCGTTGATGATGACGGAGGACCAATATCCCGCCCTCTCAGCCGGGTGTCCTCTCGCCAGGTAGTGCGCTCCACGACCCGGTGGCTCAAGATGCTGAAGATTGTTTTTATTGATCCACTCAAAATTGTCCTTTACTTGCAGTACATCCCCGTGGCCTTGAGCGTGTACTACGCGAGCATTGCTTTTGGCTCGCTTTATGTCTTGAATATCAGTGTGGAAGACACTTTTAGCAAGGCGCCATATAACTTCAGCACGATCATCGTCGGGTTGCTTTACATTCCCATGTCCTTGGGCTATTTCGTCGCGAGTATGTTTGGCGGTCGGTGGATGGATAGCATCATGCAGAGAGAAGCGAAGAAGGCCAATCGGTATGACGTTAAAGGCCAGCTCATTTATCACCCGGAGGATCGAATGCGCGAAAATGCCTGGCTGGGCGCTTTTCTCTACCCGGCAGCCCTGATTTGGTATGGCTGGTCGGCGGACAAGGGAGTCTTTTGGTTGGTTCCAGTAAGTGGCCTTGATTTGATACTATTGGCAGTAGATGGCTGACTATGACAGATGATCGCCAACTTCTTCTTTGGCATCGGGTCTCTGCTTATTTTCACCATGGTCACCACCATGTTGACCGAATTCATGCCGAAAAAGTCCTCGGAAGGCGTGGCGCTGAACAACTTCATGCGGAACATTTTCTCATGCGTGGGATCTCTCGTCACTGCACCGATAATCAATGGTATTGGGAATGGTTGGCTCTTCACCATCTTAGGCCTCGTGAGCTTTGCCAGCAGCTCAGTTATCTTTGCGATGCGAGTCTGGGGCCCACGTTGGAGGCAAAAGATGGAAGCGCACATGCGATGATTCATGTTTACGGGTGCATTTTCTGGCGTCTTTTCTGGTCTTCGTTGTTTACACTTTCATTGAGTTGCGGCATCAGGTCTAGTATCCACACGGGTCATAGACTTCCCACTTGCATATTCATATCGGTGCCATGGTCTTTGCTGATGTTGACACTCGACTTTTTTCTGTCCTTTCATCGTCAGTGGTCAAGCAAAGCTTCTCATGTTGCCAGCAGTCATAGATAATACCACGGAAGTTTCGAGTCCTCAAGATGTATACCGATTTTTCTCTGCAGTGCAATACGCACTGATATGAGCCCCTCCAATCCCCACACCCTAATCATCGAGTGGGGGAGCACGGAATCTGCATCCTGCAAAGCGTGTCAGTCTCGAAAAGCAGGGCACCCAATCAGACCTGCTATCGCATTCGAACCGATAACATGTTTGCTTAGGCAAGGGTTCATCCTGGATAAGTATAGGTATCATATAGACAGGGGGTATTTGTGCCCTTCGGCGACCCCCGTCGTTTCTCTCCGTGGGTGCGCCACGCCCACTGGCCAGAACACGTCCACTG
>JAXQJW010000015.1:0-40776 GCA_037042135.1 Penicillium sp. PG113-03A | reverse complement strand
GAAAGTTCTTGGAGTGACGATTGGGTAATAGGAGGGAAAGAGATGAGGTGACTAAAGTTCCGCTTTCTAATTAGAATCTGAGTTGGAGGAGTCTTCAACTAGATAATGGATGGTTAAGGTTGCGAGGATGCGTAGCTCTTTCCCTGGAAGCTCAGCGATTTTCTCAGATACCAAGCCAGCAGTAGAGTTGATCGTCGATTCCTTCCTCAATCAAACATATATCCGCAAACTCAATACCCCCGTGTAATTTAACATCATCATCATCATCCACCCAACGAAGCCAAATATACTGATTATCCGAATCGATCCAGCTGATGCCCTTAAAACAGTCGGAAAGTATCCCCTTGGCTATCTCCCACACCGGTGCACCAGCACCGAAGGCTTGCGCAATGCTACCAAGCCAACGACCAATGTCGTACGGGTCCGCATCAATCAATTCACTCACTACTGATTTCTACATGTCTTTCAGGCTGCTTGGAAGATTATCTTGTGCATCAAGAAAGTCTTCCACGCTTAGTCCACATTCCAGCAGCCTTTGAACCGAGACTTTGTGCTTCACGTAGTTCTTCGGGATCTCTCGTTCGAACAGGTATTCATATTTGAAGACGTTGGCATCACTCTTGTGTTCTTCGGAATGTTTTGCAAGTTCATAGGCATGATGAGGCTTCACTTTGGCACCATCTGGCACAAATATCTTTCGGATCCTCCGCTCCTCCCAGAGCACAATATTTCACCAAGGCACGATGTAGCGCTTCGAGGGGTCGCACGGTAATCGAGATAAGTGCAGTGCGAACTTGATTTGCTCGAATCTTATGATTCTCAAATTCATGGAGCAGTTCCTGGTGCGATAACACATTGGAGGTGCCGGCGTATTTTCCACATCTCAGTCCACCGGCACTAGATGAAGAGTAGCAACGATAAAAGTATCGACCCTTGAGTGAATCCATGCAAGTATCACGCGGGACCCGTCCGCGCCGCAGCAGCCCACGGCCACGCAGAAAGACGCGATCGAACTGGACGCCAAAATGATCGAATGGAAAAGCGAAAATAAAAGACTGAGGGCAGATCTTATCATGGAGTACGGCCAGTTAAAATGCGCCAGTCAATCCGGAGACATACGTTCCAAGGAATTGCAGAGGCTTCAGAACAAGATCAAGTCGAGACGAAAGAAACTCCGATTCGGCGAAACGGGAACTCCGCGCTGGTTTCTTCCGTGATATCGGCAATCGTATCATTGAGAGCAATCACATTTACCCCCGATGACAGCCGAATCCAGCCGGAGAGGACTGAGCTCGCCAACTTAGAGTTTCAAAACCGAGATGCGGATAATATTGACGAGACTCTGTTGATTGAAGACCGGATTCGTTCCTTGGAACTGCGACTGCGACTTCACAAGTTCCATGTGCCCCGTGGTCTGAAAGCCCACATTCGATTCAACGAAACTACCGTGGACGTTTCCTTGGACAATAAAACAGAGGGACCGGAAGTCATCAAGCCGAGGCCTATTTTGCAATGCCCAGTATGCTTGGCACGTACGGAAGATCTTATCCCTGCAGCAAGGAATTACCACTATGCTCGAAAAGATGCGCTCCAGCAGCAATTTGCGACCCACGAACTCCCAATGTTTCGATAGACCCGGCCGACGATGTGATATTCCCGACTGCAGCTTTGTTTTCCCTTCATTGAATGGCTATAAGCAGCATCTGTCTAAACACCACAATATATTTCTTTGATGGAGTTACCCATAAACAAAAGAAAATTTCAATAATCTCTAGGCATAAATGAAATAGACACAAATTATGTAAAACTTGAACCAGTATATCAAGGTAATGAAAAGCTTTCATGAAATGAATCCACCTGTGTCATGACGTACATTTACTATATACTGTGAGTCTAGCGAACATATTTTCTAGTCTGAAGTTTCTCAAGTGTAAAACCTGATATCAACAAGTGGCCGGATGGTGTAGTTGGTTATCACGTGTCGTTAACACCGACAAGGTCCTCGGATCGAGCCCGGGTCTGGTCATTATTTTTTGTCCCGACGCACCCATTTCCCGCTAGACACCGCGCTAAAGGCAGAAATCCCTATGTTTGCGACACAAAAATATTGATGTGATATTCCCGGTGGTAATCAGCTTCATTTGTCGATTTAATAAATCATCTTTCTTGAGATACCAGACTATAAAATGTTTGAACAGCATAATTCTCGCGATCCTTTTGTTCGTAGTATTCGCTCGATATATTTTAGTCCAATAGGACATACATTGAGTTGTCACTGGGCGTTTCTGGCCAAATAACATCGGGAGTGGGATCGGAGACGAAGACGAGCTGGCCTCATCTAAGCGGCAAACTAAATTGAGTCTAGGTATTGCGGTTTTTTGTTACCTTTAGAAGCCAATCACAGTTGGTATGGCTATGTTTCAGTCCCTCTTTAGAATGCTTTAGCGACCTCGGGACGACCTTGCCAAGTCTTATTTACGACATCATCACTGAACCTTTCAATCTGACTACGCGTTTGGGCACTTTTGCCACAATACCCATTAAAATATAGCCGCGGCATCGAGTTATCCTATAATGTACGTCGCTAAACCTGACTTGGGTTTCAGCCATTTCGTTTTTGGTCACTTTTTCGATCTAATGAATCCTTTGCAGGTCCCGTCCTTTAGATTCAAACGACTCACCAGCAATGAGTGATGACTATTCTCGCAACTTTACCCCTCTATGCCATTGAGGCTCTAGGTGCTGTCCTCAGATTGTAAGTTCTGTCTTTTGATGTGAATGAAGCGGTATCTAACCAGAGAGTGATTTATAGCATTGCTCGGTTTCAACGTCTAGGCGCTCGTCATCTTCAAGCAGACAATTATATAATGTTTTTTAGTCTTGTGTGGTATGCCGTTCTTTGTGTTGCCCTCAATGAAGTTCCAAGGAGGGGGCTCAAACCTGATAGCAACAGCAAATATTGATTCGATAACTCTTTCTATCTACGAAACTGGTGACGGGCAGCAAGTGGGGTTTTGCTTCAGAATATGCTTTCGTTCTTGCTATCTGGAGTTACAAAGCATGTATGCTGGGTGATCTATGCTCGAATTACCGCGGGTTTGAAGCAACGCAAAATCATCAACTATGCTGCCGTCTATGTTGGACTTGGTTTTATCGCTACAGGACTTTCGCTTTTCCTCATGTGCCGCGCTCTCTCCGAGTATTGGGCAGTCCCCATGCCTAATTGTAAGGAAGAACATTCCCTCCCCCTTGGAATAGAATTCTAATTTTCGAATTTCGCGAGACCAATGTTCATCTTATCAGCATTACGAAATAGTTCATGGGTGTATGTCGATTTCCGCTGATGTTACCATCCTTATTGTCGCCGTCCCAATGCTCATGCAGGTACAGTATGATAGAGAGTGTTGAACGGGAAGGATGGGGTTGAACCCGGATACAAGATAACCAGCTACTCCAACTGGCCAGTTGTTGAACGGTTTTTCATACGGTAAATTATGTCCGTGTTAAACGCACATAGACTAGTATAAGCGACACTAGAGATTTTAGCCCTATAGTAGGCTAGATAAGGACAGCCAAGACAGGCTAAGGGGTGCTATTGAGCTAGAGCTATATTTTATAAACCGAAAAGACAAAAACATAGAAGAAATATGACCAGTGCCGGGCTCGATCCGGCGACCTCATCGGTGTTAACGATGCGAGATAACCAACTACTCCAACCGGCCGCTCATTCAGAATGATAGACTGAGCGCGATGTGATCACGTGTTGTAGCGTGACCCTAAATATTTTAGTGAGGTATCATAGGGTATAATACCCGTTTTTCGGCCGAACTACGCAATAGCTTCTTTCTTCTCCGAGCCTTTTTATACACAGTTTGTGGCATCTTCAATAGAGTGTAATTTCGGGTTTAGCCCTTTACAACAGATACCAGTCGTATGTTAGCACAGGTAGCTAGGTAGCTACCAGGCTACGTGTGGTATTAGGCCAGGGCGAAAGTACAAGTAACAAAAACACAAAAACCAAAGGGGAAACCAAGGGAATTGACTAGTGCCGGGCTCGATCCGGCGACCTCATCGGTGTGAGCGATGCGAGATAACCAACTACTCCAACCAGCCAGGTGTCAAGGCATTAACTTTATTGACTATATCCGCCAAACTAGAGTGAGGAATCATTACTGTGAAGTAATTTCTATAGTACTCATGCAACTTGACTCTTTGAATGGATGGGAGTGAAAACGTTTGATCGTATATTATAAACTGCTTGATCATCTATTTACGGTCTTCTTAAAGTCCAACCTTGGAAGTATACACTCATGGTTTGACCAATGCTAATGGGATGGATATATCTAGGGACAGATGCGCCATGGAATGTATCCATGTAAATTGCATGTAAAGGGTTGCTTTAATGTGGTGTTGCCAGGAGAATTAAAGAGCTTGTCAACCCTAATACGGGTGTCGAGTTAAAACGGAGTCATTAGATTATACCCCAAGCACTGCTTTGATCCGAATCGATAACAAATCGATATCGTGTAGAGATCATTGCCCCGGTGTCAAGCTTTTTACTTTAATCATTCCAAAAATCAGATTTCTATACAGTATAGGATCTAGTCAAGTGCCCCATATCCTATTCCATTGTATTCCCCTATCTTTCACCAGATTAGCCATCATGACCTCCAGGGCTATAGATTCGTTACAACTACATAGACTGCTTACAAGTATTTCTCTGCCTCACTATGTAAATTTCGATGCTAAGGATTGAGCCAATCGCACCATATATATGAATTAGTCCAGAATACCCAAAACATTATCATAGTTATGTTATACTGCCTTAAATTCTCTCGTTGTCTAATTCTTAGATCCTCTATGCATTATGATTATTCATACCGTCGGCCATCAAGCATCAACAATTTCCACTGGGGGCGTAATCATCCCATCGGGTGGGTTCCCTTGCCGAGGCTGATCTTCGCCCGCAAAGAACAGCAATACTGCTTCAGCCGCAGCTTTGGAGTCGTCATCATCCCTCTTTCCGGGTACCAGCGCGCGCTGAATCTGCTCTTGATACAAGGCAACCAACGGGGCCGCCCAATTGGATCGCCTGGCAAATTCTTGACACATCTCGCTATTCACGAAGGTGTCAAACTCGAAATGGCCCTGGTATGTTAAGACACGGCCGGGGTTGTATAAGCCCTGGATAGGAGAGTGGGCACTACTACCCATGTTGATCCACGGGGCTGGCAGAGAGACAGTCTCACCCATTGCAGCAGCAGCAGCTAAAGCATCAGGCGTAGGAACGACCTCATCCCCATGAATCAGCTGAATCCGGAATGCCCTATTACCAGACGATCGAGCCAGAACAGGGAAGTATGATGTGAAAGAAGATTCCATCGTGATCGGGTGAATACCAATCTCGAAGCCCTTTGGTGAGGGCTTGACGTGGAACGTGGAGCGCATGGAATTACCTGCCGACTCGGCCAGCAGCGCTTGCGCAATAATCTGATGGCCGAAGCAGGAACCAAACATCTTTACGAGCGGGAAATTGGCATGCACCGTCTGAATGAAGGTCTGCAATTCCCCAATCCACGGATGGGGATCATACGCCGATGCACTCGACCCGGTAATTAAGATCGCGTCGATGGCGCCAAATGGACGGTCGGAATGTGGCTGCGTGGAGAATGGTGTCGTACGTAGTGATTCAAGAGGGGGCAGAGTCCTCCCCACGGCATCAAATGCCGTTACATGGACCGTAAATGGGCCATTTTGAAGCGGACAATCGGTCTGATTGTTGATGCGCTCTGCCGCTGACTGGAGCAGTACACGGAATTGCGAGCTGTAAAGACCACGTCGGGCATACACCGACAGACAAGGGACATCCGTATCTAGGACGGCGATATGGATGTGGCGCGGTGCCATATGCTAGCTTTATGTATGATGAGTGTGATTTATTGACAAAACTGGGTAAAGACAAGCAGAAAAGCGAAATGCCAACGCATATCGGCGAACAAATTGATAAGACGCGGGGTCGAATGCCTGAAAAATCGGGTGGAAAGTGCTGCCTTTATTAGGAGTCCATAGCTGTGAGTATTCATACAAATAGACCTAAACAATTGTGTAAAGATAAAATATTTGTAGTTGTAGACAACACAATAGGGTGGACATTGCCATTGTGCTATCCCGAAATAGTCGACATACTTCCAAGACTAAGTCTAAATCAATTCACTCAATCGCATCGAAACTTTGTTTCCTCAATCTGATTATTCGCCCGAGAGCTTTCCCTACTTATACCGTCTGACTAGCTGCATATCGGATCGGCGGCTATGACCCGCGTTTATCCTAGTGACGATCTGTGGAGAAGACATCTGTCGGCCGAGTGAGTGAAGTTGTTGCTAATCATGGACTTGTAGATGAGCCGCATGTAGATTCTATGAATGTAGTATATTCTAGTTATACCGCATTACCGAACTTAAAATTATTCTCATTCTATCCATTCCACTTCCAAATGAATTTTCAAATACTGAGCAAAACAAGAAGTATTTCTCTGCTGATGTGGTCCAAGAGATTCGCGATCGGCCCTCGTCATCACAACATCGATCCCCGCCAATTGCGCCATCCACGACCCAATCTTCCAATCACGACCACCATTGGACCCTGACGGGAAAGAATCCCTGATGATTCTGGTGTCGAGACATTTCCGGTTCCGCTTGTGATAGCATCATTCACCACATCATCCTATAAGAATGCAAATCGCAGCCCTCGCACGCCATAGCAGCCACGAGATTCCTCACTGCCCTGAACTACATCCAAGTCCAAGGTCGATCTCGGCCGGGAGTCACTCTATAAATACCGCCGGTCCAGCTTGAATTCAGCGGATCACCAGTGACTTTGACACTTTCTTTGACACACACTCCCACCATCATCATGGCTCCTGCTCTCACAGATGCTCTGCCGACAGCGCCGCATAATCTGGCCGGCTTAGCCCCGTTAGATATCTTCCCCGACGGACTGAAGACAACGGGTCAACATCCCCCGCTCTATGACCATATCTTGCCCTTTGACCGCTTCCCGCGCCAGATCACCGGTCCGACGGTCTGGAAAGCCGAGGATTATCGCGAGAACCCGGAAAAGTGGACGCATCAGTTCTCGCCAGAGCAGATTGACGAGCTCAGCGCCGCTTCCGATGCTTTTCTGGCGTCCAAGACTCCATTGACGGGCATCACCAAGGTTAGCACTGATACTTCCACAGCCGTATTCTAAGCACTGACGCTTTTAGAAAAACTTCATTCTTCCCACGCTGGCTAGCTTCCTGGAGGAGCTTCGTCTGGATATCATCGACGGAAAAGGATTCATTCTGTTCAAGGGCTTCCCCGTCGAGAAATGGGGTAACCACAAGTCTGCTGTCGCATACATGGGTCTGGGTACGTACCTGGGCTACTTTGTCAGCCAGAACAGCCGCGGCCACGTTCTAGGTCATGTCAAGGATCTCGGTGAGGACTCGACCCAGATCGACAAGGTGCGCATTTACCGCACGAATGCTCGGTACGTAAACCAAACCAGGTCCATCACAGCTCAGCAGCTCATGATCTTCTCTTGCAGTCAATTCTTCCACGCCGATGACTCGGACATCGTCGGCCTGCTGTGTATTTCCAAGGCACTCGAGGGCGGCGAGTCGGACATCGTCTCTTCACACCATGTCTACAACACCCTCGCCGTTGAGCGCCCAGACGTACTGAAGACTCTGACCGAGCCAATTTGGTACTTTGACCGCAAGGGCGAGACCAGCAAGGGTCAAGACGAGTTCATTCGCACGAGCGTCGTCTACCTAGAGCGCGGCGAGAACGGCCGCGTCTACACCAAGTAAGATCCATCTTCAAGTATCTCTCTTCTCAACAACTAACCGTACCCAGATGGGACCCGTACTACGTCCGCTCTCTATCCCGCTTCTCAGACACAGGCATCATCCCCCCGCTCTCAGATGCCCAACAAGAAGCCCTGCGCATCCTCGAGGAAACATGCAACAAACTCTCGCTGCATATGATCCTGGACGTCGGTGACATTCAGTTCCTGGCGAATTCTCATATCCTCCATGCCCGCACTTCTTACACTGATCATGCCCCGCCTACTCCACGCCGCCACCTGATGCGTCTGTGGCTGGCGACGCCGGAAAGCGAAGGCGGGTGGAAGTTGCCTTTCTGGGATAGTAATGAGAAGAAGCGTGGTGGAATCCAGGTTGATGATCAGGCACCTGTTGCGCCGTTGGATGCTGAGTAGAGGTGATATGAACTATGATGATTCTTGTAGATATTATTTTCAATGATACCTTTTATGATTATGTGTTTTAGGGTGATGGTTAGGGAGAGAGAAATTCTACAAAGCTAAGAATTGAAATTGCAATAGATTTCATTCTGATGCTGAGTAGAGATTGAGGAATAGAAAATCAAGGAGTTGAGATTTGAAATTGCAGTACATGTCATGTTGTTGCTCTCGATGCCGTCAGCTGCAGGAACACAAATTGCCTCTTTCCCCCGTGTTGATAAGATTTCCTTGAAAGTCAAAACTTGCAAATTTCCCAACCCAATTTCCCATGAAAGAAAACCCCAGAACCCAAATCATTGTGTGTGGCCAAGCAAATAATGCAACGACCACCACAAAAAGCATCAAAACAAACGAACAAAAAAAGATCCCCGCAATCCATCGAGAGCACATTTCAAAGCATCGAGTCATGATTGTATCAGCATCATGCACACCTACTGCAGATACCGCTGAGGGTTAACGACCGCCTTGAGTTCCGTCAGCTGAAGCCCGATATCCTTCAGCTCATCCTTCCTCGGTTCACACGGCATGGTCTCAATCTGCTTATCGAGCAGCCTCAGGCCCCGCTCAAACTGTATGGTGTCGCGGAGAATGGAGCGGTCTTTAGGGCGCAGGTTGCTCAAAATGTTCAGCATGCGTGGCGTCGATTTGAGAGCGAGTTCAAGCTGTTGCCATTCGAGGTCGGTCAGGTCAGTTTGGAAGCAGGCTCTGGCGAGAGAGGAGCGGACGGTTGAGCGGCGGAGCTCGTTGACCTTGCTGCATGTGGCCAGTTTTTCGGCGTGATCTTCAAATCCGGGGGTGCGGAGCAGTTCGCTCAGTTTCTGCGCGATGCGGTCCGACGTGTAGTCGGAGGATCTCGTCTGAGGCGTTTCTGGTGTCGGGATTTCGGCGACGTGGGGCCTTACTGGCGTCGGCGGAGGAGGTGGTGGGAAGACGATGCCTCGTCCCGGATTGGTGGGCAGCGTGGGCGGAGGTGGAAAGATAATGCCCTGGTGAAAGGGAACGGGGATCAATGGACCCCAAAGACGAAGGTCCTGCGAGGACATCGTCTGATTGGAGGGCATTGCGTCCGGTCTGGACGGCGACGAGTACGATGCGGAGGGTTTCTCCATGATGATTACTTGTTCTCAGATGATGGGGATGATGGTCAAGCTTGACAAAAAAGATGCTGAAGGCAGGAAGGTAGGGTGAAGAAGGAAGAAGAGAAGATGGCTTTATTTATAGGGAGTGATGATGTCGTCGGAAGAAGCTAGCGACTAAGCTGAAGCTTGCGACTAAGCAGATGCAAACAACAAAGCAGAAGCTAGCGACTAAGCAGAAGCTAACGACTAAGCAGATGCGAGCGACTAAGCAAAGGTGAATGAAGTATCAATACCAGAAGACTTAGGGCTATACGACGGAACGAGACCACGGGACACTATGACCGGAAAGCAAGTGAAAATCAAATTCATCATTCATACGGGGTATATGGATCGACTACAAACACAACGCCATCCACGCTCATGAAAAGTGTGCAATTACCTTGATCATTTAATGAACAAGCTTGTAATTGCCTCCACCAACAATCTCCAGCTTCCCACGAGAAATCATCTTGGCCAGGAACTCGCGTAAATCTTCATTGCTGAAGGGGAATCCACCGGGAACAACAATCTTCAGCATCATCACTATGCGCTGCAAAGGCATAGCACCCTGATTCGTGAGCATGCCAACGATGAACTGCCAGTACAGATTCATCTTTTCCATCGCAGCAGCTTCGGCGGTTTCCCTTTCCGCCGCTGCCGCCGCGGCTTCTGCAGCTGCAGCCGCCTCGGCTGTATCAGCGTATGGACTGCCGAATCCTTTTGCACCGGCACCACCCGCTCCATAGCTGGCACGTCGCTGCTCTTCCTCAGTGGGGAGATGCTCGAGAACTTGGAATGTGTCGCGGTGGACTTCGGCAAGAATGCGTTTGCTCACCCAGAACAGACAGGCACTGCGAACAAGGGAGGGAGCCATTTCCAGCTGCTTCGTGAGATCATCAATTGTCTTGGTGACGACCTCTTCAGAATCTTCCTGGAATGCGTGGATAACAGTAGCCTGCCAAGTGGTGACTTCCTCGGCAAACGAGCGGTCCTCCAGCTCCAGCTCCACCATGACTTGACCAAGGCTGTTGCGCCAGGTAAGTTTGCGGGATTGTTTAAGGGCTTCAAATCCAGTCGAGTATCGTTGTTGTAGAGAGGCAATTTCTTCGGGGACTTTGAATTCCTGATCTTGAACATCGGGCCAGAAGAAGCGCGACAGAATCTTGGCGTGCAGCTGAGGACGATCAATCCGCGGTGCTCGTTTGGAGGGAGCACGAGATGGAGGCTTCCCGAGCCCTTGATCATTGCGGATCACCAGGTCAACTCGCTTGGAATCGAAAACGTCCCGCAGCATGACCTCGCACGCCTGCAGGGCAGAGTCGCCAAAGCGCAACTTCAAAAGCTCGAGCACCAAAATCTCTTGATCGTAGTTCTCGCGTTTCTGCAGTAAACGACTGCCAAGAAGAACCTGCAATTCGTTGACAAAGAACTCCGTCGACTCGAACAGACTGATTAAGCTGTCGATCACATCCGAGCTCCTGGATATTTCGTAGTCTGAGGCTGCATCCGCTGGATCTGGCATCCAGTCCAGGTTATCCAGATCAAGTTCATTATTGTTGTTTTGTAGAGAGAACTGGTGAGCCTTGGTCAGCTCTGTCGCCAACTCTACCAAAGTATCACCGCTAGAGGGCGAGGTATGCGGCTCCGCGACTGAAGATTCAGCTAACAGACTACTAACGATGACCTTCACCGCATCATCGCGCTCTCTCAGATATCGCCGAATGGGCCGAGCGATACGATCGAGAAGAACCCCTTTTGGGTCCAAAAGGTTAAAAGCTCGGATGATCGATATGTAAACCTGCAAAATCTCCTTCGTCGAGGCACCAGGTTGCAGAAGTCGCTGTTCGAGAGTCTCTATGAAAGAATCTGTCACATAGGCTCGCGAAGTGGGATGTGTCGTAAATTGGATCAAATCTTCAATGGCACCTTCGCTTGTCGGCCATTCAACAATGATATCAAAGAGCTCACTGGTTCGAAGTGCTCCGAGTCGGGCAATGCCGATTTCTTGCCAACTTTCCACGTCGACGAAGCTCACATCTTGAGATACAGAGGTCTGGTCTCCCTTGGGAGGGGATTGGATGATGTTGAGAACCTGTACTACGAGCCGGGCAAAGATATTCTCTACCCAATGTCGCAAATGTTGTGTGACTGAGGTAGGCATTTCCCATTGTTCAGTATAGGCCGCGCGAACAAATTCGGTCATCATGATGTTCATCACTCTGGCGAACACCTTCTGGGCCTTGTCACCGCCTAGTCCAACAAGCTGCAACCCATTCAAAAAGGCTAACAGCCGATCACGAGTTATCGTGACCTGGTAATGCTCGGATTCGGTCATCATATGAGCCCTTGCCTCAGAGCTCTCTTGCTTCCAGTCCACATAAGAAACGGAGTACTGTCGATCCACCTCCATGCCATCCTGACCGGAATCCTCGAGACTGGATTTCTCGATCAAGGTGTCAATCCCCAAGATGATAGAAGCATCTTGCTCTAACTCCCATGCAAGAAGTGATGAGACATCCGACCATGGCAGTGAATATGAGACCACCATATGAAACCTCCGCAAGAGTTGGCTCAACACTTGGCTTTGTTCAGACGCATCGAGCAAGGGGAGGACATAGTGAAAGACCGGCGCAAGGTAGATTCGACGAGCGAGTTGTAGACAGTCCACGATTGTACGCAGTAGACCCTCTGGCTCGGGGGCTTTGAGAAGCTAAAGGCATATTAGCTTTTATATGAAACCAATTGCAATGGTACAAAGCCTACCTCGTGAAGCCCCCCTCGAAGATTTGCTAAGAAATGTCTCCGTATCTCCTCTCCATACCAGTCGAATAGATCTTTTAGCCCAATCACACTCGGTTTAGTCTTTGTTCGTTGAGAGGCAGCCGTCAAAAGAGTCAAAGCTTCACCAATTTCTTTGGTCGGGGGGCTCAGTCGGTTCCATTCTTTCAGAGTTTCACTACCATCCGTCCCTCGCGACTCATAGATCGGGGCGAATCCTCTGTTAGGAACGGAAAGAAAGTCTGTGGCCACCGTCCAAGCTTGATCCCATGTCTCTTGGTCTAGTGTGGTAGTCGTAGATCCCTCTTCCTGCAAAGCAAAAGATTGTGTATTTGGCTCAGTTCTGATCGTGGAAGAAGAATCTTGCGATTGGGACAAGGCCAGTGGTGTCTGGTCACGATCGAGATTAGATGTAAAGGGCGGCCGAGCTTCGAGCAACGCGGGGGAAAAGACAGAGTCGAATACGCGTCGGCGACCCACATTGAGGGGAACAGTTGATAGCATGTTGATGAACCATGCTAAAGCATGGCGATGGCTATTTGGGAAGCCTAGAGAAGTCGACGCGGAGGTTGAAGCGGGCACTACAACAATGATGATCAAGTGCGGCGCGTGGTCACGTGTGCCCTATCGATAACACCGTGGATAGCTACTCATCCCTACAAGATAGAAAGATTATTCTATAGGTGAGACACTAGGAGCTGGAGGCTTGCATATATGTATGAATTCACATCGATGGGTTATATAGATGCAGATCGCTACTACCCAGGTCATACCGAGGTTGACTCAGTGACGATGCAGTGTTGTGAGAACAGATGGGGGAATAAACATGATGCCAACGAATGCGCCAAGAAGATCCAAGTGATATGCAAGTAGTCCAGAAGCAACGCTGCAAACAATGGGGTTTGTGTCACTAAACAGCGTCATGACCAGGGCGTGGCACCAGCCCAGCTCAAACCTGATCATTCCACCTCCCGCAGAGCCTACAGTCGACTGTCCACTTTCTCCCACTCGCTATCGGTGCTTCCATACCCGGAGCTATCACCGCTGGCACTGACTCTCTTCATTGAATCCCGTTCGGTCGGTTGTAGTCGCTCCGACGTCGCGCTACCGGTTGCTATCGCAGGGCCCTTGGAGGCCTTCTGGGCCTGTTTCCTCGCGAGAATTTCGGTCTCCGTATCGCTGTCGGCACTGTCCAGGCCGGAGACCTTACTACCCGATCGAGGTTCTGATTTGGCCTGGGCCTTTTTCTCGGCTTCCTGAGCTTGTTGGGCGAGCTGCACCTCGTGTGCAAACCAGTTGATGGAGTACCATAGCCCCGCGCATAGGAAGGACAGCACGACAAAATGGATGCTATGAGTGGCTAGAAGGAGGACGAAGAGGACGAGTTGCAGGGCGGCAAAGGTGACGTTGGTTGCGATCAACAGGGTTGGTGTAGGGCCTGGCGTGAAGACGCTGGACCACAAATCTTCCATGAAGGACATGGTGAGGGGAGGAGGGAGTAGTGGAAGGTGAAAACTGTTGATCCGACGGAGATTGAAGATCACGGCGGGGATTGACTGCCGAAGATAAGCCCGCAACTCACCAACTTCACTTGGCGATCAAGTCCCGCGCGGACTTCATGGGGTCGCTTATTTTATTTTACATTTATTCATTCATCCGCCGAGCCGAATGACCGAGCATGCGAATATCCCCGCGCTCTCATCTTGGCCAACATTTCTGCCCAACAGACGAGGAGATTGGTTTGCCTGAAAAAGGAACCAGATCTAGACTGAACTTTCTACAATGGAATCATATCTGCCATCATGGTAATGATATGAAGACGGACATCTATGGAGGCACTCAATACCAGGGATCATCTGCGAGGCTCACCGACTGATCGTCCAGGGATCCCTGTGCGAAATATACCAATCCCCGTTCTTCTACATTGGCTACACGTGAGAGTTTCTGAATTTCCTCCGCGCTTAACTTTGGTGATGATTCTCTCGCCTGACACGCATTAATTGCCCCGATCGGAGTCGCATTTGACTATCCGATCGAACGAGGCGAGATGGACATGGAAAACTCATATATCAAGGTGCCCTATGTTCTCACTAATTTTAGAGAGTTTTTAGCCACGAGATTGTGATATACCAGCGGAACAGAATGGAACTAAATCATACGAGAGTCACTTCACCGATAAAACGGATCCTCCGTACTTCCGTCGTAATTAGTAATTCGAGACTCAAAGCAATCCCCAATTCCCCTATAATTTTACTCCGTGCCATAAAATGAATCCTCTCCACAAATCCACAGCCTAATAATTTCCCACATTAATGGAACGTGTCGTGTTCATCGTGTCTCTGGATGAGATAGTGTCTGACTCTTGAGTGCCAGGATCCCCGTGTCAATCAGAAAAGATGATATCGAAGGATCTTCCCATCTCAATCATCATGTCTGGAAACAACGAAACCATCTTGACATTTTCCATGGCTGCTCTCAAGTGCTTGGTCCTTGCTACCCTACTATTGACCACCCCAAAAGGGTCTTTACCCCGCTATGCACCATTTCCAATCATGATCTGGGTAACCATTCATTTCGTCCAGATTGACATGAAACCAGGCTGGATAATGAAGACACTGGTTGGAAATATGGTTGTTCTTGACATCCAAACCTTGCGAATGTTGCTGGTGACCCCTCTGGATAATGATGATATCTGCCATGGCTTTGCATTACAACCCCAAACCCCATTTTATATTCGCCTGTACAAGGCCCTCGAGCTGCTTCTGTGTAATCGCGCTTTGGACACACCCTGGCAGGTGAAAAATGTCCCATCTTATCCAGCATACTATCCTCGCCGTGGCATGAAGATGCCCTTGCGGGGTCCTTATTTAGTACGGGAGCTAGCTATTGCTATCTGGCAATACCTTTTTCTGGATCTGATCAATACATTGATGCTCCAGAATCCACCAAGCCAATCTAGTATCGAAGATGCAGAGCTGGGCATGCTAGGTATTGCCTGGGACAAGATGGTGCAACAAATCATCGTCAATAGTATCGTGTGGTTCATCGTCGTTCGGACCACGATCGATCTCCATAAACGGCTCGTTAAGACCATCTTTGTTGCTCTGGGAATCTACCCTCCTTCTGCATTTCGCCCGTTATTTGGAAGATTGGGAGATGCGTATACACTGCGAAATTACTGGGGGTGAGTTTCTCTATCTCACTCTCCTGCTATGCTCAAATGATCCCTGCTCATCTCTCTACAGGAAATACTGGCACCAATCCTTCCGAGAACCATTCGGCTTTTTTGGCTGCTTCATTGCCCGTCATGTCCTCCGTCTACCGAGATCGTCTAGAGTAGAGCGCTACACGAATATTTTTGTCGTGTTCTTCGCTTCTGCATTTATGCATCTCGTCATTGACAATTTTTCCGGCGTGAAGAATTCCGGATCTTTTCCATTTTTCTGCTCTTTTCCACTCGGCATCATGATTGAAGATGGCGCGCAGGAGCTTTGGAGACGTATACGGAATAACAAGGAAGGGGAAGATTCACCAATTTGGCGCAAAACTATCGGGTTTATCTGGGTGATGCTCTGGCTTGGAGTTACTTCTCCTTGGTATTTAGACCCCATGAGTCAGTCTGACGAGCCACCCTCTCCGGTTCCCTTTGGGACACGAAGTCAGATTCCCATGTCTGTTTTATGTGGCCTTTTGGTGATTAGTGGGATTATATTGAAGGCCAACCTTGAGGTTGAGATCTGACCTGATCTATCCATTTTGTCAAAGACGACGGTGCTTGCCATTCTTATATAGCATAGAAGTGTGTTACATGTAAATCATACCTTAACTTTCAAGAATGAGTCCCACTTTGAATAAGTTAGTAGCTTCGCATTGTCCTCGGATGATGCAGCGACAACGAAACTATAACCGCTTAAGCCATTCCCCCATTGACCCGTAAAACCTGTCCAGACACCCAGCCGCTAGCAGGGGAACTAAGAAAAGCCATTATCTCGGCAATTTCTTCCGGTGTACCCAGTCGCCCACGAGGTATTGAGCCCTTCAAAGCAGCAACCACAGATCCACTAGCACCACTATTGAAAAGAGCAGTATCGGTAGGACCAGGGGCAACAGCATTAACCGTGATCTCGTTCGAACCAAACTCCTTAGCCAACACACGAACCATCTACTCAACGGCACCCTTAGAGGACAAATAAAGAAGGTATCGAGGCGTAACGGTAGAAGCATGACAAAGCGTAGTAGAAACAAGAAGAATATGAGCCCCCGGACGAAGATGCGGCGCAGCTTTCTATCCAAGTATCAACAGTAGATCGCTCCAATGAATATTCATCGCACCTGGATCAGAAAGTAAGGACCCTTGACATTGAGATCCATGCAGTCCTGGAAATCCTCTTCAGAAGTGCCCATTAAATCCTTATATGGCAATGACCCGGCATTCGCAATTAGGATATCAATTGCGCCGAATTTCTCCACTGCACGACGGATTAGTATCTCTGCGTCAGATACGCTGGCTGCGTTTCCTTGGATGGCCAAAGCATTTGCGTCCCCAATCGCATCGACCACGGCCTGGGCGCCTTTGTTGTCCGAGTTGTATTGAATGACTATCTTGGCGTCATCCCGGGCTAATCGAAGAGCTGTGGCTTTGCCGATTCCTTTGGATCCTCCGGTTATGACGGCTACTTTACCGGCAAGGCTAGTCATGGCGAAGATGTGCAAGAGAGATGAGATGTGACTTGTCAAGATCTAATTGAAGTGAGATGGCAGTTGGTAAGTGCTGGTAGGATACTTGTTTCCTCCATCATGATGACGTGGAGTCGAGATAAGTGATGGTCACTCATTGAAGTGAGCGTTTCAGCAATGATTGAGACTATCTGCAGGTGGTCGTAGATTCTAGGCAACTTCATGGTGTTGGATCTGGAAGCGAATCCGACATGGCTCTCCGTATTTCCTATTTCAAGACAACAATGTATTCAATGGATCATATCTTATTCGTGAATGATACTTATCATAACTACCTGAAGTGCATGTGGTATCTCGAAGAAACAGCAAGCCCGAGCCACAACTCCTGTCTGCTTGCCAGACGCCTGGAAATGGGGATAAAGGGGAAAAGATCAAGGCCAACAAAAGCCATTCAAATCACACCATGACGCGCCTTGAATATGGATATTTTGTCGTCGTAAAATAATATCTCTCGAAGACCAAACTGGACACGCGGATTGTTAATATCATCACTATCAGAGTCAGAGAGATCACTGCTGAGGTCCGCATCGAGTGGATCATCCTCATCATTGTCCATTTCGTTGAATATGAGAGGATCAGGGACTGCGTCCAGAGCCGGTTCGTCGGATGCCACGTCAGGGTCATTCGCGTCTGGATTGCCTTCGAGAATCTGGTAGCATTTCGTCTGTAGACCGATGTAGGTGATTTTGAGTTCAGGACGAATACTGACAATATCGAGAACCTGTAGGGCGAGCTCTTTCAGGTCTCGGTGGACTGACTGGTTAATGTGAGGCAGATACAAAGCACGGAGCTGGGGCATATTCGGGAGCCTCTGCAGAAAATAGTGCTTGATGCTGTTAGCTTTGAGCCTCGAAAGCGATGGCGGGGATATCCTTACCCAGTCTCGATAGTGCATTGCCATCCCTAGCTCTTTCAATTGAGGCATTCGTCCACTAGTGACAAAGGAGATCATTTCATGATTAAACATCCACTTTAACCAACGAACGCCCTGGTTCTCGGGGGCCACGTGTGGTTCCGAAGCATCAATCAGAATCTTGCGAAGACTCAGTCGATGCTTACGAAGAATATGTCGATAGATAGCATCGATCTGAACGGTTGATTCATAGGCTGAAACCTCATGCAGATAAACACTCTCCAGAGTGTTAGGTGCCAGCGCATCTTTGATGAACAGCATCAGATATGGCGACACAGTATCAGTGCGCAAGTGCTTCAGATTGAGTGAGTAGTCGGCCGCATTGGGACTAGCCCGTGCCCGCTCCCCATTTGCAGGTTTTCTTGCTGACATTGCTGGAGGCGCATACTTGCGACGAAGGGCTCTCCACAGGTGTTCATGGTCTTCGCATCGCATCAGGGTTAGTGTAGTAAGACGAGTCCAGTCAAGTGTGGGTAAAAGATTAGACACTGAAAGAGGAACGCGTTCCAGTTCCAACACTTGAAGATTCAACTTGTCATCAGTGGCTTGAGTGAAGGAGCCAGGTAGATCTGTCATGTTGGATTTTTCTGCTGTGGGTAATTGTTGCGTAGAGAGTTGGGTATCATTGGATGGGAGATGTTTCGCATTGGGATCTTGTGACACGGAGTTACCTCCATTCCCAATGCAATTTGTGCCCAACTCTTCTGCGGAAGGTTCACTCGAAACTTCAGATCCGGGTCTTGATTCAGGAGTAGGAGAAGAAACGCTCATCTGATCTTGAGTAGACAAAGGGCGTTTGGAGAGAATGCTGAGCACCCCGCCCACCCTGGGCCATTGAGAGCGTGACGCCTTATCAGTATCCTTAGCACACGTGAGCCAGTTCGACAAATGGGCCTTGGCTGCGATTCCGATCCGCAGCTCGACCAGACGTTGGCGAGAACGTTCAATCAGAACGGCCAATTCCTCCACGTACGCTGGCTCATCAATGTCAAGGACAGCTACACTCTTGAGCGGTGGCAGTACGGATAGTGAGGGGTGCTCCACATGCTGATATTTCTGAAGAAGGCGGCTTCCGGACGCTGGTGCGGCGGCCACGCGCATAACGTTCTCTGAATTATCATGCCAACGTACCCAGACGCGCTCCAGACGAGATTGATGATCTGGTCGATCCGCTAAAGAAGCAAGTGCAAGCCATATCTCGCGAACCACCCCAGTTGGCATATCCCATATGAACGATTCAAGGTTGATCATTCGGGCCACAGCCAATGCCACTAAAGTTCCCAGCATCTTGCCAACCTCTTTGTTTACCGAATATTCCTGGACCCAGCTGAGAGGTCCATTCCCAATGGAGAATATCCGGGTGTATTGCGCGTAGTTGTTTCCCCGTCGAGACCGCCCGCCGTTGCTAGGTGTTGGGCCCTCATTGACAGTCTTATGGCCATGATCCTTGCAACCGCATTGCGAACAGGCAGCTGCAGAGCGATCCTGACTGGCAAATGGTATCTGGTTGAAAACATCCTCCCCCATCACCAGTGTAGATAAGCCGTATGACAGGGCATCCACCCCGCTGTAGTCATCGGTCGTGGGGTTCAGTGACTCGGGCCAGACAATGTCAAACCGCGAGTACATATGAGGAACTGTAAGGCCATTGAGAGCGGAGCAAGTTAATGCCAGGGAGGTGAGGTCATTTGTGTGAGTGATCTAAATCGATCGTGAAAACGTTAGCCCTTCGCTCTAAAACAAGATGTCATGCAAAGACATCTATACCTCCTTTATGATCTCCTTGAGCACATCGAGTGGTAGATCGAGCAAATTCATTGCTTTTCTGTTTTGTTTCCCGATCGATGTTGCATGTGTTGAAGCGCCAGTCCCTGGCGTGGACGTCGATGTTGCACTTGGGTCGGAGCTTTGGCTGGCGCCTGTTTCCGGCAAGTGAAGCTTGCTGAGAGCTGTCGAGAGCTGTTGGTTTGTGAAAGTTTCGGGCTCTGCGGAAGGTGTGCTTTGGCTCGAAACGAAGTCTTCCTCATCAGAGGAGAGTGCCAGATCTGAGCCTGGGCGATCAGCCCAATCAGAGCTGATATCTGCCATGGCTGGTGGGTGCCCCACGTTTCACGTTGTTGGGCACGACACAGCCAGCGAGCACATAACGAGCCACACCAGCAAGAACCAGCACGGCGGACTCGTTCGGGTGCAGCAGGGGAAGCGGGTAAGCAGCAGGAGCAGGAGCAAGAAGGGGTCTGGGGAAGGAATAAACTAGTGGAGTTGAAGCGGCGGGTCGCCCCGACGCGGATCATAAAGCAGGGTTATGTAATCGACTTTCAAGCCATACAGTTAAGTTAGAAGTACTTCATACGGACAAAACAAGATACAATTAAAGTCAACTAGATAATAATTATTACTCTTGCACAAACCAAATTTTGAGAGGAGGACCCAGCCTCAGATCAGTCTACAATGTGCTTCAAACATTCGATTGTCCCTTTTTGCCCAGCTTTTCCAAGTTGATTGCCGCACTGATGCAGGCGAGGTGGCTGAATGCCTGTGGAGTATTGCCCATCTGCTCACCTGAGATGGCAACTTCTTCAGAAAACATTCCCAGGTGGTTGGAGTAGGACAATATATTGTCAAAGTGCGAGAGAGCCAGCTTCCACATGTTGGGAATTGGGACATCAAAATTGGCGGCCTATATAGCATTGCAGAGAGCATGGTCAGAAAGGGAGACATTAAGGTGGTGGCACAGCAGAAGAATCACATACACGGGCCATGGCTTCGACAAGCCAGAAGGTAACCATGATGAAGGCACCCTCGCCTCCGCCGACGCCTGTGAAACCCAGAGGTCAGTAATGAACCGATGAAGCGGACACTCAGGGGTATTTACCATCATTAGCCTTCAGATGATCGTACCGGAAGACCATCTTGGCACTGGACAGTCCCTCCTTCTCTGGGCTCTGCAAGATCCTCTTCAGCGTGCTAATGAATCGAGGATCATTGGGCGCAACAAAGAAGACCAGGGGAGCAATCAAGATCGATGCATCCAGGACCTCCCGGCTCTCGTAGCTCTGGCAGAAATGCCCTCGCTCTGTATTGTATCCCTTGGTCATGATCTCATCATAAAGTTCGTCGCGCACTTGAATCCAACGGAAGCGATCCGGGCAGGGCAAGCTCGCCCGCTTCTCCGCCAGCCGGACGCCGCGATCCAAAGCTACCCACAACATGATTTTGGAATAGAGGAAATTCTGGATCTGCCCACGAGATTCCCAGATGGACATGTCTTTCTGGTTGCGTACGCCAACAACGTAGTTTACCATGCGGCGAATGGCAGACCACTGGTCGTAGGTGATAGGGTTACCGTGCTTGTTGTACAAATAGATGCTGTCTAGCAGCTCGCCATAGATATCCAGCTGCGTGTGAAAGACAGCGGCGTTGCCGATTCGCACGGGCTTACTGCCTTTGTATCCATCGAGATGGTCCAGTTCCACCTCAGGAATGTCGTATTCGCCACGGATAGTGAACATGAGTGGCAAGAAGGGCCGCTTGCTTGACGGATCAATGTCCTGAGCCGCATGCGGGAGAATCCTGTCGAAGATAAAGTTGACGTAGGCTTCCGCCTCGCGGCTGTACCCCATCTTCAGAAAGACGTACAATGTGAAGGCCGTGTCGCGCACCCAGGAATAACGGTAATCCCAATTGCGCCCACCACCCACATTTTCAGGAAGGGAAAAAGTGGGTGCAGCGACAATGGCACCCGTGGGCTTGTACGTGAGCAGCTTCAGGATCAGTAGGCTGCGCTCAACGGTCTCCCGGTAATGGCCTCGAAACTCGCACTTGCGAGTCCAGTCAGTCCAGTAGTCGGAGGTTTCTTCCTCCATCTTCGCCAGATAGGCCGCCATGGTTGCAGAGCTTGGCACCGCCTTCTCGGGACTGTGCAGCACCAGATGCACGGTCTGTCCCTCCGATAGACGAATCCAGGCCACCAGTCCACGGCCTTGTAGTCCTGGTCTTTCCTCCAATTTGAGATCGGCCGCCGGAAATCCAAGCTTGTCAGGCTCTCGCGAGTCCGCGAAGATTTCAACCTGCAGCCTCTCCGTCTCACTTTCGAAATGAATTGTCTGGAGCCGGTGCTTGCACAGATCATTCTCGAGCTTTGCACGAGCAGAGTGAGTGTCCCGGGCGTAATTGAACGCTGGGAACAATTCCACCTGCAGCTCCATCGAGCCACGGCTGCACTCAAGCTTTCTGATCAAACCCGAGTGCTGTAGCCCCGACTTGAAGCGGTTGGCACCGGGATCATTGCATGGACAGTACCCTGAGAGCTGTCGGCCGGATTGAGCACTTTTCTTGGGCGTCACCGGGAAGTAGTCCAGCATAGTCACCACGCCTTCCTCGTTGGTCCATCGGGTTTCAAGCAAATTGGAATATGGCAGGTATCGTTGTTTGCTGTGAGCATCTATAACGGTCTTATACGGTCCCACTGAGAAGAAGCCGCCTTTTTTATCGTCCAGCAAGCGACAAAACACGGTTGGCGAGTCAAACACCGGCCAGCACATGTAGTCCAGACCGCCGGCCTTGCTCACCAGCGCACAGGTATGCATATCGCCAATGAGACCATAGTCTTCAATGGCATTATACGACTTTTCGGCCATGGCGCAGCAATTCGAAAGATCTCATGGATAGATCACAGGTGCAGATCGGCAATCAGGTACGGTCTTCCGGAAGATTGTGAGAGGGAAACCCTAATCAACAGAACTGGTGCGTTCATTGCGAGATATAGGGCCCTTCAGTGCTGACCGGAAGTACGGAAAACCACGACATGATGATGATAATCGACCTCATTGAGGTCATTGCTGTGTTCTGTTTGGGTGGGTGGATCCCCCAATAGCACACGAGCAAGAGAGATGTTCTTCTGTCCGGAGCATCATCATCATTATGGAGTTCTGGGACAGAGCGGGAGAAATGCTCCGAGGTGAATTGTTGATGCCCAGCCTCACAATCTCGGTGGAAATGGCCAAGGCGCCACTAAATAGTCAAGATATCGGGGACAACCTGGCAATGGCCCTAGTCAGCAGGAACTCTCCAGTGGCCTCATGCCCAGCACTAACCAGCGACTCCCCAGCACAAGTCGCCAGCTTCAACCTCGTTGCAGTCGGAAGTGCATGTCCACCAATGAAGGCCGAGACTCGCCTCTCGTAGACCGCGTTTCAAGAGTCTGGTGTCCCTTGGACCCCGGATCGCCCGGACAGTGGAGCGAGAGGAAGTGGAGCTGTGGCGGCCAGTCAGAAGCACGCGACAAATAGGGGAGAAAGAGGAGAAAACACTATCACCGCCAAATCTCCTTCAACATTCCCCTCGTGACCGCTTATCCTCTCCTTTTTCATCCTCGACGCTCGCTTCCCTGGTCATTGAACCGGGTCTTCGACACTTCTCGACTCTTCTGCCCTTCCAGTTCCAGGGCGTCGACCTCGTCGTGTGAGGCAAAAATTCGATCGCACCCTCATGGGGTACTCACGTCTTGTCGACCCCGTTCCCTCCCTTCCGACCCGATTCTAATCCCATTTCACCATGGGATTACCTGCCGTCGGTAGCCATCACCGGCGGCGGAGCTCGGCACTCACGGGCATGTTCCGTCCGTCCCAGCCAGGCCCCTCAGACCAGAGAGATGACGGTCTGCGACCAGGGGATAGTAGTCAAAAGTGGGATGAGCAGGAACCCTTGACAGCCGAAGACACCGATGCGTCCGATCTCTCAAATGGCGCGGCCGAGAACCGGGAGTTGGATTTGATGAGTTCTGATGATGATCACTACGACGAGGAGACTGGTCTCACGGCAAACCAGAAACGCCAGCGTCGGCGCCGGCGCCGTCAACGCCGCAAGCTTGATGCTCGCATCGCAGACGTCAAGTCGTCGCGATATGCTATCTTCCAGCTGGGCCTGGCAGATCGCAATGTTGCCAAGAGGCTTGCCGTCAATGCCGCATTGATTCTGATGTGGTATTTTTTCTCCTTGTCGATCTCCATTGTAAGTATCGCACCCATCAAGACGGTCATAGAACTGCAGACTGACTTGCGTCTTTCCTCTCCAGTATAACAAATGGATGTTCTCCGAGAGCGATACCGTCTTCCCCTTCCCTCTTTTCACCACCAGCCTGCACATGGCCGTCCAATTTTCCCTCGCCGCTCTTTTACTCTGGGTATTTCCGTCCTTACGACCTCGACACCCGCCAGACTCGGCATCTCACTCCCCGGCAGATGCAGCCAAAGAGTCTGGGCCGGTACTCACCAAAGTTTTCTATTTCACCCGCCTTGTGCCTTGTGGTGCAGCTACATCGCTCGACATTGGCCTAGGCAACATGTCTCTCAAGTTCATTTCCCTCACCTTCCTCACCATGTGCAAATCATCTGCACTCGCCTTCGTTCTACTTTTCGCTTTTCTCTTTCATCTTGAATCTCCCTCCGTGAAATTGATCTTGATTATCGCGGCCATGACTGTCGGTGTTGTGATGATGGTTGCCGGAGAGACTGCCTTCAATGCGCTTGGTTTTGCACTTGTCATCGCCTCTGCCTTCTTCTCGGGCTTCCGATGGGGATTGACACAGATTCTTCTACTTCGTCATCCTGCAACCTCCAACCCGTTTTCCACCCTGTTCCTCCTTACTCCCGTCATGTTTTTCTCTCTTATCTGCATCGCTCTCGCCATCGAGGGTCCTCATGAGATCTACCAAGGTTACCTCAGTCTTGCCGAAAAGCAGGGGACAGCGTTTGGGTCTTGTCTGCTAGTCTTTCCTGGTGTCCTCGCCTTCTGTATGATATCCTCCGAGTTTGCACTCCTAAAGCGCTCTTCTGTCGTTACCTTGAGTATCTGCGGCATTTTCAAGGAAGTGGTCACGATCAGCGCGGCGGGTGTCATATTCCATGACAAGCTGACTACCGTCAATGTGACTGGCCTGGTAGTCACCATCGGTAGTATTGCCGCCTATAACTACATGAAGATTTCGAAGATGCGCAACGAAGCCCGGGACAGTGACTGGGATCGGGATGACAGCCCTGAGTCCGAAACCGACGGAGAACCGAGCGGCGGCGAGTATGGCGAATATCGTCGTGTGAACAATACTGAAAGGGAGCTGCTTCACCCTACGCCCGCAGGACAGTACAACGATGACCTGCATGTCTCGCCTGCGGGTGACCAGCGTCGTTCGTTCCGTGTTCGGGCAAGCGGTGCTATGCATGGGCTTACAATCTCGACTGCGACTATCCCCGAGGACGAGGGCCCCGGCTCACCCGTTAAATCAGCGCCGCCTACGGTTTCTTCGATGGCAGAGGTTGCGTTTCCGACACAACTTCAACCATCCGATCGGGAAGACTCTCCAGATGTTCCGTCCAGTTCGTCTATCCCACCAGTGCGACATCAAACTCCCAGTCGCCAGTAGTGCCTTGCATTGCCTTCAATCCCTTTCTCTCCTATCCTGATTTATCTATATGTCATTTCAGAATGGTCCCTTGACGGCGATTGTTCCTGCAAATCCCTGCATTGGGCTCGGGTTTTCGAAGGATGCAGGCTTGGCGTTGGGGTGTTGCATGTCACCGATATCTGATGTAAACGCTGCCTTGGGTTTTATGGAGCCATGAGTGTTTCCCGATTTGGATGTTGAATGTCTTTACTTTGCATGGAGACTGTTGGATTCATTCGAAGAGCGGCACTTCTCTGATACCACAATTTCATTTCTTTTCCCGGGAGGACATTATGGTCCTTCCCCGTTCAATCCATGATTCTCAATATACCAAAACTCTTTTATTAAAATTAGTAGCGGTTGATTGCTTTTACTGTCACATGAACGTACACCTAGTAAACAACGATCTACCCGTATACCAAGCCCCTGCCAGAGTTTCTACTTGCCCTTCTTCATCATATCAACAAGACTCTTCTGCCCCTTTTCCTTTGCCTTCGCCTCTTTCTTCTTTTCCGTCTCGAGTTTCCGTTCATACTGCTCCTGCTGCTTTTCCCTGGTCTCTCTCCCCTCTTCCGAAAGTTTCGCTTCAAGTGCACGGAATTCTTCTCCTTCGGGATCCATCCCAATGAGCGACTCGAGCAATTTGATCTCTCGAGCCCACACTCCCGCATCAGGAACAGTGGGCGCCGAAGCACCAGCAGGACGTTTAGGACCCTTTTTGGACTTTTTCTTCTGTGACTCGCTTTCGCTGCCTGCGTCTTCATCTGCATGGGATCCGGATGCGGTCGATTGGCCTTGCGGGCGGTCAATGGGGGTCTCCAAGACCATAGGCAGACCCTCGAAACGCGGCTCGTTCATGACATTGTGGAAGGCACGTAGACCGAGGAATCCCGTGCCGATGTTGGCGTGCAGATCGCGTTTGCTACCTTGCGGGGCTTTAGAGTCATTCAGGTGCAGGGCGCGCAGAAACTGCAGTCCAATCAATTCGTCGAATTCTGCAAGGAAGGCTTTGAATCCAGCTGGAGAGACGAGATCGTATCCTGCTGCAAAGCTGTGGCAGGTGTCGATGCAGATGCCTATGCGGGAGTGATGTTCTTTAGGGATTAGGGCGAGAAGATCGCGAAATTCGGCAAGATAGCCACCGATTGTGTTGCCGTGCCCGCACATTGTCTCGAGAACGGGAACTACCGTTTTGGTTTCGGTTATGGCCTTGGTGAGGGTGCTGGCCAGTCGGGCGAGTGCCTCTGGCAATGGGGTTTGGTTAGTGCTTCCAGGGCTAGAAATTAATTAGTATAAAATTTGACGCGTTCGGATTTTGGATGAACTGACTGGAAGTTGTAAAGGTTAATCCCTAATGCTTCGCAGCGGCGGAGATCGTCAAGGAAGGAATCGTATGCTTGCTTGGCCTTGGCCTTGTCATTTTGTGCCAGGTTCACAAGGTAGGAGCCGTGGGGTAGCACATGTCTAGAGAGATGTTAGAGGTTGTAGCTAACAGATCGTGGCCGGGACAGCCTACTTGGCCGCATCATATCCATGTTGGGCACACAGTTCATGGAACTTGTCTCGATGCTCGTCCACGAGAGCCGGGTTGTCCCATTTGCGCTGAGACTTTAAGAAGAGAGCAAATGCATTGCCCCTTGACCAAAGAGTTAGCGATGAGCACACAATTTATGAGTTCGCCACCTACCCAATATGAACGCTATTGTTGACCGAGTTAAAGACACCTGCGCGTAGAACTGATCAGTCACATATTCATTTAGTTGAAGTCTCGAAGCAAACCTTTTGCTGCACTGACATGGGCGCCGATAAACATGCGTAAGCCCTGGGTTCGTGGTGCTAATGGCATAGCTTCGGCTTCCTTCTCTTCCTTGGTCTTCTTGCCCTTCGCGGCCTTGGGTTTCGGCGCGCTAACTGGGGTCTCCGACTCAGTCTTGACGCTGACTTCCTCCTCTTTTTCCACGCCGGACGATGTTTTGCCGCGTTTTGCTTTTGATACTGGCTCTGACTTCTTGGCCTTCGACGGTGTAGACTTCACAGACTTCTTCCTTGGGGTGGGATCACTTTCGGAATCCGAGGCCGCTGACGAAGACTCCTCCTTCAGGTTGATGGAGGACCTTTGCCTCTTTGATCTTCTGATTGGAGAATTATCGGCAGTTCCATTGCTGAGATTCCTTTTATGACCACCCTTGGTCTCTGGAGCCAGCTGTGCTGAGTCGGCTTCAATCGGCTCTTCGTCGTGTGATCCACACATCACGCTCCACTGTCGGTGGCAATTGATGTATTCGATGTATAAGGCACGCCTCGAGGTTGCCGAAGTAGAGACAAGACGTCTCGGTTTGGTCGGTTCGTGATCTGATTGGGTATGGCTCGACCAGGAACCGAGATATTGCCAAGGCTTCCAATTCCAACGGCAATAGAAATTCGATTTGGCTCAGAGTGCAAGGATTGACAAATCAACTGCTGCTTTCTTGCAATTTTAGATGAAATCTTCTCTGGCGTATCAAATCAGAGCAATGTTCTACACGTTTGAAAAAAGGATACATTGTGATCACCAGGACAACAGTCATGTGATGTTTATCGATAACCAAATACAATCACAATCAAACTTCCCCTCTCGACGAATCCCTTGAGCCTTGCAATTCGAGTCAGTGGTGTTCGACGCTGGCAAGATGGCGAACCGCGAAGATCTTGTCGACTTTAACATTATCGAAGCACAAAAGGAAAACGTCCAATCCCTTCCTGGGGGGCGATCGGCCAGAGAACTTGCCCGCATTTTCTCAGCGGGCAGCAATGGCGATGCAACCGCGTCACCAACACCAAACGACACCAGAACCTTGAATGATGCGATCCGCGAAGAATATGAAAGCGAGCTACAATCAATAGGAGAATCTGACGACCCGCTCGACGTCTACGACCGCTACGTCAAATGGACGCTCAACGCGTACCCATCCTCCCAGGCGACACCCGAGTCCAGATTGCTTCCGCTCCTGGAACGTGCCACTAAGACTTTTCTCTCATCATCTCACTACAAGAATGACCCCCGTTACTTACGACTATGGCTGCATTACATTCGATTTTTCGCCGATGCACCTCGAGAAACCTTTGCATTCCTCTCGCGACATCACATCGGTGAGGGGCTGGCGCTGTTTTATGAGGAATTTGCCGCTTGGCTAGAGGGTGCCGGACGCTGGACACAAGCGGATGAAGTTTATAGACTCGGTGTGGACCGTGAGGCTCGACCAGTTGAGCGGCTATTGCGCAAGTACAGCGAGTTCCAGCACCGTTACGAGGCACGGCAACAAGATGCCGGTCCTTCTTCTCCCGCTCTACCTACCGTTCGCCCCGCCCTGGCCGCAAAAATGGATCCATTTGCTCCATCAGATACCTCGTCTGACCCTCAGGCCTCACGAGCATCACCTCAAACGAGCGGTGCTACCAAGACCAAGTCCGGAAAGCAAAAAATGGCTATCTTCGCCGATGGTGACGAGGCCAATTCAGCCCCACCGGCAGTCAGCGGGCAGACCAAGGGCTGGGAATCGATTGGTTCTATGCAAGAGCGGAAGAAGGAAAACCAGGTCGAGGCAAAACCATGGGTTGGGGAGACACTGAAAGCAGGGAAGAAAACAGGATCAACGCAAAAAATGGCCATTTTCAGAGATGAGGTGAGTTGCAAGTTTGATTGCCCACATTTCAGACCTCCATATATTTACGATCACAGGACTAATTGCTGGCTTGAACCTATGTTTCGATTGTGTGTATACAGTCCAATCCAAACCCATCTACTGAAGAAGCAAGTGCTCCCAAGCATGTTCCGGAACATCACGTAAGAGAAGCGGTAAACCCACGAACGGGCCGTCGAGAGCGCGTTTTTGTCGACCTGGAAGCAGTGTACCCTGATTACCGAAATCCTGCACATGAGATCAGCTTTGAAGAGCTGCGGGCTATGAAGCGCGGGTGGATGAACAAGAATTGGCGGACTCCGAAGGCACCACTCAAGCAAATCTCTGGAAACGCTGTTGGCGTCGACCCTGAACCGACGAAATCTTCAACAGCCGGGCTGGATGAGGATTTGACAGAGCAGGATGGCACAGATCTGACTGATCGGCCACATTCTCAGTCAATTGATCAAGGTGTTGCTTCTGAAAGCAAAACTGGGAAGTCCAAGAAATTCAAGGTTCAAGGAGAGACTCAAACAGGTTAGTTGCTGCTGTACAGCTTTGAGAAGCTATGCTAATTATTCAGTCAAAATGAAATTCGACTCGCCAACAAAAAAGGTCCGCCGGAAGAGCACCAAAGAGCCAACGATGACCATGCACACTCGTGCTGCGACAGATGAGATTTACGGAATTTTCAATCAGCCATTGAAAGCCGAGACAGAAGATGCAGCAGACAGTTTATTTGGTAGTGATTATGAGGATGATGACTGTGCCAGTACTGGGGATAGCACAGGAACTGGGCACATCTCTGCGGCCTCAAGTGACTTTGGCGATGACGAAACGCAGACGTTCCATAGATCTCTCGATGACACTGAATATCCCGACACTACTCGGGCCGAAAGCGTTGTCGGGGACGATTGGACCGAGTTCAGTGCGAGAGACATCCCAGGCACGGGATCCGCAGATGCTACTTCTCATTCGGTTGCAAACGAAGCAGCAGAAGGCGATTCAGACCATGGAGCGCCGAGTAAAGATCGATTCGTGCCACAAATGCCAGAAGATTATAATCCACCTTGCGGTACATACCGCGATCCAGCGATCATGGCTCAGAATCGCTTGCCTTTTATGACACCTATTGTGGAACGGACCGAGTCTTCGATCTCCATGACCGCTGCTCGAAACAATCTCTATAATGCGAAAACTCCATCGAAGCCTCGTTCACCGGCTGGCATGTCTAATCTTCTTCTGTCTAGCCCATTGGAACGCGCCACGCCATACCAAGAAGATCAAACCATCGGATCCACCGCGGATGTCCCATTCAGTCCCACGGCTTTCAAGGCACTTGCCCCAAGACCGCCTCGTCGAGAAGCGATCATCAGGGACCACCAGTGCAACCCCACTGATAAAGGAATTCGAAATACCATTATCAACTCTTTGGACCCACAGCTGGCAACCTATGCGGGTTATCATGGCCATGTCAAGGATAGCAACTATACTTCGATGATTCAGAAGTTTGTCAAAACTCACGCCAGAAAGTCCAAGAGCGGAGACGATGATGACACACCCATGCTCCAGTTTCCTGGTGCTGAGAGAGACTACATCGTTCGACGCGAACTCGGTGCAGGCGCATATGCCCCTGTCTATCTAGTAGAAAGTGTTGACAGCCTCGAGTCTTCTGGCTCCGATGGTGACGACGAAAACGCTAGCCTTAAAAACGCTCAGCCCAGTCCATACGATATTCCCAGGCACTCGTTTGAAGCCATAAAGGTCGAGAAAGGATCATCAAGCGCATGGGAATTCTATATGATCCGCACTGCGTATGATCGGCTCCGTCACTCGCCGAGTTATACTCGGGCTACGGACAGCATAGTCCGCGCTCATGAACTACATGTCCACAAACGAGAAAGCTTCCTTGTGGAAGACTACCGCGGCCAAGGCACATTGCTCGATTTGGTCAATGTCCTACGCAATGAACACATTTCATCCAATCATAATACGGAAGGTGGCATGGAAGAGTCACTGGCCATGTTCTTTTCCATTGAGTTGTTCCGCACCGTCGAGGCCCTCCACGCCAACGGGATTTTGCACGGTGACCTCAAAGCAGACAACTGTCTCGTCCGCCTCGACGACTCTTCCACAACAAACGACCCACCTTCAAAAGCGTTTTCTCTCCTCGATCTCGACGAAGACTCATCGGGTTCCCATGATAATGCCCACTACGCTCCAGGCGGAGCCTACGGCTGGCGAAACAAGGGTCTTGCCCTGATTGACTTCGGCCGCGGCATCGACATGCAAGCCTTCCAGCCAGACGTGCAATTCATTGCAGACTGGGAAACAGGCACGCACGAGTGCAACGAAATCCGCGAGATGCGACCCTGGACCCATCAAATCGATCTATACGGCCTTGCAGGCATCATCCACGTCCTGCTCTTCGGGAAGTACATTGAATCCACGCCTGTCCGCACCTCCTCCGGTACCTCCAACCCAGGCTCAATGCGCACATACCGCATCCGCGAGTCTCTGAAGCGATACTGGGACCGCGAGCTATGGGCCGATGTCTTCGATCTCCTTTTAAACCCCGGTTCCGAACGCTGGACAGCCCTCGAACAAGAGGGAGACTCGTCCGGCGTCTACCCTTCCACCACCGGTCCCATCCTCCCTGTCCTACACTCCATGCGCCATGTTCGTCTCAATATGGAAAACTGGCTTGCCACCCATGCCGAGAAGAAGGGTCTTGCACTCCAGCTACGCAAAATCGAGGCGTTGTTAGCGGATCGAAAGAAGAAACTGGAGCGTGCTTGATTAGACATTAGTTTCATTTTGTACGGCTTTGGTTATCCATCATATACCCCCTTTTTTATTTCCTTGAAAAATTCTTTTTCTTGCTTTTTCTTATTGTACACCTCCGCGATCCCTACGCATTCCATGACTAGCTTGAGTCCCTCTTTCTGGTACATTGTGTCTGTAGATACATTTGAGATTGCAAAGGCATTTGCCTACTTCAAACCTGAGTATTCATCATACTGCAATCTTGTACAACAGCGTGTAACAACTACAAGCTACCATAGTTTCGACACCAGATGGAGTAGAATAAGAATAAATTGATCCAGAGATCGAATCGATAAACCCAGTCCCAGGAGGGAAGGGATTAAAAGACAGGATGCAAGGCAAGATAAAACACAGTCGCAGTAAGCCCAGAGCAAAGGGGAAAATAAGAATAGATGGCTCTGGGACACACGAGAAAGGGAAATGATCAAGCCAAATCTCACTGAACCTAGGTGCTTCTCCGCCGCTATGCCAGGTCCCTCATTGTGTACATGGAAGAGCCAGGAATGCTCTGTTGCTTTGTCAAGTGCACATGGAGTTCTGGAGAGATGGCTGCGGGGATAAATCAGGCCCGATCTCGAGATCTGGTGGAAGCAGTCGATCATGATTGATAGATCGGAGATTCCGGATCAAGGCCGGGCTGTGCAGATTATGAAGCGTAGGCAGGAGATGAGAATCAAAAAGGCAGAAATGAAAATCCAAAAGATGAGGTCGCTGGTAGAAAAAGAAGAAAAAAGCCAAACACCTCGCTTGCATTTCAGGAAATGTCGTTGGCCAACTGCAATTCATGTGCGTCGTTTCATCTCAGTTCATCTATGTAAATTCGCGTATGTATCGTCGGGTGCACGTTGCTTTGTTTTTGTGATGGAGGCGTGACATTGTCTGGGCGGGTTCGAGAAAAAAAAGTCATTTGAGTTGAACCGAAGAGAAAAAGGTAAAGGGGGTCGTCATCGTGTTAAGTCTGGGCCTTGCATTGGGTAAGACAGATTCATCGGAAGAATCTGTGCCAGGACCAGCCGAAATGAAGACGGAGAAGAATTGGTAAAACTGAAAGAGAAGTAGAGAATGGAGTGCGACGGTGGCGGGTCGCTGATTGCGGGGCGTTCTCGGATTTTTCGGATTTTCGGACTTTTTTTTTTCTTTGTTTCAATTTCGTTTGTTGGGTCGAGGAAGTCATCTGCCCCGGACCCCGAGAAGAAAGAAAAGGAAATGATTTGGCTGAATAGCGAGAGGGAATGAAACTCGCATCGTGGGAGTCAAAAATGGTCCAAAAGTCACGTCGTTATGTCGTGTTCAAGATGAGCCATGTCCTCCAGATGCAAAAGACAACAGGGTTGAGAATGAATGTAAGTCCGGATAGGAGTCGGCGGCTTGGAAGGAATTCAACCCAAGACTGACACCTGGTGATTGCACTTGCAGGTAAAGCCAGTCACAATTCGCAAGTATCATGAGAACAAAATGTGGCCGAGCACCAACTTAGGATGAAAGAAGAAACCCATCACAATTTTCTCTTCGGAGGTCATAAGAGTGTTGCAAATTTCAGAAAGGCTCAAGCTACCAGGAATTCCTGGATCTCGAGCCTTGGATCATATCGTTACAGTCGTCAAAAAGGCCGTTGCTGTCATCAAATGGGCGAAAAAGGTCGGCGCAAGAACCCATTTCGTGGATTTCGTTCCAGTCATTATGCAAAGTGAGAAATCTCGAAAACGAATCAACCCCAGGAAAGAACGAGGACTAAAGGTTCGACAGCTTAGGTTTTGGAAACGCATCTAACGGCGCGAGAATGGCATGCTCAAAATTTGCCGACGAATCCGCTCGGCATCGGAGATTCCCTCTTCAAACGGATCTTGAAACGACGGCTCAGAGGCCTTGACCGGCTCCTGCATTGGAGACTGGTTGCTGGTCGGTCCGTTGAAGATCGGGTTTCCACCACTGGAGAACGGATCAGACATCGAGGGTGCATGTCGAACGAAGCGACTGGGAGCTTCGCGACGCTTAAATCCGCCATCCAATTTAAAAGGAGAAGCCAGACGCTTGATGTTCTCGCCGCCCAGGTTCAAACGTGCATTCATAGGAGGCTTCGCCATGGGAGTCATCTCCTCAGCCTGGGAAGAGTTGAGCGATGAAGGAGGCGAGAATAATTGATTGACATCCCGAGAGCTGACAGCACCAGTGGTAGCACCACGGTTGCGAATGCGAACTCGACCATGGCCAAGGTCCTGGAACTTCTTGTCGTGGACATACTTCTCCAGACGGTGCTGATAATCCTCGTCGGAACCATCTTTGCTTGCATTCCCATCACTTGAGAAGATATCATCAGCTGCTTCTTGGGTAGGCTGGAATAGATTGTTCCGTCGGACACGACGGATGGCAGGCACATGGATGGTCTCGCGCCGAGGCGTGGCAGGAATGCTGTCAACTTGACGGTTAGAGCCTCCTGGGCCCCAGGTACTGTACGTGAATGGCGAGCCAAGTCGCGGAATACTGTACGAGTGAGCGAACAAGTCCTGGTTCGACGACTGGGCGACTGAGTGCTGGAAACGGCTCTGAACTGGGTTGTTGAACCAGTCCATGGAGGATCTCTCCGTGGCCGGCTCGGCGAGTTGCGCCAGCGCCGTCGGGGCGTGCGAGGAAATCAAAGAGACGCCGAGGTCACGAGTGCCATAAATAGCGGAGCTGTTGTCGACCACGCCAGTTGCACGGGACTGCGAGGTGGCACCGAGCATATCCGCAACGGGCTCCGGGCTACGCGACTGCATCATGCGCTGATAATGGGGATTGATGGAAAATTTGCGACGGCATAACAGCTTGAGCCTCTTGCGGGTCTTTGCATCCGACCTGGGCCACATGGGCTGGGCACCTTCCAACGCCTTCGGAGTGGAACTGCCACTGCGGTCGACCGAACCATCTGGGAGGGTCGAGGCGACACCTTGCTTCTTCTTGTCCCAGGTCTTCCTGGCACGGCGCGCAACTCGGGAGGTGACTCCCAGAGGAGGGATGCTGCCCGGGGTCATCTTGAAAGGAGTAATAGTGGGGTCTTGAAGGTACATCTGATAAGTGTTCCAAAGGTGATTGTCCATGTCGCGAGACCAAGACATGTCCTTAACCTGGCTCCTTTGGACCTTCTGTTTAGGCAGGGTTGGAGACTCCATCTCCGGCTCCTTGGGGAGCTCCAAAGGGAAGTACTGGTCCGAAAAGTCGCTTTCAATACTGGAACAGCTTCCTTCAAAAGACGGTCGCGATGCAAATGTTTCAATCGACTCATTCGAGGAATCGGACAAGTTCGAGCAGGCCGAGTCCGGGCGCCGGATCGTGTGGGCCAGCGGCGTTTGTTCCCACGCGAGCCACTCGCTTCTCGAGTCGCTCGTGTCAAGCGGCGTGCCGCGAATCTGGGCGGGCGGGGTCTTGAATTCCATGCGCGTCCGCGGCGGAACCAAGTAGCGCTCATCATTGGCAGGCACATCGGAGACGGATGAGCCTAGGCTTTCGCTGGGCGGCGGAACTTCTATCGAGGGCAATGGGACATCAGAGGAGTTACCCCGGAACTGGAACAAGTCCAGATCCATTCGCGCGCACACATCGGTTCCCGAGCGAACACGAACTCGCGGCAGACGGCAACTGGAGAATGAGTGGCGTGGAGGTGGAGGAACATCGATGCGGGTGGATGGACGTTCGGGGGTCTTGGGCTCATCGCCGCTCAGAAATGGGAACGTGAAATTCTTCGGGAGCGTCCGTGACAGCTGACGTTGCGCCATGGTTGATCGTGACGTTCTCTCCGGGTATGATTTGCGAGTGGGGTTAACTGGGGGGATCGGAATGGAGAGAATGCCCGCGCTGATCTAGCCGGGAGAAGGGAAGAGAGGAGATACAGCGACGAGAATTGACGAACGCGCAGAGGGCGTCCGAGGGTCGTGATTCGTGAGGAGAAAAGAAACTGGAACGAGAGCAGAAATCACGGTGGGAACAGGCACAGCTGAGGTGTTGAGCGTGTGATAGGTGACTAGGCAGTGGAATGCGAATGCGCCAACTGGGAATCGGGATATCACCAAATCACCACTGCAGCTCCATCCCGGGGGAAATCAGGGAATGGAGGACTTCAGCACCACCGAGATAGAACACAAAGGAAAACTGCGAAGAACTCTCGCAGGGAGAGGGCAGCGAAAAGGGGGGGGGGGGAGAGGATGAGGGTGGATAGGAAAGGTGTAGAAGAGAGAGACGCGAGAGGAGGTTGGGCCCGGAAAGTGAGGCGTTCGGGGGGGAAGAGGAGCGAAAGTCACGGGTACTTGGGCCTCGGAGCCGGTGTGCGCACCGATTTTAGTACTCGATACTTGTCCCGGTGCTAAAATCACTGCGAATCCACTGCCAAATTTCCCCCTCTCATTCAATGCTTTGTGATTCTTGGGATCTGCTCTAAAAAAGATAATATGGCTACATGCTGACAATGTTGTTTGTTTAGATCTCGAGTCTCTGCAGGCCCTTCCTTGCTGCAGGCTCGAGGTCAACGACGTTGGGGGGCAATTGGGGGCGGTGATACCGGACTGCACGGTCGATCGTGGGCTCGGTTAGGCTCTGCAAGGGCTTCCGGTGCAGTGCCGGTTGTTCAATACTTCTATGGATATTCTCAATAGAAAAAGAACAATCCTAAATGACATTCACTCTAAATGAAGTACATTGTTACTTTCAATTTGAATAATTCTGGCCTTCTTTCACCATTATTGTATACATTTTCATTGTGCGGTCTACCCGTGGGTCAATATAACTCGATTGGGCCAAGTGAACCTGTTCACGCGTCTCCACTGACGCGCGACGCGTTGTGATGTTTGCTGACGGTTATTATACAGTCACCTGACCCTCTGTCTACGGGATCGCACGGTTCCCAAACTCGTGGAAATGGTACCACCATACACCCCAAACAAACCATGACCCACTGATGCAATTCACCGCATGTGTGACATTCTTTCCAGCAATCCCTCGAGCCCCGAGTCAACCTCGTGCAATGGGCTCGTGCAGACAAGTAATAGATTTGACTGGGCAATAGTCATCCGATTCCTGGTTCATTCTCTACTTCTTCATCTGGTGGCCCAGTCTACCATTCAGTCACTCCTCCCGGAATCACTCCGAATGGGAACTAATCTCAACAAAATAGGCATTGGGCGTCGATCACTCCCCAAGAGATGTCAAGTCAATCTCTGGATCGCGGGACTGAAATAACAACTCCACCGTCGGGTCTGGGATGGACTCCATGCCAATTTCTAAATTTGGCGGACGCACATTGTCCATGGGAAATTTCGCAAATCTCCAGTCGTACTTGAATAAAAGGTGAATAAGGAGAATCTTGGACTCGTTGGCAGCGAAGAAACGGCCAGGGCAGGCGTGAATGCCATGCCCAAAGCCATAATAGCTCTGATTGGAAGTTGAGACCAACTGATGCTGATGCTCGTGGCCGGGCTCTTGACGCTTCTGGAAAAACCGGTACCCGTCATAGGTGCTCGCATGTGGATAGATGGTCTCATCCTGGTTGGAATGTGCCGAGATGGCCATGGTGGCCCCCTTCGGGAGCACCGTGCCATCAGACAGTACGATTTTCTTCATGGCAACGCGACTCAGGGAAGCTAGAAACGAGAGTGGGTCAGGCTCGTGGGGATTCTTCCATGTAAGGGGGGAAGAGGAATCGAGGTTCCAACTTACTCATGCTCATCGGGTTGACACGCTGCGACTCTTTCATGACGCTGTCCATTAATTTCAGTTTCAACAGACTGGTCTTCTTCAAAACGCCGTCTTCGGCAATGACAGCACGGATTTCGTCGCGCAGTGGCTGGATGTACTCGGGGCGCGCAGCCAAGTCGTACATAACGTTTGTGAGCAGGTTGGATGTGGTGTGAATAGCCGCCAAGGCAAGCCCGACCTGGTTATGGGCGAAATCAAAAGGCACATTGTACATCTTGGAGAATTCTTCGAACCAGTCCAGGGTATCGGCGGTGTGCGTCGAGTTGTCGGGAGGCAGCTTGCCCTGACATATCAACTTCCGTCGCTCGATCTCACGGTCCACAATGGACCGGGCGACGGCCAAGTGTTTTCGGAGTTTATGCATTGATGGGAGGAACCAGTGCACTAACGGCCGCAAAATCGATGGCCACAGTCGCAATTCACGGGCTGCCAGGAAGGCGTCCGCCGTGTAATTGACGGCCACATTGATCCAATCTTCATCGTAGCAGACCCTTTTCCCGAGAAAGATCAAAGAGCTGAGATGGGCTACCACGTATGGGCATCGTTGAGAGAAGTTACATGGCGTCCACTCTGCAGCGAACCAGTATGGTCAATTGACTGTCTTCAGAGGCAGATGAGAACCTACCGGTTGACGGTGGAAGCTCCTCTCTGACTGTTAAAGCGGCTTCTTTCGATAACGGGAGGATTGACGAGCCTAGGAATCTCAGGAACTTGTCCACATGTGCAAGACACCATACATACTGAGCGCCTTGTTCAACTTGATTCTCACCACATCTATGATAATCTTAGATGCCTTACCGGGGTGAAGAGCCTCGAATCCGGCAATGCGATCATCAAAGAAGCTCTATTGACCATGAGGACTTTTGATTAGAACTTACAATGAAACTAACCACTGACCTTGCGGACGGATTGCTCAAAATCCAGATCTGGATGACTCTTGATTTCATCCACATACTTGGGATGCAAGACGATCAATGGCCTCGTCGCTGCCATAATTTGGAATATCGACAGTTTCTGTCTAGTATCAGGATCGGACTCGACATGATCACGTCTCTCCCCTACCTTGGAAAAGCCTTCGGCAATTAATTCTCGCGCAGCCTTGGTGAAACGCGACTTGGCCTTTCGATTCGAAAAGTCCCACCAACTCTTCCCGACCAAGGGAATGCGAAGATACGGAATCTCGTCGGCCAAGTCATCCCAAAAGCTCCAAACAAACACCATCAAGAGCACCGCACACCCGCCGTGGATCAAGTAGGGGGACTCGATGATCTCCGTGAGAAAATCCATGGCAGCGTGATAAGTAGCATCAAATAAACCGGAAAGAAGCAATCTGTGCCAGTCTCGTTGACTCGCAGCATTTAAGAGTCTCTCATTTTAAGCCAGTCCAGTCCACCATTTCGCGGATTCGGAGCTTGGCCATCCGATGCAGACGTCCAGCTCGTCTAAATGGTCTTGAGCGAGTCCCGAATTGGGTCAAGCTTGGGACCGGAGACGTTCGGAGTTCGCAACATCCGGCAGGGCTATGCCAGATCGCAATAATGACGGGTCAAGAAATAGTTGCCCCAAATAGGCATTTCGAGAAGGCATTGCATCTTCTAGCCAGGATCTGAAGGGCCGGTGATCCAATGAATGGACCAACAATAACGCCGCGTCGGTATGACGAGCAACGGTGGAACGGAACAAATCCAGTAACGATCTCTACATGAATACATCGCCCGACAGATAGCTTCTCCACGAATACACTCGAGATCGTTGTAGTGCAATCCAATCAGCATCGACAAACCATGGATCCTGCAGCGCCAAGCCCCCGCATCCGTTGTCCAAAGAACGACCACTTGTACCTCCGCACTCTCTCCCTCCCAACCTTCGCCCGATCTCGTACAGCATGGGGGATAATGGCCCGGCGGTGTTGCCGCAAACCTTCGCTCCCCGCGACATCCCTTCTTACCCATCGCCCATCCCCAATGAACTCACCGTGCTGATAACCGGATTTGGGGTAAGTGATCTGCGCCGGTTCCCACCCTGTCCCGATCCCGAGCAATGCTAATCCTGGCCCCAAGCCCTTCAAATCCAATCTCGTAAACGCCTCGTATTTGATTGCTTCGTCCCTCCCGACCTCATTTTCTTTTCCTGCGTCATCCAAGGATGGCCCCGGTGCGGAGCGCCGTGTATCCCTTCATGTTCACCCATCTCCGGTTCAAGTGGCGTATGCAGCCGTGCGTGAATCCTTGCCAATGATCCTGGCCGACTTTGCTGCCAAAAATGGCGGTCGACGGCCAGATCTGATTATTCATATCGGCCTCGCCTCGCCACGCCCATTTTACTCGGTCGAGGTGTTGGCTCACCGCGATGATTATAACTGCACCGACGTGGAAGGGCGCGCGGGCTACGAGGACGGCGAGAAGAGATGGAAGGAGATGGGATTACCTCCTATCTTGAAACCTGGTCGTGCAGTAGACGAGCAGTCCTCGGGACAGGGTCCTTATCCACCGAATGATCATTTCCTCGCGACCTGGAGATCGTTTGCACCTGCAGGGTTGGACCTGCGGCTCTCGCATGATCCAGGCCATTATCTCTGTGATTTTATATTCTATTCCAGTCTGTCCCTGGCTTTGAAGGAGGGCCAGGATCGAAATGTACTCTTCTTGCATGTTCCTGGTGGATCTGGAGATGCTGATATTGAACGTGGAAGGAGCATTGCTTTAGCCCTGATCAAGGCTATGGTGACGTGCTGGGTTGATGAGAAACATCCGCATGCTTAGGCTTGTGCCTGTTTCGGATATGACTCTGCTTCTCATGATTTATGTGATTATTTATATTGATTTATTTTGTCCTTATCCAAGCTTGCATTATCGTGTGCTTCATGTCGATATTCAATTTGATCTCTGGATTGCACATTTTTGTTTTGGCTCAAACATTGAGATACAATACCCTAGTAGCTAGGTTGGTACTTACATTGCCTTGTAGTAAAAGCAGGGACTGACAAGAAACGAATATGTAGAAATATTTAGAATATAGTCTCATTATGTAACAGATCGCAAAAGAAGCGAACTTGAATTGATGGACACTCTAACCTTGGAATCATCCGTAGAAATATCATTCCAGAATATCCTGCAGTCTACCGAGTACATTTCATCGGGTTGGACTCGGAATGCACACAGACTTTTGATCCCTATACTACTGCTTACTAATCATGCAACGAATGAACGAACTACCTAGGTAAACGAGTTCCCGGTTATAGACAACATCGAATACTCACCTCTTAATCTTCAG